>JBAJHX010000051.1:4713979-4739449 GCA_037176925.1 Amniataba percoides
AGAGTTATAGTAACAGGTGACAACCACGGCTCCTCCGCCACCTAACTGCTTGTGTGTCAGTTGGAATTAAGGTGACAATGCTGACGCTTTAGTGCCCACGCACACAGAGACTGCCAATCAAATCACAGCATCAACATTGTAGGTTCACAGCCAACTGTGAGCACAGGACGTAGCTACAGCAGAAATATAAACTGAAATGCTTTTTCATTGCATTGCATTTCATTGAGTACACAAAGCAAAGCAAAAGTATATTTACTTTTATACACATACTATATACACCATATGTACTATATACGCACATAGTCTATACCATACATACATATTATTGACAGAAAAGACACTTCTTTATCTTACTGCAGCTCAATAGAGCTGTGTGTTGATGGTCCCTGTGGGTGTAGGTGTTAGTGTTTCACCTAACATTATGTTTCATGCTTCATCCGCTTCACTAACCACTGTTCGTTAGTGGCTGAGGCAACTTGAGTTCAACCTGAAAAAAAAAGCATGTCGTTTCATCTGACTGATGCTGCTGGTGTTGCTTACCTATGTAGGTCATATAGAGGCTCTGTTACACTGAAAGCATAGCGTTCATAACCAGTTAAAAACTCTATACAGCTAGTTTGCTACTTGCAAAGCTCGGCAATATTACTTTCTCTCATTCATTGTAGGTAACAAGCAGTGAGTCCTTTGTGATGCATTTGATTGGGTGAAGTGATCATAAATGAGTTTAGATTTTAACTTATTCAGCTGAGACGGGGGCAAGGAAAGCATGCATGAGGAGAAGAGAGGTGAAGGAGAGGAGTGATGAATGAAGAGGAGAATACAGCCATCTTCAGGATCTAACTTTTATTCAGCTTTGTAAATCTAAAATAAATAAATAAAAAATAATAAAAACTAGAGTACTCAGATGTTAAATAAAAAAAACATATCCTTTATTCCAATATTAAAAGAAAGAAATGCATTTGGCAGCTCTCTAATACACCAACTAATGACCACAGTTTTTCAGATGAGTCTTGCCAATTCTGTGTCATTATTGAAACACTGCATATGTTTCAGTCTGGGGGGAAAAAAATCCTTCCAGTATGTCAAGCAAGCATGCAGAGTTTTTCTCAACCTTGAGGAATTTTATCAAGTTCTGACATCTCCCTTCAGCTTTTCTAGCTCAATACGTCATGATTAACAAAAACATATCTTGTAAACCCAGTGTATACCTCCGGGGGGGACTCTGTGAAATATCCAAGATCAGCACTTCTACTTATCCTGAAAGTTGTGATGAATAAGTACTCCCCCTCCTCCCCTGCGAGCTCTCGCTTCCTCACCTCCCGGTGGATTACATGTTAACTCCCCAGAATGTGTGTGCGAGAAGTGCGTGACATTCCTTCAGAGAGTCTGTCCATGAGAATGTTTATACACGCTTGTAAAGATTTCACCCCCACCCGCCCCCTCTCTTCGCTTCCCGCAACCACTCTCTCTTTACAACTCAGGTAAATGGTTATCTCCTAAGAGCTCAACTTTGACCCGAACAGGAAACTCAACCAGAAACAAATGCCCTCAGCGAAGAGAGTGTGTGTGTGTGTGCTTGATGGCTTATTGTGTGTGGGGAAGGAGGGAGGGGGGTGTGCAACAGAGAAAGCAGAGAGCTGCATTTTTTTCTGAGCTTATTGAATAAGTCGTTGATTATGGCTGGAGCCAGTGGCTTGAGAGAGTGTGTGTTTTCTGCCCGTGGAAGTTAATGTAATTGAGTGCAGCTGTCGGGCCTTTCTGCACTGAGCTTTGTGTCTGGGTAAGGTCCAGTGTTACTGCATGTTTAGCCAAGACATGCTTACAGAAGGAAACTGAGGAAGAACAGGGCATCTGTGTTTTATGTGCACGCACGCAGCACCACACACACACACACACACACACACGCACACTATACAAACACACATATGCTTAGCCGCAGAGACTCCCTGGCTGGTAGGGGTTATACATGAATGAAAACGCGCTTGCCAGTTAGAACAGCAGTGAACAACTGGGTAGCAGCTGTGCTGGCGGAGCACTCGGTGAGAAAGGCGGTGAGGAATGCTCGAACAATAACATAAAAACCAAGTAACAATCCTCTCTGCAAAACAGCACCCTGACAACAATTTGCAACTCATTATATCAATTTGCAGGAGGGGAAAAAAAATCGAATCAGTGTTCTTCAAGCGCAAACAGTGAAGAAAGTACACTCGCTTTGTTTTAAGGTCAAGCATAATGTAATGCATAGCTAATCTGAGGCGTGCGCGCTCTTATCGACTTCTGCTGCAGCACTGACCTACAAAACAAGAACGGATCCACTCCCTTGTATTAGGTCAGCAATTTGTGAAACCACAGACACATTTCCAATATCCTTCACTCCAATCAGCCATCTTGATTGTCCTAGTTATTTCATTTGACTCAGTGAGAGAGAGAGCAGAGCTGAGACAAAAGAGGAGAGAAGGAATGAGAAGCAGAACTCCTTCATTACAGGGTAATCTTGGCTGCTGTTAGCTTTCCAATCAGCGCTTGTTTCAATAGGGCACAGACGAGCCGGAAGAACGGGTCAGAGGTTTTTTGGGGATCAGGGGGTCACACATGTGCTGGATTAGATATGCGTGCGTGCACGCCAGCTCAAATGCGTGTGAGTGCAGCACGGCTTCAGATTCAGACAGAGAGTGATAATAGCCGAACAGAAAGATGACGGGAGACGCGAGATGAAGGTGTGAGCACGCAGATGGAGGGGAGGATAGCAATTAAGCTGATTCAGGAGAACGGAGGCGAGAGAATGAAAGAGGCTAAAAAAGAGCAGTGGAAAGGTCGTTAAATGTGAGCGGCGCGGCTGAGACGTTCTGAGAGAGTCTCGGAAGAGGGTGAGGAGAACAAGGTGGTGGAAGTGAGCTCGGGTACGAGGGAGAAAAAGATCGAAAGAAGTGGTGGTGGTAGTGATGGGTGGAGGGGTGGATGGGTGGGGGTGGGTGAAAATGATTAGTGGGGAGAACGAGCGCAGCGGCAGCGGATGTGAGGATGTGCAACAAAGGTACAAGAGTCAGAAAACCATTCCTAGTTCCCATGAACTCAAAGTCCCATGAGACCTCAGCATGGGGGTGAACTCTGGGGTACGCTACTTCCTGTCGGTCTTTAAATAGACACGATGGAAAAATGTCATGTAGACAAACTTAAAAAAAAAGAGGAAACAATTTTAAAAAGTGTTAAATGTTGCTAAATATATCGGCACAGGCACAGTGGTCAACAGAATCTTCCAAACTTTGTCGAGCACAGCGAGGAGATGTATTTAGCCGCTTGACTCCACATGGGGAAATGGAGATTCTCCCTTTTATCATACGGCTAATGGAGCTAATTTGTTCCACTGAGGGAAGTGTTCCTCATCCACAAACACAGCGCTGCAGGAGAGGTTCGATTAATGCAATGAACCACTCAGCAAAAAGAATACTAGAGAGGTTGCTGAACTCGTGGAGGGAGCTGTTTGGGCAGTGTTGGTGCTAATTAGCGCAGCCTACACTGGGAGCGTTTTCCTCCAAATATCGCAGATTAATCAGCTACATGACACATAGTGTAAATGCACAGTCTTTGCTGCAAAATAGATTCGAGCTTTATGAAACATTACGTCTAATTTCTCCCCCGAAAATGCACTCAGGCAGGCGGAAAGTTTGAGGCTAAGCTTGCTGAATTAACATTTGGTATTCTAAAATGATTCCATAACACTGTGCTTAATTCTCTACCCCCCTTCACTGTATCTCAGTTACTTCTTTAGGGCAAGAAATGATTCAATAATACAAGAAAAATGAGCAGAGTTTTTCTTCCCACTTCTGGGTAGGAAGTGATTGTCTTGAGTTATTATTCTTTCTTTTCTTTTTCCCTAGTTATGCTTTGAGAAAATGGCCAGTTTCTAAAAATAGCAGCCATGCATCTTTTTTGGCGGAGGAAAAAAAAACTCAGAGCCATGTGTTTATTTCTCCCCAGGACAAATTGTGAAGAAGTGATTCGGTGTGTTTGTGTGTGCGTGTGTGGTTGAGTGGGTGGCTGAGAGAGGAAGAATTTGGACAAGAGTGTGTGTATGTGTTTTGTAGTAAAAAGGGTCATGGGACTTCCTGAATGGAACGTATCACACGGACGCATGCACTGCATCATTGTAGATGGTGTAGACACAGTCTTTGTTTCCCAATAACCGAGTAGTCCTCGGGGCAGCTGGATATTGGAAACAGCTGGAGGACGGCGCGATGCGGGGCTTGTTTCGATGTATCCGGAACTCCATCAGATGCTGACGAGAAAGAAATGGAAGAGGAAGAAAAATAGTGCCGCAAGATGAAAATAGAAGTCTTTCCCAAGTTGTTTGTATTTGAGTTTCTTGATGTGAATGCTGAGCTTTTGAGACGGCTCTTGCCCGGTGCAGTGTTGAAATAATAAGTCACCACAGTTGTTTAATAAGGGCCGTCACCATAGGACAGTCCTTTCTTTGACTACAAATCAAGTCCCAGTTTTATCTCTAGAGGAGGACTTTTGAAAAGCAATCATCCAAATAAGAATCTGTTGAATTCTCACAACAGAGAATACTCAATCAAGTCAATACTAAGGTAGTAAATTAGGGCCGCCGCTCACACCCTAAGCTGGAACAATAATAGTAAACCACACAATAAAACTCTATACCCTCCATTGATGGTTATGGGTTCATACACCTCTGAATAATTTCCTCTCATTTAACCCAAAATACATCAAAATAAAATCCTCCTCCTGCTATTCCTGTCAATAAAACGCTTCAGTGCACCTCAATGTCCTCGCAGCATCAGCCCATACGGCAACCAGACTTTGCGCCTTAAGGGCCTCCGGAAGACAAAAGGCGCCTGAATTCATTTGCATGCCATTGCTTTGGATGCGCGCACTCACTCGGAGCGTATCTTTTCTTCCCACAGAGAGGCCACCGGAGTCATCCCGCAGCCATTGTGCCCCTGTTTTTATCACCTTCACTGCAGCGAAAGTTTACAAAGTGAAAGATGAGACATCAAGTGGCTCATCTGGCGATAAGTGCCTCACCTCCAACTTTTAAACCCTCGCTATCATCAAGTCGGCTGTTTGCAGTGCTTAAAGTGAATGAGTAGATCAGCAGTTAATCCTATGGGCTTGCGCTGCTAAGTAGCTCATCGCTGTCTGGGTGCTAAAGAGGGCTTGAATGCTGATGTTGTCAGATGCGGACAAGGCGGGGAGTAGATAAGCTATTGTTTTCCCAGGGAAAGCACAGAGGGCTCGATGTTGCGGCGCAACACTGATGCAACCTTCCGAAAGAGTGGCCGCCTTTGGAGTTCTTTTTGAATGGGGATTTCACCATCCACACACACACACACACAGAGTATGCACATATTGTATATTTACATACACAGATCAACCAGGGCATGCTTGCATGTTGTAACGCTCATGAAGGCAGATGCAAGTGCAGACACGCAGCCGATCCACAAACACACACACACACGCATACTTCAATTTCTTGCCTCAGCTGAAGACGGTAACTAAGGACGCTCTGTGTCAGAAGCGTGTGCCATTATCACAGAACATCAATAATCTGCGCACAGCAACCCCTGTCCTCTGCAGCTGTTTTGATTTGCTTCAAAATACAACCCATTCTGCATTCTTTTTGATATCAGCCAGCTCCAAATGTGTTTTGCCTTCTTTTTTATCGGAGGCCCCTCTTCTCTCATTTTTGTTCTACTCTATTTTTGACGATAAAATGTAGCGTTCTTTTTTTTGGGAGAGTCTCATAATAAATGTTCCTACATCTACTTTTCATTTCCTATCCTGGGTCATAAACAACAGCCTATCTGTTTCCAGATCAGATGTTGAACGGTGTTTAGTGATTGTCCGGGCTTTCAAATGTCATTTCTGTACGCACCCTGTTGTGCCACAACACAATGTTTTAAGCAATTTGTGTTTTCATGGTTGTGCCGACAAGGTCTTAAAAGACACAAGTCATAAGTGTATCATCAGAATCGCACTCTCTCCTTCGCAGAATTGATCATACCCTTAATGGATAAGGAATAACGATTGTCTCAAAGTGTAATTTGATCTCATTACGTGTGCTGCACTGTGTAATAGATTGCAAAGATGGGATTATGGATGCAACACAAATCAAGGCAATCTTTATTTTTCCAGAAGGAAAAACTGAGCGTTCTCTCTACATGAAAATTAAAAATGACAGAAGAAAAAATATAAAACGACCCATTCATAACATCTCTGTCAAAAAAAGCACACAAACTATTCAGTGGCTCACATGCAATGCTCATTATTGAAAGGAAATGGAAAATGGTCTGAGGCAGTTTTTATTTTAAAGAAGTCAACATGTATTGTGGGGCAAAGCTATTCAGTGCTTTATGGACAAGCAAAAGCAGCTAGAAATTAATTCTACTGCAGACAGGAGGCAAAAGTAATGTTAAGAAACGGGTGGATGTGGGACTGCTCTTTTCTTTTAGTCCTTGTCAAAACCCTGACTGCAGCTGCCCCACAGAGGTCTTTTCTAATGCACCCACACAAGTCTCTCCTGGTCTTGTATACCTGCTTTGGTGATTGATGCAAATTAATCTGATTGCTATCGAGCAAAATCTACTTAAACTGGATCAAACATGTTGTCAGTTTTTTTAAAGGAACCAAAGAAACTGTCACCAGGCATTAGGTGCTTTTCTTCTCTGAAAGCCGATACAGGTGTTTTTAGCTCTGGAAGACAGCTCTCTCTCTCTCTCTCTCTCTCTCTCTCTCTCTATTAGTGCTCTTGCTTCCCTTTTGAGCATCAAATGGGTTTGTGCTGTTATAGTTTAAATGAGTACGGGGTCTTTGTCTGCTCAGCCTACTCTGCCATCACTTTTGACTCTAACAACCCAGATTTTCCTGCGCTGCCTGCAGCTGGCCCATCGCTGTTGCTCTCTTAAATCACTTGTTTGCCAAAGGAATTTTCCAGGAATTTATGTCACCGCCTAGATATCTACATTACCGGGGTGAAAAAGTGACTGATCTTTAACAGATTTAAAGTTTGACACTTATTTGCTCTGTTGCAGTGATTTACATGTGATGAGCTTCATATTTATCAGGGTCAGGAACTGATTAAGGTAGCTCAGCATAAAGACTGGAAGCAGGGGGAAACAGCCTGCCTGGCTGCCTGAAGATTAAATATTCACCTGACAGCACCTCTGAATCTCACAGATGAACGTTTTATATTGTTTTGTTTCTGTACTGAAGAAGTAAAGGTCCTTTTGTCATCACCATGTGGTTGCCAGGGAAGCAAAGAAATAGGCCCACTTCATACATACATAAAACCCCCATAAAACCACAATTTTTACATTATGTTAAGACATAAGGTGTTCAATTGTGAGCTTTAGAGGAGACATCTTTGGACACAGAGAGGCAAGATGTTTGCCTTTTTCCATGTTTATGCTGATGGAATTAACTCTCTGCTAGAAAGCTAAAAAGAATATCTCCAAAAAAAGGTATTTTTAAAAATAGGAAACAGGTTTTTTTTTCCTCTTAAAAAGCTAATGCAGACTGTGTTCGCACTTTTTTTGGTGTTTGTTTTGAAAGATTCTGGTGCTTTTTGGAGCGCTCGTCTCCCTCGATGAATCTGTTTCTGCAGATGCAGTGTGAGGAAGTCGGTCTTTGTTTGTTGAGTCGTGTTTGCCGTCACTATTAATGCTAATGATCCAGATCTTTCTCTGTCCATTTCAGCCCACTCGACGCTGCTGCTTGCTCAGTAAAGGATTATTCCAGGGTTTTCTGTAAGAAATGAACCACCCCTGTGTTCACATTTAGTGTTATTGAGAGTGACAAAATGGATGTTTACATCACCACCATGTCAGTGACTGATCTCTACCATGAAACTTACACATACACATACAGGCACACTGTGATAATTACCTTTCTTCCAAAGCTCACCTGCCCCCCCCCATCCCGCTCTGGTTGACTGGCTCTCAGGGAGCCTGTTGAACTGAGCGGTGATTCAGCTGAAGAGTTCTGCCAGCCTGCTTTTGGCTGGGGGTGAAACAGATCACTTTATGCATGCATGAATATATTACTTCTGCCGCTGTTATTATCCCTGGCAAGGCTACGGCATTTGGGACCTGCACCCTGTTGCCTCCCTGGCTTCTGTGTTCTCATTGTCACTGCCACACAATAAAGTGGGTCTGAACGTTGGTTGCGAGGGTTTCTACTGGGATAAGACGCTTCTTCATCTGCAGAGAATCATAGATGTTTCTCACTGGGTTTTGTGGGAGGGAGGCTTAAATGATGAAACATTCATAAAATTGAAGCTGCTGTGTAGGTCCTCTGCAAGACTAAAACTATACTTTTATAAATACAGCTCTGATCCACAGACGGCATCACTGGCACAGTAAGTACTGATCATGTCTTTTCAGCCACACGCTGCATCCTCTGCTGATGGATTCGCCGCGCTGCGAAGCCTCAGCTGAACAGGGCTGCGGCCGTTTCTACATTCTTGTGATCATCTGCATTTGGCCCTCTGGATTTAGGACAGCGCCCAGGGTGGCTTTAAAGACACCAAAACCTTGAAATGCACAAAGCCTCGCACTCCTCTCCTATCAGGCAAAGCTTCTGAGGACCTGCCTGTCTGTCAGCCCCCTCTGTCGTCACCCCTCCAATGCAAAACACCAGTGTGTGTGTGTGTGTGTGTGTGTTTTTCAGCACACATGATGGGGGTGTTTACGAACCCTCGTGTGTGCGCATCAATCGCTGGTTTTTGCTCATGTTGCACCCCTCTTGCCGACAGATGGAAACCTCAGGCACAACGCTGGGGGTCTCTCTTTTGAAGCAACCTTCCCCCCGCCCATTTTTCCCCCCGTCCTTTCCCTCTCTCTCTCGTTCTCCCTTCACCCCCCACCGTCCCTTTTCCCCTCGACCCTTTTTTTTGCGCTCACCAAGCAGAAAGAAAAGCTTCAATCTTACACAGGCAGGCCCCAGAACCTGGCTGCAGGCGGTGGAAGCCTTCCTCTGTCACCGCAAAGAGACAAATCTCGCCCTGCATTTGACACAATAACACACACTGAGAGGGGAAGGAAGTGCAGATGCAATATTCATATGAAAATTACAAGGCTGGCAGCAATGTAACATGGCACTGTGGCACTTACGAATGTGTTAGCGTTTTGCATATATGAGCACTCGGAGGTATTTTGTCTTAGGCGCTGTGGTGTGTTTGTGAGTGCACTCACACTGTGTGAATATGATATTCATAAAGTCCATGTTGAGGCACTGTAGGATTCAGTAAAAAGTACTGTAAGCATAAAATTTTCAGGTGGAATGAGGCAACATTTTCTCTTTAGTTGACTAAAGTGAGAACTAAGAATACAAGGCAAGAGGCTATTGTAAGATGAGAAAAGATACACAGTCACACTCATTCATTTTCTGTGTATAATTGCTAACACTGCAAGAACACAACTTTTAGTATGATGAGTGAAAGCTCAGGGAGTATCAGTCTGTGTGTGCTGAAACAGGTGGTGATGAACTTTAGATGATGATTTTGTTCTCTTTCAGAGTGGATATACTGTGCTTTTCATGTGTAACGTGTGATTTTTTTTCCCTTCCACCACAGCGTATGGCTGAGTGATCAATACGCTGCGCGGCCTGTGAATTGATCCCAACCTATTACAGTGTACAGTGGATGTCCTTTTGGTCAGCCTGCCGTCAAATGTGCTGCTGCGTGGAAACTGTCAGATAACACGGCTGAGTGCTTTCCACTGTCTAAATCAATGTTAATTATTCTCAAAAGTTTCCAAAGAGAACGCTCGTGAAGTAAAAACGTGGATGAGGCACGGTTAAAGCCAGTGGAATGTAACACACGTGTATTTAGAGGAACGGAAAAACTCGAAAATGAAAGCAATGTCTTAAAGAGCAAATGAATAGACCTCCCAATAGCACAGAAATAGGATAGTCTTTTTCTAACAATGTATGCAGACATGTAAAACTGTGAAATCAGCCAAGTTGGGAATTTCTTGCTGAGCACCTTAGAACTCACTCTCTTAACTGTGCAGTTCTCATTACTCTTACAGGGACGGTGATTGAATCGCCTTGATTTCTGAAGATCAAAAAGGACAAAGGGGAAATTAAGGCACCTCAGTGAGGCACGAATATGCCTGGTGTTCACATGTTCATTCTACGATTAAACAAAAACGTAAAGTGTAAGTTAGGTCAGTCCTTAATGATACCAGGGCGTGAGATGGGTAAATCTCGAGGAGCATCCAACAAACAAGCACTCCTGAATGAAAAAAGATTGCAGTCTTCGAAGAGGTTCCAGTTCAGCTTCAGGCCTGCACAGTAAGGAGTGATGTGGAGATTTTTTTTTTTTTTTTTTTTTTTTGCGTGAAGCCAATAAAAAAAGTTTAGTTTGGCTTGTTCATATAAACAATTAAAATATCACAGTTTCAAGCTCGTCAGGTTCAAGCATGTCTCTGTAATTTGATGCTTTTCATTATGTTTGAAGAAGGTATTCAGACTGAATATATGTAAAAGAAACTTCTGAGTTATGACTGTAAAGACAGTGCATTTAAAGACATTTATATATAGTAGACATTTAATTTTCCAGTCGAATGCGATCAAACTACTGCAGAAGAAGAGGACGCAACAAGATGAGGAAATTAAACAAAAGAAAATAGAAAATGTGATTGAAATCTGCACTTTATGTTTTCTTTTAATGTTAATTTTGGTGTTTCATTCATTTCATTCCTCATTCTTTCACTCCTAGGAGCTTCTTAAAAGATGTCCATGGTCATTCCTGATGTTTTTTTCTCTCCCAGTGGACATTTAAGCCCGTTCCCATCTCACTTTGTCACATTTTGTTTTCATCGATATAGTGTTTCCAGCTCAGTCACATGTATTTGTGGTTTTTTCACAAATTAGCATTCTTCCGCAGATGAAGTGACATGCACTGTGTGTAAGGTTATCATGAGAATGATGAAACACATCTCATGAGGGGCAGTGACAGTTCACAGGATCCACGGTGGCAGATCAGGGCACTTCAGGTGGACTCACAGAGAAACTCCAGACAACATCGAGCAGTCTGATCCCAGCGGCCTGGTCACCATCTGCGCACATCACCCATCTTTGTCTCTGCTTTGGGTCCCATTGTGGCTCTGACTTCCACTTTTCCCTGTTAAAAAAAGGGGAAACTGGGTCTCCAAGTTGGATCCCTGGAGCTGAGAGCAATACAGAGTCCCACATTCATCATCTCCAAGGCGGTGGTCAGAGAGCGTGTGTGTGTCTCTGTGTTCCCCATAGTGGAATCAGCCCTTCATACTGCAGGAAAACTTTGTAAAGGATAATCTAGTCCCGTCAGCCCTCCCCTCGTGCACACACACCGTCAAACACACACACACAGTCACACACACACTCTGGGTAAAGCTTCATTACGATCACCAGCTGGAGAGACACCTCACTCCATCCATCACACCCGTGCAGCCTGGGAGAGGAGAACACACACTTATTTCACACAGTACACGTGCTCTCACCCACACACACACACTCATACACACACTCAGAGAATCAGCTCAGAGGTCAGGAGATCAGAGATGCCTCCCAGCCAACAGAAGTGATACAGCACGGTGATTAGAGCAGATACGATCTTAAAATAATGGCAACATCACAAAGACTAACAGAGTCCATATGAGAAGTCTCTTTGGCTTCTCCCTCTCCTCCTCCTCCCTTTCACTTCCCCTCTCAAGAGTCATATTGTGATGATGATAGTTAGGCTTTGATAATTAAAACGATGGTTGTACTGTGAGACTGCAGTGATCGTTATAATGCACTTAACTGCTAATAAAAGCCCAAAAAGGAACCTTTTGAGAAAATCATTTGTTTTTCTTAGAATAAAAAAAGCTTGCTCTGTGACGAGATGTACAATAAAATACAACACATGTAAACTGTGAATTAAGAGTTCATTGTGAATATCAGTTTTTTCTTGTAGAGAGGTGTAAATTAAAATTGGTTAGTTGGATTTCAACTGCACTTTCAGGGTTATTTGTAAAATGGAGTTGGATTCACCCATTCAAAGTATTTAGCATCTAAAACCAAACACAAGTCAGGGGAAATATAATAGTGCTGATAATGACTACAGTAATAAAACTACAAATTCACACTAGAAAGCCTTAGTTACTGTCAGGTTTCGTGTCTGGTCTGGTTTGTTTTCTGGCCTTGTCTTGGTTTTTCGTGTCAGGTTTTCATGTGTCATGTTTTGTTCCATGTTCTGTGTGTTTCATCTTGAGTCAGGTTATGTCTGGTCATGTTTAAGTTTTCTCGTCTGCCATGTTTGGGTTATGTCTCGTCAGGCTTGTTAAGCTTCCATGTCTGTTTCTTTGTTTCATGTCGTCTTGTGTTTTAGGTTTTTCTTGTTTTTTTTCTCTTCAATGTCTTGTCACGTTAAGTTTCCATGTCCGTCATGTTTCTGGTTCCCTTGTACTGGCGTGTCATGCTTTATTTTGAAATCCACTCTCCATCATGTTTCAGGTCCCTTGACTTCCTGCCACAGTGTGTTTCCCGCTTGTTTGATTGTCTGCTCCACCCTGATTGTGTCCACCTGTTCCTTGTTACCTTGTGTACATATAGTCTGTGTATTTCCTTGTCTTGTTGCCCGATTGTCAAGTCGTGTTCCTTCTGTGATGCCTCACGTTTCATGTGCTCAGGCTTTGTGTTATTTTGTTCCATGTTTCATGTGTCTTGTCTCAAGACAGAGGATCTAGCCAACTAAGTGAGAATTGAGTTTTTTGCCTTGTTCATGTGCTTTTGGATTTTGCCTTTTAAAGAACTCTTTTTGTTTATGAAAACCTTTTTTGAACCTCGCTCCAGAGCCTGAGTTGTGTCCTGCTTTTGGGTCCTGCCTTGCTTTGCCTGAAATTCGTAACAGTTACAGATTGGAGATGTGGAGCTTGAAAGACGATGGTGTTTACAGGGCAGAGACGGTCTAACAAAAGACAGCGTAAGAACACTGTGAGAAATGTCATATCCAGTGTTTTAGAGCTCGACTCAGCTGAAAGCCAGAATATCTCGGCCTCTTGAGTGTGAACATTTTTTAATTTGTCACCTCCCTTCATAGAAGTCGTAACACTGAAACTGTATTCTACTTCCATAAAGCCGAAGGAATGCTGGAAATCAAGGGTAGGGGGTGAAATATCTTCAACTCAGTGGCATATTTAATCAGATGACATCTTACAGGTAAACCTTTGTGTGCTTACACCTTTATTTAACAACTTTTTAATGCAGATTTCCATTTTAATGTTTGAAAGCTCCAAGGTCGTTCTTTAGATAACCCTGATGATGTCATTGGGCTGATTTTTTTTTTTTCTTTTTTATTTTGCCAGGCCAAGCAGTATAACTAGCACACTCATGAATTGTATAATTGGTAGAGTCACCTTTAATTACAATCAAGCAGAAATGTAAAAATCTTTCAAACACAGCTTCACATAAGTAACAAGTTTGAGGTAAAAGAAATCACAGATGCAGATGAATACATTCAGTTCAGATTCATTTGGGGAGGCTTTTGTTTTGTAGGTGTGCAGTATGAAGTATATTCCACATCCTATTGTGTCTCATTATTTCAACCCATCAGCAAGAAGCCTTTGAGTACATTTTCAATGGTAAACTGACCCAATTCTGACAGTCTAACACAAGACATACTGTCACAGAACAAGCCAAAGCTGTGTTTTGGCACTTGCACATAGTTTCTCAAATTGTCTGGATCAGAGTGTGTTTTCTCTGCAGAGGAAAGGAAAGTAGAGCAAGAACAACATCTGGCCCCGGTGACAGAATCGCTCCAAACATGGCTTTTTTTTCCCTTCTTCTGCTCCCCCCCCCCCACTTCTTCTACAATCTGTGGCATTCCTCCACAAATCTGTGTAATGTTTTGAGTAATGATATCATCATTGCTCTGGCTGACATCTTACACTGCCAGACAAGCAAGCAATACACAGGTGGTTGGAGAAATGGACTCCACGCTTGCACATACATCATCCTGATGAGGGTTCTGCGTGAAAGAGAGAGGGAGAAGGGCTGCCGCACGATGAGACTGAGGTAAATGGTTACGTTTAGCTTGACTCTGCTGAGTTTTTATATTTCAAATTTCACCTCTCTTCCCTTCTCTTCTTCTTCTTTCGATCCCAAGAGTTCAGTATGACCCAAGGCTGAACTCGTAAATTACAACCATGGTATTCAACACACCAAGAACTAATTAAAAAAGAGAGAGAGAGATAGAGTGAGAAAAATAGAAAGTGAGAGAAGGAGAGAATGCGGGGGGGCAATCGATGAGAAGATGTTGCATGTTTTCGGCCTCTCTCACACTTTGGGCTTCGGTGAAAGTGCAGGGGATACAGTACATTGACAAAGGAGAGGGAACTGAGAGTAGTTTGTTGTTAAAAGGGAAAATGAGTATTGGTTTGGTTAAAAGAGAAAAAAAACTGAAGTAAGAAACACAACTAAAACATTTTTGTCATTCTCCATTCAGCGTCTCTAAAAGATGAGCATCATTGCTTTGACAGAGCAGTCCAAGTTACACAGCTCTCCAGTTAATGCCATCTCATCATCTTGTCATTTTGTTCCAAGTCCTTTTTTTTTTAACACAGGAAGGTGTCGCTTCTTTCACATTGTCGGAATTTCATTTTGGAAACAAAACTGTTCAAATTGAGAATGCCGGCGACACAAGAACTAAATCAGAAATTCAAAAGGAGGAGAAACTAAAACAAGACAAGAGCGAGGGAGAGGCTGAGATGCCTGCGTTAAAACCTCCCTATCCTGAGTGCACATTTGTTCTTGGTGGTTTTTTAATTGCGTTGCCTTGACAACCAGAACAATGCTGAAAGGCTCTTTCACTCCAATGCTGGCTGAAAATGATTTTCTCCATCATGCATTTAGCAAGCAATTAGTGAGACAGACAAGGAATTTAGTTTAATCCCGGTGTATCATTCCTGCTTTCAGAAAATGGAGGGGGTAGCTGTGGGTGGGAGAGGGGTGGAGGACTGGAGAGTGGAGTGGAATTTTAATGCACAATATAAAGCAGAGCAGAAAGACGAATGGGGAAGAGGAAGACTGAGTCAAACAAACTTGAAAGGCAGGCAGAGAGGGACAGAAACAGCCGAAATGGATGAGCAAGACACGAGAGAAAAATCATATAATGCTTTGGACAAAGCTTTTATTTACAGTAGATGTGCTCCCGTGTGTGTGAATGTAAGTATATTCATCACACTCAGAAAGACGGGTCTGTTTTGTCACCAGGGCTCTCCGTCTTTGTTACCGCGCCGTTCCCGTAGCAAGATCATCACATTATATTTCTTTGTTAAGCCACTGAAAACAACAGGTCCTGTCAGAAAATTAGGAGGGAGCGATAGAGCATGATGCACGGCGAGCAGCTAAAGGACGCGGAGTCCGAAAACGCTCGCACGTGGGCACGGCCTGCACACAGGTGAACGCTTCGAGGTCTGTCATTTGGGATGATTTGTGAAAACAATGATAATGTCAACAAATTTGCTGTCTCGGAGGAAGGACACAAAATTTTAAGTTTGGCTGAAGTAGTTTTGAGTATTTATTCCGCTGAAAATTGATGATGTCAAGTGTTGTTTAAGTGCTCCCCCACCGACTGCATTCATGTCATTTTCACAAATATAATTGTTTGAAGCAGCACTGCTTCAGCTGGCATTTGCAGGCTAATGCAGGTATTATAATGACGTGATAATAGAGATAATAACCTTCATTATCTTGATATTATGTTCGTTTGCTGGCAAAAGCCATACTCGTCCATGGATCATTTGTACTGAGACCATGTGTGTGTTTTCATTCATTTAATCCATAACAGCTCATAGTTTGCTGGAAATATATTTTCAGTGAATTAATACTGTCATGGCAACATCTGCACCTCTAGTCCTTCTCCCTGTTTTTCCTCCTTATGCCCCGTTGGCACCAACTAGAACTAAGCAGGGACCTCGTGGGATTTAATAATTTACCACCCATGTCTGTGTTTAGTGTGGCGCTCTGCCCAGGATAAACATGGTCTCTGTTTCACTCATTCACTGACCAAATCCTGAGGCTTATCTTGATTGTAATGGGTCTCCATGCTAAGTAGCTGGATGAGCATCTCGAATGGGCACCCAAAATGGCCTCATTAATAATTTTCACCACTGCCAGCTAATTCGTGACACGAAATGAGAGGGAAGGAAAATGCAGAAAAACAGAGTAACGCTCGCACTTAGATGGAAAATTAGACATAAATAATACCCCACTTGGTGCTTGGTGTGGCATTTTCTGTTGCTACAGACATGTGACCTTGCAGTAAATACAATCCAAGACCGCCATGCTATACTGCTCCTGTGCAAACACGACTTTAATCTCTGGTAATCCTCTTTGGTAATGTGTTTGTTTTTCAAGCCCGGTCTCGCCTCACCTGTCCACTAGATGTCCTCAGTATGTCTCCTGTCACTGCTCTGTGACTTCGGGCTCGGCTACGTCTCATTGGCACTTTACCGTGCATGCTACATTTACCTCACAGACTCTGCCAATCTGTTTTTTTTTCTGTTTTCAATCTGCCTCGCTGTTGAGTTGTTTACCTGCCAAATCTCTTGGCTACCTTAGTGATACCCTCTGTTCCTGCATGCTCTCCTGACCACCAAGTGAAGGAAGGACTGTAAGCTCAGTCTCGTCTAACAGTGACTGACTGTTTTTACTACATCTGAAAAAGCAGAACAGAGAGCAGGAGAGGGAATGGCCTGTCAGGCAGGGCTCATCTTGTGGTGGTGCAATTAGCATTAAAGGAGCAGTTTGGCATTTTGGGAAATATGCTTAAGCTCTTTCTTGCTGAGAGTTAGATGAGAAGACTGATACTCTTTTCGTAGCTGCGTGTTAAGCATGGAGCCAGAGCCAGGAAGTGATTAGCCTAGTTTAGCATAAACGGTGCTGGAAGCAGAGGAAACGGCAAGTCTGGCTCTCAAAGTAAAACAAAATAGACCCATCAGCCTCCCAATGAACATGTTGAATCTAAGTATCATTTCACACACAAACCGAAATTTTAAAAAAGCCTGTTTTTTTGTCGTTGTTGTTTGTTTTTGTTTTCTCTGGTGGTTGCTATGCAAGCATCTGGTCACCAACAGGAGCATCACTGAAACGAAAGAGTTCACCTGCCAACATCTATCCAAAGACAAGCATGTAAAATGGATACAAATATATGAAATAGTCACAGCATGTAACTCCCTGCAAAATAACAGATCTTCTGTTTGTGCTGATTGAACATGTTATTTAGTGAGCCTCAGAGAAGAAGGTTTTCTGCTTATGTGCGTGTTTCCCTTTGCCTCTAGTAACTATGCAAAGCTAAGCTAAACTGAGCTGAGCTAAGTTAAACTAAGCTAAGCCTTGCTAAGGTAAGATAAGCTAAGCTAAGCTAGCGTAAGCTCACCACCTCCTGGCTCCACCAGCCAGCCTTGAGAGCAAGACCGCTCTTCAAACTATCTCAATGCTACAATGAATGAGCATATTTTTCCAATGATTCAACAACATGGAACAACACATGGAGTTTTTCTCATATGAGGGTGAATGATTTTTTTCAGAATATAGCCGAAAACAATGAAGACAGACGTCATATATTTCTACCCATTGTTAAGTGTTTGTGTTTGGACAAAGCTTTGTGTTGGCAGATGAGCTCCTTTGTTTCGGTCATGCTCCTGAAATATTGATGCATTACATTGTTTTCCAGTTCTTCACTTCATCTGCCATTACCACAAAGTATTACACAACCCCAGAGCTTTCCAAGGAGGCAGCCTTTTAATCACGCACTGTACCTCTGATGGAGTACAGATGGCAATGCTGATGATGATGGCACAGACCTCATGATGTGCCGCTACTGATCTCTTTTCTGGTTCACAACCTCAAAGACTACCTCAGATCTTGGCTGGTTAATCATGTTCATTTGTAAAAAGCTGATCTTTAGTTTGTCATGGTTACAATACATGGCCTGTATGTGGGTTGTGAATTTGCATCCATGCAACTCAAATGACACACAATATCCATCATATTACAGTTGGTGGAAATTGCAGCAGACAGCTGGCAGCCTATTAAAATGACTGTATATTGTTTGTGTGTTGCTTTTGTTCAGCGCTGATTGCTTTAAACACATCTTCTGTGCGCTAGCTTCTCTTCTTATAACCATAATAATTCACCAAAAGAACACTTTAGCACACGGTGTGTGTGTGTGTGTGTGATTTCCGTCATACTGTAGGCCACATTTTGAGACAAATTTTTACGCCTCACACCATATAATTGGGGATGTCTTGGATAATTGGGGACACAATTGGTGTACCTCGTTTGATTCCTGTGCAGTTGCATAGAGCACAATGTAAAATGGCTTCGGCCCTAATTGGGGTTAGGTAAAGGTGTGGATCTGAGTGTGTGCTGAGATATTTCAAAGAAGAAATGCCATATGGGAAGGTGTAGGCAATCAACTTTATCCCTTGCATTTACAAAGATCAAAAAAGTCCTGACCTAATTTTGACTCTTTTACCCCTAATAAGCTTCTTTACCCACCATGGGATCAAACACATCCAGACACATCCTGTCTCGGCACGCTCTTTTTTTTTTTTTTTTTTAGATGAGAGCGGGTAGAGTTAGCAGAGAATGTGCCATTGTGAAAAAAATGTAAAAATGAAAAAAAAAAAAGAAAATTGTAACAGGTCATTTTGCTCTGCGACAGAGCAGAAGGCTTCAACTCCAACTGTGTTTACAACAGAAACACACATATGCTCGTACACAAATACCTAATACCCAAACCAACAACACACACACACACACAGACAGACAATAAACCAACCAACTGCCCTGCTGTCTATTTAGCGATGATGGGTTTTGTCCACTGTAAAAGAGGCAACGGCTCAGGCCAGTCTGCCGGACAAAAGGCAACAGAAGTCAGGGAGGTGGGCAGTCGGAGAGCTGTGTTCTGCTAATAATGGGGAGGAGGGTGCTGGCATTCAACCTCATGGACCAGAGCCACGGAAACAGATGTGAAGGAGGGAGCTGGTAGGGGTGGTGGTGGTGATGTGTGTGTAGGGGGGGAACTGAGAGTGATTCGGTGGCAGAGAAAAGCACAGAAGATAAGAATTAGAAGGCAATAGGACAGAAAATAGATGATAGTCAAGCAGAGATATGGAAAGGTAATGCGGAGCAGAGGAGGGCAAATGATAGTCACAGCTGCTGAGCAGACAAAAAAGGGGAGAAAGTAGGAAGTAGGCAAAAAAAAAAAGTAGGCAAAGAATCAGCTAATATAGTAGCGTTGTAGAAAAATAACGGGGGCTTGAACTGAGATGGAGAGAGAGGAGACTGGGCTGAGTGAGAAAGAGGAAGCAAAGGGGAGCCGAGGCGGCAAACGTGAAAGGGGTCTTTGTTTCCCATGGTGCTCTGTTATGACGCCAGAGTCTAAACCGTTCATTCTAAAAGGCGATGGCGGCCAGCCACTAAACACACACACACATACACACACATACACGCACGCATAACGATGATGATAGAGCACGATCGCACCTCTCTGCCGTTCTCCCCGCTCTCATCTCTCAGCTCATCTTGTAACACTTTCATACAAACTCCCCCAGCTACTGCCAATTCAGATACACACACACACACATAATCAGCAGATAGTCCTCTCGGTGCAGAGAATATGCCTCCTCGTAGCCTTATCTATCTTATGCAATGCTGTGTAATAGTGTGACCATTATGGAGCAACCACAGTGACGGCTGCACTGGGTTAGTGGGAGCAAAACTGGCAGCAATCCCTAATGTCTCCATCGCTGCGGCTTGGCCTATTTTCTTCCCTTTCTACTTCTTGCTGTCTCACAGTCCTTTAGCCGCTTGCTGTCATTAAAGTCGGAGGCACTTACGTGTATACATGCTATTATAGAAGTCAGGGCCACTTATCGGGAAAAAAAGAGTTTCAGTTCTTATTTAAATAAGAGGCACTTTATAAGTGGCGCTTTTGTAGATGCTTGCTTATCGGCACTTATCGAGTGACGGAAATTGTCGGATCAGAGCTGTGTGGAATGTTGTTGTGGTGATGAGTACACTTGTGCAGTTTTGCAAAAAAAGAAAAAAGAAAACAGCAGGCAGGATGTAAAATCTCCTTTTAAACAATATTTGCACTCCCACACATGCAGACTGAAACACAGGCTCACATGAAAACTTCAGAAGCAATAAGAGGATAGTTGGTAACACTTCCTGACCTGCTACCTCACTGTGTGCTCCCTGCTTTGGCTGTCAGATGTGGTTAATGAGAATCTGTCGGCTCCCATAGATTGGTGTAGCTATAGAGAGCGGCCTGCTGGGATACACACACACCCGGACATATACGCACACACAGGCGCTCACATGGGACCCTGAGAGCCTTGTCATCACACAGAGAGGGACCTGCTGGACTATTGTAGATCCCCGTGGCACAGGGATCACCTCTTATCCCCCGCAAACACACAGCACACAGCAGGCAACCCAAAAGCCGCAAACACACACACACACACGTAGGCGCTTCACTCACAGTCTTAAGCCTTTGTAAGCACACATTTTTTGCTTATTTCTCGCATGTGTCTTCACCTCGGCTCTCATTTTAATCACAGTTCTGGCCCCTCTATTCTCCATCTACCCCCTGTCTCTTTCATTTTCTCTCTCTCTGTCTCTTAATCCCCCCTAACATCCATCTTGCTAATGCCCCCATCATCCAAACACCAGCATCCCCTCCTCTGTCTGCTAGCGACCCCCACCCCCCCCCTCCCTCCCTCCCTCCGGAGACGACTTCTCCACGGCTTCTGCTCTCCCATTCAGCCCGGCTTGTCCCCATGTATTCATAGAGATCACTGATGGAGTGGGGAGTCTTTGTCAGCGGGTCAGCCTCCTATAACCCCCTCTGACCCCACAGTCTACCCACACACACACATTTGCGCGCTCACACACACATACACACATGCTGGAGCCTTCTCACTTGCCATATGGCATGGGCAATGAAGGGCTAACAAAAGAGAGCTAAAGAGGTGTCAGAGAGGTTTGTATGTGTGTGTGTGTGTGGGTGTGTGCTGCATCAAAAGAGGCTTAAGCAGCCAGCCATGGGGCAGGGTCCAATAGATGAAATTGATTTCTGCTTTTTTGGATGCAGAGAAGAGAGGGAGGGGACTTTCCACCTTTTCTTCCGCCGTCAAACTCATTGGCTCAATGAAGAGTAATGAGAGGAGGCCCTGATTGGAGCACAATGGGGGCACACTTGATGGAGTGTTGAGCAATGCAGATCTGTCTTCATCACAGGAGTGGATTTGTTGGTATGACAACAATACCACCGTCATCGTCACTGTGCAATCGTTGTGTCGTCACCATCATTACAATTTTCAGCATCAGAGTGTCATCATCATCTTCTCCTCCTTCACTTCTCATTCTTACAGTCTGGTGGAGCGATGGCACCTGTCCTTAAATTTTACAACTTCAATCTTATTTTTGTAGTTTTCACTGACATTTCTACGGATAATGATGATGATGACCAAATATATTCAGAAGCCAAAACTATAGTTTGAAATATTAAAAGATATCAAAAGGAAATAATAAAGACATTAATCATCATTTTAAAAACTTTGCATTGATAATTTGCATCCAGTGACATCACTTAAGGGAATTTATCACTTCCCTCTGGAGTCACGTATGCAGTGGAATATCCCGCGATCTGTAGATGGATTCAACAGAGTTCCTCATTAAACATGCAGTTGTGCCACTGCTGACAACAGCTCACAGATACTGGTTGTCCTGGTAACACAGTGCGCTGTCCACACCTGAGTTTTCCAAAAGTAATCTGAAATAACAACTGTTCGAGTAGTGACGAACGATTTGTCACTGAAAGCAGAGCTCACATAAATGCTGATTCGTTTCAGCCATCGTCAGTCTGAGCTGAACAGTAGTCCACTAAAGTTCACTAAAACAAATGTGGATTGACTTAATCTCCAGATTTTGATCATGAGAAGTCTGTTGGTCCAGACTTTGACACCAGTGGTAAACGTAACAATGGTACCAGATAAGTACCATTGATCATTGATCCAATGCATGTTGTGTGTGTCAATTTTTATCTTGCTGTTTATTTCATCTAATGAAATAATTCATCATACTGAATTTTCATTCACTGGTTCATTTCAGTTCAACATTTACCTTCATAGCAGTAATATAAGATAACACAGCTGCAGAGAGGGATATCATGGAACAAACTCACCATGAGGTGCTGAGATTTAAAACATTTAGGGAAGCTTACTTTAAGACGTACCTTTTGTCTCTTCTCTGGAGCAAAAGAGTCACTGTTTGTGTTTTGTTGCTCAGATAAGTTGAACAAACCTGCCTGCACCCACCTACAGGAAAGGAAAGTGTGTATGTGTGCGTGTCCTCACATATCTGTGAGTCCACAGCGGGGTGAGCTTCGTGCCCTATTTCAGTCAGGCCCGATATGATCAGACGTCAGATCGTGAGCTCTTCGGCTCTCTCTGGCCCTTGGCGTTTCTGCTCGAAGGTGAGAAAAGGTCTAAACGCTGACATAGTGCAACATTGCCTTTGATACCCCGGCACCACAAAGATACAGATCCACTGAAAACTAGCCTCAGAAAATCCAGCAGCTGAAACACAGACGTTGGGTGATATTACATTGAAAGAGAAGGAGAGCTGCTGACGCACAAAAGGAGGGAGGGAGGTCAAGTGAGCTTCAACAGCCTCGTCCATGGAAATACTTTGAAAGATACATAAATGCATAAAGAGGAAGCTTTTGTGTGGTCATTTCAAAGTGCGATGGAATACATGCAGTTTTTCAGCAGCTTTACCTTTTCAAAATGACCGTCAATTTTTAACCATGATCATTTTAATTACTTGTCAATACATAAAAAAAAAGAGTGCTTGGAAATATTAAAGCAGGCACTTTAACTCGTCTGCTATCTTTTTCCTAATGTTTATGAATTCCACCAATTAAAATCCATTACGGCATACATTTCAAAGCAAATTTCATCCGCGCCTCTCCTGCAGCAGAGGGCTGCGGGTCCACGCAGCAGCTAGGCAGAAGACCCTGATGCGCATCCTCATGCAAACAGATGAGGCGGATGGCATAATTATCCACAGGATGTACAGTTAGCAGCAGATTGAATGCTCTGATCATAATAATGTGCCAAATTTGATGAAAACACGCCAGCTTGATTAGACAAACGGAGCCTTTTCAGCAATTACACTTACACTCTCCCCCTCAGCAGTGTCCAGAAGAAGAGACCAATTCCAGACACACATGCACACGTGGACTCTCACACACATACACACATACCAGTCATGAACACAAACAAAGAATGATTGGCAGATGAGGAAGTCCACAATCCTGATACAAGTGTGGACAAAATGGGTTTACGTACAAGAGGTGGAAATTGAATTGTTATAGTGCTTATATGTAATGTGTTTTCATGGCAGCTCATTTGATTAGCTGGTGGTGATGCAAGGCAGGATTTGAAACAGTGTAGGGACAGAAATGTGAGGAGGAGGCACTAGGACACCAGGGAAAAAAAGAGGAAGAAGAAAGAAATTGGATTATTCAAGAAGAAAGGCAGACTTCAGATCAGCTCCATCCCCTTAGATACCCACTGGAGGGATTTCTCCGTCCCATTTCTTATACATTTCCCACACATTATACTATTTAACTGAAAACATTTCATGTGAATTTTTTGCAGTCTGTGATTACAAAGCAGTTTAACTCCCACTCACTTAGTTTCAAAGCACTCAGGTGAAAAGAATAAGGGTAAAAAATAATTTAAAAAGCATAAATTAGACTTGCGACAAAAAGAGCACTTGTTTGGCTGACAAAAATCCACTTTCTGCTGACGTATCCCCCTTTCTCACACTGCTCATTTCCTTTTCCTCTATTACTTAATTTAAACAATCATCTCCGTCAGAGATATCCATTTTCAGTTTCACATATGCGCAACATCTATCAGAGGCTCCTGATAATTGTTAGCAGTTACAGCAGCTAACTTTTGAGCAATCTGCCACTGCAACTTGCATTCACAAAGATAGGGGTGCGCACACACACACACACACACACACACATACTGTATACACAGACACACACATACACAAACCGACAAATCACAGGTCTCATTTCGTTTCCTTTCTGTGTTTTAATTAGAGCCGAAGCAGGCTAATCACCTCCTTAGTAGACAGCATCGCTAATGAGACAGAGAGGGAGGAGCTGAGAGGGAGGGAGGAGAGAGAGATACACATAATTGAGACGAGCAAAAAGGAAGGATAGCGAGGAGAGAGTGGCAAGGAATAAAGAAACAAGACGCGAGAGGTTGTTAGGAGTAAGTAGATTAGATGGAAGGAAGCGGGGGAAGGGAGGGAAAGAGGAATGGATATGGGATGTAAAGAGAAAAGAGGAATCAAAAAAGAGAGAGAGAGAGAGAAGGAGAGGTGGGTGGATGAAATAAATAGGGACCGTGGAGAAAATGAAGCTTGAGTTGACAACAAACGGATCGACTCAAAAGAGTGAGACGGGTCTGGGGAGACAGAGAGAGAGAGAGATGACTTAGACAAAGCAAACACAAAACAAGAAAAGAGGAGGAAACTTAGAGAGAGTGGCAAGAAAGTGAGAGAGAAGCCTGAGAGAAATAATGAAAGTCCCTTACCTCCCACAAAGCCAGCCAGGTCTGGGCCCTAACCCCCCTCCTCCTCCCTCCATCCTTCCCTCTCACTCCCCTCCCTTTCTGTGGCTGCTCCTTTCATGCTGTCCCCCTATGAGTGTCTGAATAGCCTTTTATTATTCAACAGTCTGGGCAGGTCGCGGGGTCACTGCATGGCCCACCACCCTGCCACCAGCAAACATCCAAACACACGCTCTGCAAACGTGACCCTGCGCGCGTTCTCGTGCGTACACAAAAGGAAAAAGGGGAGGCTGTTTGTGGCCTCAAACGCGCACAGACCCGCAAAATGGCGACTGGTAAACACTCAAGACTCACGCTAACTTCAGGCCCCCCTGAGCTGACAGCGTGTAACGGTCCCTGATGCATTCATTATAACACTCCACCCCTTCTTAGCCCGCTACATCTATCTGTCCCATGCATCTGCGGCGCTGGGAGCCAGTACCCTGGCATTTTCCAAGCGTGCGCTCATGTGGCTGCGCCCACGTGTGTGAGGAGGTATATGCCGGCTTGTGTGTGACAGGAGGGAAACAGAGATAACAGTAGCCCGGTGGTATCAGCTCCATCTTATCTCCTACACAGCCAGAAGCAGGTATACAAGCTAATTGGAAAGTGCCAGACACACAGTAGACTGGTGAAACACACGCTCACCTTTCCAGCGAGCGAGACAGACGAGAGAGGTTTGGCAGCTGGAGAGAGAATAAGGGAAACAGGGAAGAAACAATTGATGGGAGAGACCAAAATGATATGGTGAGAGTGAGACAAGAAAGAAAGAAAGAAAGAA
>JBAJHX010000051.1:4754620-4765611 GCA_037176925.1 Amniataba percoides
AAGTGAAGTCATACTTTCTGACAGATTTTTCTCAGTTCATGAGATTCTTGTTCTCGACTTAAAACAAGTTGATCTGAACTACCTTCCCGCGGACCACACCCAGTCCTTGCCTGACAAAGTTCAGCACCATGGACAGCATCAG
Organism: Amniataba percoides; assembly: GCA_037176925.1. Lineage (NCBI taxonomy): Eukaryota > Metazoa > Chordata > Actinopteri > Centrarchiformes > Terapontidae > Amniataba > Amniataba percoides. The sequence continues at coordinate 4,754,763 of JBAJHX010000051.1, forward strand.
GCCTAAGCCCATTATTTGTCTGTACACCTGCCTATACAGCCACTCCATTCACCCCGTTGCCAACACAATCCCCATTGTACTCAGCCCCATTCTTCCACACAGCCCTCATTTCCACGCTTGTTATCACACTGAGAGAGGTTACAGTGTGTCTGGGTGTTTGTGTTACTGTGTGTGTGTGTGTGTGCGCGTGTGTGCGTTATCTGCCCCTAAGTTAGAGTTGTGTCTGTAAAATCCTCCCTGGAGCGGAGATGAGTCGCCTGTCACTCATCGGTATGCGTCTCAGTGTGCTGTTTTTTTCTTCCCTTCCTCCTTTTTCTTTTCTTTCTCTTTTTTTCTCTCCCCCCGGTGAGTGACAGTGGTGCGCTTTCATGTCTGAACTGAGGAGAATTCATAGTAATTGCTTTTAGAATGATGTTATTCTCTCTCTCACCGTCTCCGTCCCTCTCTCTCCTACATGCCTGAGAGCTCCTCGGCATCTCTCTCTCTTCTGTACCTGTTAATGTATTCTCTATCTTTATTGAGATGGATAAAGGGAGGGGTGGTGGACATGGACAGTCTTTCTGTGCCTCCTTTTTCTTCCCTTTGAGAAAGACTTGGAGGTGTTGCCCCCCCCCTTCCCGGCCTCTATTTTTTATGCTAATATGAAAAAAAAATGGAAGGAGAAGGAGATAATGGGCCGAGAGGGAGGATTATCCCTGTTTCTCTTCAATAGATTTAATTTGTTTAGATTTTTCTATTTAGATGGGCAAATGTGGCTATTCATGCTAGATATGATAAAGGAACTAAACAAGCAAATCCCTGCCTCAACCGCAAAGTCGGGAAATGTGGAAATGCTTGGCACAGCAGCCAAATATTACATTAACATCTGCCTGTAATGCCATTTGGCTGCGATCTTGCAATTATTCATTCATTTATCTAGTTCCTGTGATTGTTTTCATACCTGGCGCTACACGGATATCCGCACAGTAAGCTGTAAATATCAGCAATCTGCTCCCACAAGCAGGAATATGAAGAGATCAGGACTGAAAAACAGAAAACTAACCACTACCAAGCTCAGTTGTGATACAGAAATTTAAGAAGGACTGATGCGCTGCTGTATAAAATATTTAGCAAGTATTGTACAGAGTGGTCATATGCAATGGTAGAAGACATGGTTTGTCAGACCCCTTGACCTCCAGCTGAACACAATATCCCTCCAAGAATAACACTACACTCCTCGCTGCAGTCTCATGGATTAAGACTTATTCTAGTATATTGACATTTTTTAGGCCGCAGCACTGAATATTTTCAACAAACCCCACGTCTGTCTCAGGGGTTTGAACATTTGATTTATCTGAGTTGTTTTGCTTAGCAGTCATTCCCTGTTTTTGTCTCCATTTATTATTTTGTTCCATGCACAGCACTGTATGTGTCATAAGAAAGTTTCCTGGACCTGCCCCTGACTCTCTCCGTGTCCTTCTTTGTTTTAGCTATGAGACTGTGCACGGATGAATGTCGCGTCCTGGGACACTCTGACCAGTGCTGGATGCCCCCCCTCTCCTCGCCCGCCTCCTCCGCTGACTACCGCAACAACATGTACATCCCCGGGGAAGAGTCCTCCCAGCAGCCCCAGGTCGACGATGACCAGTCCTCTGTTGATTCGGAGCGCCGTAAGAGCTTCTCCACTTTTGGCAAAGAGTCTGGGAACGAAGAGGCTGCGGCCGGGGGAGTCCTCGCCGGAGGAGGGAGTGATGCTTGTGCAGCGGGAGGAGGGGCTGGCTCCCTCCTCACTGAGATGAACTCCGTGTTCCAGCGGCTCCTCCCCCCTAACATGGACTCGTACGCAGAGTGCAATGAAACGAGCCCACCTTCGTCCTCATCCACCACCGAGAGAGGAAGCGGGCGCGGGGGCAACATCACTGGTAACCACAGTAACAACGCTGTTCCTCAGGACAACCGGAGAGGGCTGTTACCAGGTGGGAAAGGTCCCGCTTACCCCCCAGGTGTCGCTGCATGGGCAGCAAATACCCACTATCTAAATCCTGGAAACGGATCCGTGGGAACCAACCACGTTTCCCCCTCATCCTCCTCACCCTCCACCTCCACTTCCACCTCCACCTCCACCAATGGACAGCCGCCGCACCTCAAATGGCTGCCGGCCATGGAGGAGATCCCGGAGAACTACGAGGAAGACGACTTTGATGGCGTCTTCCATCAGGGTCACCAGGGCGGCAAGCGCAGCGAGAGCCGCCACGAGGCCGGCATGGACGCTAGCGAGCTGGTCCACGAGATCAACAAACTGCTGCAGGACGTCAGACAGAACTAGAGGGAAAACGAGAGAGAGCATAGCATGGCTTCACATTTCACCACATCCTGGCAGATGCTTGTTCTGTGTGCCAACATATATAAACATTTACGATTGACTGTTTCATGTTCACTGTAACGCTTGTCTTGTTTATTTTGACCAAATATCCTCTTTTCCGCTCAGTGCCGAGAGACTCGCGGAGAAAAGTAAAGCTCGGCACTGAAGTTGTGATTGAGGTGACTTAAAGGCATCAAAGCGAGTGCGCGAAGAACAGATTGCTCAGTTGTTATTACAGTCTCTCCGAAAGTTGCTTGAATGAGTGATTTCAAAGTGAAATCCGCCAACAAAAACTGTACCCTTTCTTCATTTGTAATGTTTACAGCAGCGTGAACAGACTCCACGGGGAGAAACCAACAGTTGTGTGATCTAATTTCTGCTCTTACAGTGTACAGTATTGTACAGTGTCTGTGGAAAAAGGCAAACTCACTTGAATATTGTGCTATGTCTCCTGTTTTGTTATTATGGAATGTAACTGTACAATTTGACCTTTGTATTTTAAAAATACACTTTTTTTACTTCTATATATTTATATGTGTCCATGTATGTTTGTACAGAAAAAGAAAACAAATGTCTATTTTTTATATTTGTCACTGCATGTCTGAATATCACTCAATGTGTCTCTTTTTCTCTGCCCTGTTTATTTTATAAAAACAACTGTATTTAATTTTGTTATTGAATGTGTGTGTGCGTATTAAAAATAATCACATTCCAATGCAGTTCCATGTTGGAAGTTGGTTTTGTATGGTAACATTGTGACCATTGGATGATAAATAAAGTGGAAGAATTCATAACAGGGTTATGCTTCAAAAGTATTATTGGTGCCTGACACTTCTCTAAGCAATTTCACGACTTCTTGTATTTTTCACAGGTTTTCCTCATCGAGCGCCTCCAGTTGCCCCCTCTGTCTCTTAGCACCCCCTAATGTCCAGCAGCAGAACTGCAGCACTCTTAGTATGCACTGCCAAAATCTGCTACGTGCTTTCCAGGCAAGCCCTCTCTGAGCCTCATTATACAACAATTCACATGCATGACTCTGCTAATAAACACGCCATTAGCTATGAATTTAGTCCCAAATGATCTCTTTAGATTAAAATGCATTTAGGCGTTAATTTCGTTTCAGAGTGGGGATTCTCCGTCTCACCGTCTCTCTCACCCGTGAAAGCGTCACACTTATGGTAAATATGCTTAGCAAATGAACAGCATCTGATAATGGCTGCACATGATGAGAGATCAAAAGCATGATATCGTGCACCGCAGCCATATGGACTCATAATACAATTAGATAGAAAGAGGAGGGGAGTGAATGAGAACCCTCCCCACCATCACCTACCCCCCCCCATCTGCTGTTGGTCATGAGGGCTTAACTTGGGGATGATACAGTGCACTCGTGAGCAAGATGCACACACATCACCCACACACAGTCAAGAGAAAATGGAACACTGAGTTACGTTTAAAAGAGGGAACATTCAACAACGAAGGCTAAATGAAGCAATTAACCCCACGAGACAGAGGTTTAACAAGGTAAAGGTTACAATTTGCACACACACACACAACCACTAAGCTGACACAAACACGGATCTGCACACTTTCAAATAAACACCACACACACACCTCTAGACACACACGTACATACAGTGGAGCAGCAGATGCATGTGCACATGCAAACTCTTAATAATGAGCTCATTTGTCTTCATCATTAAAGAGGCCAAGCCTCAATAAACAACAAGCAGTGGCTGTGTGAGAGTGAAGGAGAGTTAAATATGCTAGGTGCTAAATTAGCTTAGTCTCCTGTAAGCCAGATGAGCTTAACATGTGACTGTGGCAGAGGAGCAGCAGCAGCTAATACTCTGCTGATGGGAATCTATTAGTGCGACATGATACAGAGCATTAATAGCTTTCAAGGAATAGTTTGACATTTGGGGGGAAATCCGCTAAAAGTTAGATGACAAGATTGATCCCACACTCGTATCTGTTCAGTCAGTGTGAAGCTGCAACCAGAGCTCCATCCAACCCAACCAACCCCCGAACACGTCAGGCCTCATGTCTGTCCCTCTTTGCTTCGAAACATTACACTGATCTTCATATGGTGGACAGGTATGTGAGCAGTGTGGACGGAGGACAGGAAAGTTGATAAGCACATTCCCCATGATGTCAAACTGCTGCTTTAAGTTAAGCTTGAACAATATGAACCTGGATAACAAGAGAAAATTAAAAGTGTGTGTGTGTCATTTCAATATTAGATTACATGATGGATGATCTTTAGCAACAAGAAATTTCTTTGGCATAGGGTAATGGTGTGTGTAACAGAAAAAAAAACACACCGGGTGAAAGATCCGGTTGTGCTCATTTATTACCACTCAGATAATTAATTTTACACAAATACAGCGGAGGAACTGATGTGATGTTGAAACATGAACTGCAGCTTATTATTGTCTTAGCAAATCCACCATTAAATTGTTTGTCGCTCTCGCTTGCCTTTCACTCATTTTCATTCTCAGACCTGCTCCCCTCCGTCTTTCTCTCTCTCTCTCCCCTCCTCTCCCTCTGCACACCTCCGTATCTCACTCTCATCTTCTGGCTATTTCTGTATGTCCATCTGTCTGTTTGAGACACACATCCACTCACACACAAGCTCACATAAATATTCTCCTCCTCATGGAAATGCACACACACACACACACGCACACACACACAAATCCCAGCAGCACTCTCAGCTCATATCACAGCCCCCACGTCCCCACAGACGTTACAACGTGTAATGCTCTTCTCCTCGCCGTCTCATCTAAACTCATCTTGTCACTGATTCCTCCCAAATCATTATTTTCTAATTGTTTTCTTATTATTATCTCTGTGCCACGAGTGTTAAGTCACACCTTTCCCTGTAGTCAAACCTTCTCCTCCCAAAATGTGCCCGTTGATTGTTATTATGGCAGGAAATTAAGGAGGGTAAAGTCTCGTATCACGCAGGGTTATTGGGTCTGCAGACGCGAGGTTAGCTCTCATCTGAAGTCAAACGCAGCAGGCTGACCCTCGGTGCACACGAGCTCACTAGGTGTCAGCGAAAGCGGATATTGGCAAGTCTGTAATATAAACAGAACTCAGGTGTTGTATAGAGCACAACAAATCACTGTGATAAAACTGTCATGCCGGAACGCCTCATGTGTCTCATACCTTATTGTTTAAAGGGATTTCATAGGAAGATTTCTCCTTAGTAGGTCCTCCGGCTATGTAATAACTGGATATCTTTTTAATCTTCTTTCTTAATTTTCTGGCATACATTGCACGGTGATTGATATGCGGCTGAGAGACGAGACTGTGGGAAAAAATAAAAGTCCATATTCTGTTTGTCAGGTGAGCTGCTGGTTTGACCTCAGTGCCAGCGTTTTAGTGGAGAATTGGAGGAGGTACAGAGTACAGAGATGCCAGAGATGAGGTTTAAACATCAGGTTGAAAACTATGAAGACTTTCACTTTGGAGAGAGCGGTGGTTCCCAAAGTTTTTCAGTCAGAAAGTATCACACCCACCACAAAAGACTCCCTGGTGATATTGACTGAATTTGAGAGCAGTATAGGCATCTTCACATTATTGACTTGACGGACATGTTTACTTTACTGGCACAAGTGTGTCCTTGTTTTCCTGTCACAAGTCTGTTCATGGCTCTTCATACTTACGTTATCGTCTGAGAGGCCGCTGCCGGAACTTGATCAATTCTAAGATCACGAGTCTCTCTGACTCCAAGCGCTGGGCTAATTCTGAGCAGACACTAAAAAAAGAACATTTTTAATTATCTGAATTTCTTCTGTTTCTTCTGTTTCGTTGATTCACTTAAGTCATCATTTTTGGCTTGTGACCTCTCTCTATTTTCATTTTTGGATCATGTGAATGATGCCCAAGGAAAAGAAAAAGGGAGAGAAGAGAAAGAGAGAAGTCAGGGGAAAGTAAGCGTAATTTACACCACTGTGCTGATAAATGGTATTTTATGGAAAATTACAGTCTTGGTGTCAAAAACACTTCTGAAAGTGTTCAAATGTGTTCAAATCTGTCTATAGAATACAGACCAAGAATGCATAATGGTGAAAACATCTTGTTTCCTTGTCATTCCCAGGAGGATCAGACATGCACGCACACACAGGCCTTTTTTTCCCTCACTGCAGACATTTTGACTTGTCATAACAGGAAAAGCACAGGTGTTACTAAAGACATTAACCATGGCTCTCTTACAGCAATTACTGCTCTGCAATTAGCTGCGTTATTAGTTACACCTGTGTCTGATAAGACAATGCGTCTGCTCGGAAACAGTGAGCCCCGCTTCACGTTTCCTTCTCATGTCAGGTGAAGTTGGTGTATGTGTATTTCACTCTGCACGTACATGTGCACAAACTGCTGAAAATATAAGAAACGTGCACAGAAGAGTGTGTAAACTCACTGACGATCAGAGCATGTGTGATACGAGCCATCTGTACAATACACACGAAGGACTGTTGTACATGTGCAACTTAATATTGAATGAATCTTGGGACTCTCCAGTGTGGGTGAAGTGGCTGTGAGATGGGCCATTAGAAGAGGCCTTTGTCCAGCAGATGGCACTGTGGGACCTGTCTTCCAGCAACATGGGGGACATGCTTTTTTTTTCTTTTTTTTTACAGCAACACTCAGACCTCCAGATACTGCCATGCCATCAACAAGGGCCACTGAAGAGCTGCAGAGAGAGAAAAAGTGCTAAGGCTGAGTCATTTTGTCATCCTAATTGCATCTGGGTTTATTCATCTACAGTTTTTTGCCCCCTTTCATTTTATGCAGTCAGAATTTGTGAGATTTCAATATTTAATTTTTTACATTTTTTTTCCTTTTTTGTGAGTCAGTGTGCGCTCACACATCATTGTGGCTGTAATAGGTGGACGTGTGTGGATGAGTGCTTGTTTATGTGCTCGTGTGAAGCTTGTGGGCGTGTTAGTGTAGGCCTTTCTGTGTGTGTGTGTGTGTGTGTGTGTGTGTGTTCGCGTGTGTGTGTGTGTTTGCTGTACTCTCACCCCCTAATAGATATCCCCATCCGGCTTGCCATTTAGAATTGGAGAGCAGCCAGTTGTGGAACGCTCTCCTTCGCTCTCTCACTCCCCCCCCCCACCCCTCTCTCTCTTACTCCCTCTCTCTCTCTCTCTCTCTCTCTTTGGACAATTGGATTAGTGCAGAGTGATAGAGACTAAAGACAGAATCTCACTGCCGCAGCCAGTAGCTTGGACTTATGCCACATCATACACACACACACACACACACACACACCACTGCTGTCACTCCACCCCGAGGCTAAGCTAGCTAGTTTGATATCCAGATGGCTTAATTACTGCGTGCACATAGACAGTCAGACAAAGTGTAAGTGTGTGCGTGTGTCTGAGTGTGTATGTGTGTGTGTCTGTCGGAATTGGAGGAGACTGCTTTGTTGTGGGTTGTGACTTTATGCAAGGCCAAATGTAAATTATGAAAAAGTAAAAATGTATCAGAAAGACAGAATAATGAGGGTGAGGATGGAATTTGATGCAGGTTCAGGTCGTTCCTGTATTTCAACTGGGAGAAAATGCATAAAAGTGAGGGAGAGAGGGAAGGAGAGAGCAAAGAGGTCCTTTCATCTGTCTTTTCTGAAAAAAGTCAGACATGTTCCTGGGGTTTGCCATCCATATTTAAGACAAATCAGTGTCTTCTACTGTGCCTGCTGTTTGAATTTTAATACCGTGTGATTTTAAACCAAGGGAGGATTAATTTGTTATCTTTTTAACAAAAAAGCTCCCATGAAGATCTTCCAGCTTGTGTAATAACTGCTGCTTTCTTCCCTCTCCTCTCCTCTCCTATAAAGCCGATACTTCAAAATCTCCGCTATGTACAAAAACGTGTGGCCTGCTATTTTTACATACCCACGGCCAATCACGCGTCATCGAATGTGAGTCGGTGACATTTAACCAGTGAAGGTCGGGTTAGAAATGGTGTCTGTTAAAAGCAGCTAAAAAGAGGAGAGATGACAGAAGAAGAAGTTTGACATTTTGAAAAAAAGGGACTTATTTGCCTCTTAGATGAGGGAGATTTTTATCGCTCTCATGTACCGTGCACATGTTATGCATGTAGCTAGCCTGGCTCTCCCCAGAGTTAAAAAATAAGCCTGCTGACTCTTCTAAAGCCTTGATAAAAATGTTGCATCTCGCTCATTTTAAACTACAAACCATCATAAATGCAAAAGCAACAGATTGTGCTTATGCAGGCTATTACGTCCTGTCAAACTTTCTCGGCCCAGTGTGCCACAGTCCTAGAGACTTGTTGTCACCTTGAGGTTGTTACTCAACCAGCTGAGGCTCAAGGATGTCAAAGTGAATGAGCCTCGGAAGGTTTTGCTTTGACTGAGCTGACTAAACACGTTTTTCACGGCTAAAGGCGCGAAGGGAAGGATGAGATCCTCCACCAAACGCAGACTCTGTGCGTGCTCGCTGGCATGAAAATCAAAAGCTCAATTTTAGAATTGCAATTGCATCTTTACATTTTTTTTCCCCACTCACATTCTTACATTTTGAATGCAGCTGAATGGCAGCGTTATTGTCGTTTAGGAGCCTCACTGATAAACAAATTCAAACTGAAGTGTTATAAGAGAGGCTAAAAAATAAGGCGATGGAGAGGATGAGCGGATGGAGGCAAAACGACAGTGATGCTGAGAGGGGGATACAGACAGAGGGAGAGGTAGTGCAACTGCAGTGTTATTTCCCTGATGACCTGTCTCCCCCATGTGACCTACTTCCACTATGGGTTACGTCAGATCCCATCCGCTCAGTAATTCATCTCCCTTTGGTGTGTGTGTGTGTGTGTGTGTGTGCACGCTTTTGCCTTTCCGAATTGTTCGTCAACCTCTGCAGCTGTATGGAGATCCGCTGTGTGTGTTTGTGTGTGTGTGTGTGTTCATAGATTCGGAAGAGTAAAGTGATACCAGAGGCCATTTATCCAGAGATCACAGCAACCCCGGGTCTGCTTGCACTGCCTCATTCTTACCAAGAAATCAACCTCTTTTGTGTATGTGTGTGTCTTCCCAATAGCAAAGAATCAAACAACCTCCCAACAGTGCTCCTCTCTCGTCTAGCTGAGCTTTCCTTCATGTTCTACTACTGCTCCAGCATGGTGTCATGTATTCCTCAAGTAAACAAGTAAAGCTATTTTGGACAGGTTTTTTTTTTAGTTGCATGGGGATGAGAGTCTGTTGTTCTGCTGCCACAGCACATGCCAAACATGCTACTTCACAACTGTTGCATTATTTAGACCCACAGAAAAATGTCACGCCCTGTTTTAAACATGAACAGCGGCGCCGTGCAGGGAATAGTGAAAGTCGGCACAGTTCACAGTTCGAAGGCATGGCAGCGGGCTGGAGGGGATTTGTGGACTACAGGGATCTACAGCAAAATCAAAGGGGCAGAGGTTGAAAGTTTTGAGAGATTTCAGCTCCTTGCTTAATTTAGAAACGGTTTCTGGAGGTGATGGTAAGTGTGTTTGAATAATATAGGTGCTTGCATTGTGTTTGAAACGACACAGGTTGCCCACCAGGGGCAGCAAACAAGGCTTGAGGGGCTACTTCATGAGTCACTTTGCTTTTTCAGTCAATTACAACTGGACTCCTTCTCCTAAATGTCCACTACAAGCTGTGCTTTGTCATTCTGTCCAGTACATGACGTGTTTCCTGTTTTGTAGCATTTAGGATCTTTAGCTCATCACCACACCACAAAGCTAACAGCTTAAACTATGGTTAAAGTATTTTATATTTTCCTAAGGAGTTTCTAGTACCAAATAAAACCACAATGAATAATGGCTAGAAACACGGCTCCAAATAAAGCTGATGTTGCTCTGTGATTTCAAAGCATGCAACTGTTTGCTAATTTATTCTCTATAGTATCTTAATGAGGAGATAATATGTCCATGTTGTGTTTAAAACTTGTTCAACTGCCCCCAACTGGCTTTGATAAGAGTCACATTAATATTTTGGTGTACTATCAGGTTAGGGTAGCATAGCTAAGAAAAGATGACATTCACTTTTGTATGATTGACATCTGGGACACCCGACTAAAATGACATCGATATAGCTTCGAACTCTGAGGCAGAGGTGAAATTTCTCCTCTCACGTCCACTTCTCCAAGAATAAATCGGGAAACCTTTTTGCGTCAGGACAGGACATGTTTATTTGAAAGCTGATATGTTCTTTATGTACTCCCTTATTTTCCATGCAAAGGTTTCCGTGCTGGCGGGAGCAGCTGAGGAGCGAAGCTGATGACTTACTCCCACCTCGTCTTGAAAAGTCCTAGTCGTCACTGTCTCTCAGCTCGCTCGCCTCCTTCTCCCTCTTTGTCAGCTTCCTGCTGTCAGAGATCTTTCTTAAAAGTATATGTCAGAAATGGAGGAAGAAGATGAAGAGGTGGTAATGGTGGCAGGTGTTATGTTTGAAGACGTGTGTGTGTGTGCACGTGTGTGTGTGTGTGTGTGTGTGTG
>JBAJHX010000051.1:4775200-4788479 GCA_037176925.1 Amniataba percoides
AGAAGCCGATACGGGACTGGCATTACTGCAGACTTTGCACCTTACCAGCAGCCAATCGGGACGTCCCTTTTACTCTCTTTCGTTCCCCACAGGAATGCGCAGGACACTGTAAGGAAAGGAAATCATTCTGCTTTGGGGGCATCGATTGCCTTAAAAGCAATCAACAAATAAGAGAAAATAGGATAAAACACAGGGTCAAAGGAATGTCGTCATCTGTAGATGGGAGACGTGCTCACAACAGTCAGCACAGCTTACACTTTTTTTATGCAGTTCATGCATTTTCTGATTGTGTCTGACTTTGTATGAATAATAGAGATGGATCAGTAAGGTTATTTATTGACAATCAACAGGATATTAATTAAGACTAAGATGGGTGGCACCTCACAGCAAGAGGGTTCTGGGTTTGAACCCACCGGTCTGTCGGGCTTTTCCCTGAGCACTGAGCTCTGATTCACTGAAAACTGAACATCTTTGAGTTTTGGACTGTTGATTTTAACATTTGACATTATCGCTATTTGTTGACTTTTTGTGGACAAAATTAGTCATGATTAATTGATTAGTTGTGGCAGATTAATTGGTAATAAATATATTTTAGTTGTATCTCTCATAAAAAAATATAATGCTGGTTTGGCAATAGAAACCGTGGGAAATTTATTATCGTATGGTACAATATTTAAGATGAAAAATGTATTAAACAATGTTTTTATCATCTTTACATGAATATTTCTAGTTTATAAGTTGTTCTACATTTGCTCAAAACACAAGAAGACATCATGCATTTTTTTTCTTAACAAGATTCATTTATGAAATCTCAGCAAATTGTCTTTGTTACACCCACGCGACAGAAAATGTTTTTTTATTCACTCAGTCTCGCAGTATTGAATACAGAATCGCAGGAGTCTCCTAATATGCCTCAAGCAGAACTGAATAGTTTGTTATTTCATACTCTAAAAATGCAAAAGTTACTTTTTGTTAGTGTTTTTAAATTGTCTGTTGAAAACTGTTGGTGCTTGTTGGTCATTTTCATTTTTGTGCTGATTTATAGATTTAATTATCAGAGAGCGGTTAAAAAGCCGTATTTTTTATTTTGTTTGATAAGACTTCCCCTCTTTGTTGTTGTTGTGAAAGGGTCAACAACACCAAGACACCACCAACATCAAATATAGATTTTTATACAGTTTATTGCATAAACTGTATGAAAATAAAGATGACATAACAGCCCCCTGGCAGGGAAGCTGGAGTGATTGCCCCCTGTTGATTGGTTCCTGTATAGGTCATACATAAGCTCCACCTCCTCTATATTTAAGCCCCGCCCCTCTCTGTTAGCAGATGGTCACCTCAGTGGTCCTTTATTCAGCTGACATAGTGCTTATCGTGCTGATGTTATTTTTTCTGATAAGTGTAAATGAGATATTTAATGGCATCAGCAGGGGGTGTGATGTCATGACTGATAGCTGTGAAGCAGTCGTGGAAGCATCTGTGTATTTCTTTCCAGGGATTATACGTAGGGTAGGATTGTTGAGATGTAACTTTAACGCTAATTATTGATTACTGATTAAGTCAGGTGGGTGTGTGGGCGGGACCTCCATACAGGAGCTCCTTCAGTCTATCTTTATATCCAGGCTGTGCTTCTTTGGTGCTGCTGGCACTTTGACCAAGATGTGTTTAATGTCGGTCATTTGTTTTGATATTTTCCTTGATGATGTGCCACCTCTTGGAAAATTCAGCATTTTTAGATACATACTGATTGATAGCTATTCCTGCAGAGTGTAAGGGGAGCTCATGAGTGCCACAAAAAAGAGTGAACAATTGAAAACTTTACTGAGTCTGAGCTTACTGATTTTTAAAGTTGGGTACTGACGATTTTAAAAGCATCTTACAACAAACTGTGTTGGCCCACTCTCTGTGTTACAGTCGAAGTAACCTGAAAGCTGTTTCACTGTCAAAATGCAAACATAAGTTTTTCTTTAACTGCGTTTTTGCGACTTTGCATCCAGTTCACTTTTCAGTGCGCCATGAAGAAATTTCAGAAATTCAGAAGTTTGGCAATCAGGCAGAGTGTTAAGAAGCTGGCATCAGCCTTCCCAGACAGGCGGCGCAGCTTTATCTGTTATTAACTGGAACACCAAATGCCCTGTTCCTAAAATCCATGTGAGAGTGAAGGGGTGTGTTAACCACAACATGCCAGCAATATCCAGAGTCCTCTTAGGATAGATCTCATCCACCCTTTGGTGCTTTTTCGCGTGGATAAAAGGGAAAATTGCAGGGTTAAGAAGGGCTCTGTTATAATGACTGCACTTTTGGAGAAGACAGAGAGCAGCAGACAGAGAAACAGGCAGCAAGGCGAGGCAGACATTTGCAAGTCTAATAGCGTTCTGGATGTAATGAACAGTGTTTCTGGTCGTCCTGGGAGCGGGCAGGAAATAATAGCCTACAACAGGTTAGAAATAGGCAATGGACTGAGAGTGAGGTGGTCAGGTCAGTAAAGGGTGCCAATAATGAATACCAAATAGGACAGGATCAATAAACAGCCGTGTTTTTGTTATGAGGGGACATGGTGTGCTTCAGTGTTAGTGTGTGTGGAGCTTCAGATGTGTCTGTTGTGCTCAGTGTCTTCTTTTCTTTTTTTTTTTGCATGTGAGTGTCCATCTGTACAGATGCACATTTTAGAAGACAGCGGCCCAATGATTTTACATAGCTCACTGTGCTTCATTTTTCCCCAACAAAATTAAAAATTGATTTTTGCGTGCTGACAGTATGCAATAATAGTGTGGGTATGTATAAGTGTGTGTGTGTGTGTGTGTGTGTGTGCGTGTGTGTATGACACTTTGGTCCACCCACTAATGTATAGTGTTCAGAAGACAGATGAGCATTTAAGCCCTTCATTAAAATGTATTCATATATTATCATCCAAATCGGACTGAAACAGAAAAAAAAACAACCTCGTTTCTAAAGGGTCAAAACTACATTTTCATTCAGGCATCATTTTTCCATGTCGTCTGTAGTGTGTGTGGGTCTTTGAGCCTCATGTGTCCATGCCTTCCAATAGGTCAGTTCATATCCCATTTGTATTTGATTATCTGAGAGCTATGTGTTGCATTCTTAATACCTCATTCCTCCTGCCACCAGAAGATGGCAGTAAAGCCTTTCCTCACAGAGCCAGCTGCATCTCCCCTTTCACAGAAGAGGACCGTGGCATCAAAATAGAGACCTTTCAGAGCACAGAAACTGAAGGTGTGTTCCTGAAATTTTATCTTTTTGAACACACTTTTTTTCTCCTCTTTTCCTTTTCTCTTCCCTCATATCTCCATAGTTTGACTAAAATAGAAGTTTTTTCTATTCTCTCAACCATCAGATGAGACTCCACAATAATCAAATTGTAATTGCTGATCACACTGATGTCATATATAGGTGTCTCTGGTGGAGGAGAAATAATTGCTACAATAATAGTCAATAACAAATCACTGAGACAACAGAAAATGTTGAGAATATCTGTGTATTAATTCTTTCTCTCTCTCTCTCTCTCTCTCTGTTATAGGTTCATCAAAAAAAAAAGCAAGAAAACAAGACATTAGGGTTGTGCAAAATGTAATTCTGGAGGTAGACAAACAGCACGTGTTTAATACTGTCACCATAGCAACAGCTCACAGTAGGGAAGAGCAATCACACACACTAAAAACACTCCCACTCCCACACACAGACACTGGAAACACACATACGTTGCGGGTATAGTATTCAAAACATACATCTGTTAGGAGCTGCACATTAGACCTGTTATAATGATTTGATTTAATTGTGAAGTCATGCTGCCATGTGTGCAGGGTTCTGTGCATGTGTAAAAAAATTACGTGTGTGTGGTCATGCATGGATGCGTCTTCACCTCATGCATGTTTACGTACCATGGTCATGCCTGTCATTCATTAGCGTTAACCGTGGTTGCTGTGGGCTCCTGCTTTTAGCCTGCATGTGCAACTCTGGTAACAGCCGCACTGTTGTTTATGAACTAATAAGATCAGTACGGGTGGAGGTGAGGGTGTTTGTCACTTTGCTATTTTCAGGATGACCTGAAATAGCTCATTTTTAAAAAAGGGGGGAAAAAAAGCGGATGCATTTAAGGAGCACCATCGTGTGTGTCATCTGTATACGTCATTTTTATTGCAAGCCGTTTTGCTTACTCCACATGTCACACACACCGTCTTTTCTGCTGTGCTAGGAGAAAAAAAGTTGGGAAAATGAATAAAAATAGGTTAAATCCTGACTTTCCACTAATGTTAAGCCTGGCCTCAAGCATAATTGCATGGATCTTGTCAATAATACAGCAGCCTTGGTTTTCAGATCGGTTTTGAGAACCACGGCCCGCAGACTGCAGGTGTGACCCCTCAGCAACAGCATGCTTGTCACTGAAAGCGTTTCTTTTAAAATGATTAGAAACGCTGATGTGAACCATGATCACATACCGCTCTCCTCCAAAGCTGCTTTATAAATAGAACCTGTGTAGAGCTGTAAAAGCCAAAGAAGTGCTATTGAACAGTTAATCCCATAAAACCAACAGATTACTGAATATTCTTTGCCAGTCAAGGCAGTAGGCCATTAGCCCAAAGTGCCTTCTTAGTCTCGACTTGTTTCCATAATACTTTCCCCTTTAATCCACTCTCACTCTTTGTCTGCATGCCTCTTTTTCTGTGTTTGCATTGTTGTTGAACGTACATAACTCACATTTGCCTCATTACCTTATTATTATTCCCACTATTGTCACTATGTTTACGATTCTCATCTTTATTTTCCGCTCGTCAGAGGTTGGAGCTCTCTCAATCCAGACACTTTTACCTTTCCACTCTTGAGTGAGCCAGCTCAACAAGTCAAATCTTAACCAATCAGCTTTGGCAGTCAATCCGTTTCTCCCCCTGCCTCCTATAAACTGCAATCCACCATTAAGCAGCACTTTGGAAAATAGTAAATTTCAACCATCGCCGTTGGAAGAAACTGAGAGGAGAAGCATGGCTCCCGGTAGACAACATCCTCATTAGCCAGAGAAGAGAAATGGACGAGGGGAGAGAGCTGAGGAGGGAGAATGGAGAAACATCTTAAGAGGAGTTTTAGACAGATGGACCAAGTCTTTGCCATTGAGCTAAATGGTTCGTGGAAAGCTGAGAAAATGAGTATTTGTCACTTTGAGCCTCTTGGAGTGCCCCTAGTGCTCCAGAAGGCTATATGTTCACTGTGTTGTCTGTAGAGACATTCAAATTAGGCACAGAGGCCACTGTACACACATACCCGTTTTCCTCTAAATTAGACTGTAACAACTTAGTTCAGTGATTTATGAATTATACCAAGATACATTTAAAAGCCTGTGGACAAGAAACAAAACAAAACATAGATTTCTGGAGTTCTGGGTTTTTTGGTGACCAGCTTTCCCTCTTAAGAGCTCGATTTTGGTTTCATCACACACACGCTGACAGCACTGCCTGTGTCAACATGCACTTGTTGTCATCAGCTGTCCATATGCACGAGTGTGTTGGCATGTGTGCCTGTCTGTGCTTTTTTTGGGGAGCTGTACAGAGCGACAGTCCAACATAAACAGCAGAGAGGGGGTTTACTCACAGATTGTTAATTTTTATGCTAATATCACACTTTGTGTCCCACCTCACTCGCATCCTTCGTGCTTCCACTCAGATTACTGTGAGAATCTGGGATGACAAAGAGAGAGGGAGGAGAGAGGGGTGGATGGACGGCATGAGGAAGGGATATACCTGTATTAAATCCTGTCCTTTTCCACTGATGGCAGAGGCAGATATGTCTTTGGTTATCTGCTGTTTCTGCCTCTAGCAGAGGACTGAAGTACACACATTCACAGGAGCACACAGACACACATGCACACACACACTGGACGGGGCTGGGCAGTAGCCACTGGTGCCTGGCTGTATCGATTAGAGGAGTAACACAGTTATTTCTGCAGGTCTGTCTCAAACAGCTGTCCCCCTATGGCTGCGGGTGAAATGAGGAGGGTGGTGGGCGTGGGGGTGGGCTGAAGATAGGAGGGAGTCAAACAAAAAAAACAAAAAAAAACAGCAAAGGGACATTCCAGGAGAATGGATTGGAAATTGGAGTGATGGGGATGTGGGGTACAAACAGAGAGGCACCGAGAAGAGAAAGTATGGAATGAGATGAGATGAAAGGCCGAGACAAAGGGGAGAAATGCCAGGAAAGATGGATGATGGAGGCGAGCACCAGGGATGGATAGAGGTACAGTAAAGGAAGGTCTAGAGAGGAGGGATGGAAGAGGAGGAAAAAGAAAAAAATCTGCGTCAGAGGGGGAGAGAGTGTGTAAGGGGCAGATTAAAGAACATGAGCCAACAAAGAGAAATGAAGTGAAACAGAGATGCAAGAGGAAAGGCTAGATTGTGGGAGACAGTGGGATGAAGATGGGGGAAAAGAAGAAAACAGAGGGAAACCACAAAAGAGGTTTTCCTTCATAGCATGTCCACAGCTATGGATTGGATGTGATTTGGTGTGAGACGCGTCTGATCAGTGCTGGTGAGGAGATTAAACACTAACTCACCTGGTGTGTGTGTGTGTGGCCACTGATTGCACTGGGGTGAGTTATGGATCTGTGTTTGTGTACAGTAAGTGTGCTCCCACTTGTGTGTGTGTGTGTAGATGTGTGCATACATTTATTTGTGTGCCACAGTGCATGTATGTGTATGAGTGTGTGCAGGCCGGGCAGCTTACAGCGTACTCCCACATTTTCCAAGAGGTAATAGTCAACTGCCAGAGTGGAGTGCCACTGACGGAAATACATTGATGTGGGACAAAATTTACAACTGCCCTCCCCCGCCTCCTCCCTTTTCCCTCACCCTTCCTCATTCCAGCCACCCTGATGGGCCAAGGTCGGCCAATTACCCTTCACTGACCAGCACACGCACACCCACAGAGGCGCGTGGCACGTCAGCTCGTGTGTGTGGTGTAGTGGACAGCGGCCTGGCATGCTAGATTCATGGGAAATATGTCAGCCATCAGCCTGGGCATTTCAAACAATGCCTCACAATGTGCTTGACAGCCCTGAAAAACAGCCTGGTGCTTGGAAACTGCCAGCCCATCATCTCAACTCCCTCATCTGGGCTCTCTCTGGCTCTCCATCTCCCTGTCTCACTCTGTTTGTGTGCTCATCTCTCGGCATCTCTCTCTATATCTCATTTTCTCTCCTAATTCACCCTCCAAGCTCTCATTTTCTGTCACACACACTCTCGCTCAAAATCCTTCCCCTCTATTTTTTTCATTTTTACCCATTCCCCATCCTCGGACATGTACCCAATGTTACTCCCCCCCCCCCCCCCCCGGTGCACAAAAGCCTTGTCATGGAGCGGAGTGCCTTTTTTTCCCCACAGGTTTTTCCCCTTTCCGTCGCTCCTCCACTCCTCCGCCCTGTAAAACAGCACCAGATGCTCCTTATTAGGAGCTGAGCGGCAGGTCACCCGGTAGTTAAGTACATAACACACATCGACACGGGCACACACACACACACACACAGGGTAGTTATGTACATGATGGTATTATCTGGCCAGGCGGTGATATATCTTAGTGAGACACCAGCCCATAAAGCTGCAGGGACATGCAGTCCCCTTCTCTCCTTTCTCTTCCCCGCTCCCCTCCAGTCACACGCGGTAACAGCCGGCCCTGATTCACAGCATTCAATTTACACTGGCTCGTAACAGGAGGTGATGGGCTCTTGGAGGTTGGAGGAGGGCTAACGGTAGGGTGGAGGGGTGGTCTTTGGAGGGGGTAGCGTTACAAGCGAGAACGTGTGTGTGAGAGAGAGAGAGGAAAGTGAAAAAGTGAGTTTTCACGTGAGAAAGGATTAGCAATCAGCCAGACACCACAGACTGTTTCCACCACCACTGTGATTAGGAGGGGTGATGCCATTACAGATTAGGATGATGAAAAATTCAGAGACATGTTGCATCAAGATGAAACGGAAGTCTAAACAGATACTCTGTTGACGCCACAATACAACCCCAGTGTCCTCTCGCTTTCCCATTCAACACAGTTAAGAGTGTGTGTGTGTTTGCTGCTGCTTTTGTGTCTCGTGTGTGCGTGTTTAGAAGTCGGCACACAAGTGTCAACGCGGGCACCGAAAACAATCCAAAGAACAGGCCGACCCCAATCCCATCCCCCGTATGAATATGTATCATTCCAAAAACCCTGATCCATATCTGCTTGCTGTAATTCTAAACTCTACAGTCCCAATCCCTCCATCCCTCCCCCAACTCTTTCCACTCCATGCACCACGCTATGCATATATAAACTTATAAATCTGTTACGGTTCAACAACACATTTACATCTGAGAATTTATTTGGGAACATTTTTTTTTTACTTGCTTCTGCTCAAAAGCTTTTGCAGGTATCGTGTCTTTTCTTTGCCTCAGAGAGAATTACTCACTCATGGCAAAAGAAGAAAAAAAATGGATGTGCAGCCTCCTGAACTTGTGAATAGACACAGATCTGTGGTAATGTGTATTTGTCATTGAAACCAAGGTCAAACATGGCAAGCTGATACCTTGATAACACAAGAGAAGAATAGCAAGAATTTGCAAAAAGGAAATTCGCTCATTACTGTGGTGATTTAAGCATATTTAGCATTTGCATACAGGCAAAGAGTGAAAACAGGTAGCCGTAACATTAAGCAGGCCTCTTAGAGTAGTAGACTTAGCTCTGTCACAGTCTCTAGATGTGTATTACGTGATATTGCTCCCCTGCCTATGGGCATTACAGTGATGTGCATGGTGGGAGGCAGTAAACAAATAGTGTAGCATCTAAAGCACAAGCCCGCTAGAATGTTGAAGCATCTACTCATACGAGTGTATATCCATAGAATTATGAATGATGTGAGCCGTGTTTGTTTTTCATAGCACCCTGACATTTAAACAGAATTTATAGGCCTGAATGTATCCAATCAAATGCGACTATATGGAAAATGTGATGAAATTATGTGCCAGCTATCAGCGTGACAGATAGACAGACATATACAGTGCCTCCTGTCCAGAGAGATATGCCCGTCACCTCTGGGAGTTTGCTGTGTGTACATGTATTCCACGTTTTTAATGTTATTTGGATAATTGATTGCATGTGTAAATGACAAGAGCTTTGCACACATATCAGTCACAGGCACGCGGCACACTGAGCAAGGCCTGATCCTTTGACATATCAGCGCATGAGAATGATGGATACACATGTGGGCCCGATATTTGACATTCATGCTCAGCTGATAATTCATGAGCTCCATTGTGCATGGATCTCCCTATTCTCGCCGAGACTGACAGAAGAGAGGAGCACCGGGGCGCACCGAGGAGATATTTAGCATTCACGCTTTAGTGTGCGTGTGTGTGTGTGTGTTTCGAATGGTCAGTGACACCCACTGCGGATGATTCATATTCACATTGTACATTTGTGCCATGCAGGTAATGGTTTCTGATGCATGCCAGATCATTGAGATTCATTGTATGTGTGGAGCTGAAGCCGCAGACCTGTCAATAGATGGACGGGAGAGGGAGTGAGGGACGTGGGACGAAGAGAGGGAGGGACAGAGCAGAGATTCGGCTGTCGTCTCTGTCATTTCTTACTTGGAGAGGCAGACCCTTGGGACCCCCCTTCAGTGGCAAATGGACAGAACACACACACACACACACACACTCACAGATGCACACAACGTGGTGGAGACAGTGTCTGTGACAAACCAGTGAGACAATGTCCATATCAATGATATGTGCCCATCAGGAGGGCCACCCCCGCTGACATATTGGTGGGCCTGCCGTCGGGGCTGAAAATTGTTTATGACAAATATTTGTGAGTCACTTCACAATTTCTGCCTTCCTACCATCCGCAGTCACATTAGCTGCAAGGGAGGAGGGAGAATGAGGGACAGATTAGGCAAGGCTGTGACACTAAACACGTGAAGAGGTATATGAGGAGAATATAAAGGTGTGTAAATGATGGGATCTAGAATATAAAGAGACAAGAAGCATTCGACTGTTTAAAAACAGCAAATACAACCCCTCTTTCTCACTCACACACACACACACACCATCTCTCTCCTTTTGTATCTTTGTTTTTACCCCAGTGTCTACACATTCTGCAGTACTTGTGAAGCCTCAGAGGTTTGACGCTTAAAGCGTTTCTCTCCACACATCCTCACACACATGCACACACACACTGTACATGGCAGATACACAGAACATCAACTTTCTTACGAGGCTATTGTTTTAGAGCTGCTCATCCCAGAAAGCCGTCCTGGCAGCAGCAATGTTTATGTTCTGTTAGAAGGGTTTTTACAGTGCGCCATATTTCCGAACATCTCAGTGGCCTCCTTATATTAGAGGCTGCTTCAGGTTACAGATGAGTGATCACAAATGGAATAGAACTGAACACGATGAGGTCAACAGGTGTGAAGTCTGTGTTTTATTGCCGTATTTCTGCCTTAAAAAAAGATAAAAAACTGCAGTCTGAATTCTCATGGAAATCTGAAGTGTCCAGTTAAATGGCAGCGGTCAAGTGGAACATGTTGAATTTAGTGAAGTGGATATACGTGTAACCATCATGTTCAGGTACAGAATGACAATCTATAACATCTTTGGGTAGCTCATAAATGAGGTCTTTTTACAGAAGCTTTATCAAAAGTTAAAGTTCGGCAGATCAGCGTTTCTTATATCAAATCAAAAGACTAAGGATCAAAAGACCATGTATAATGGGGCTGGTCCAAGCAATTATCACCCAACTTTACAGCTTCTTTTCATCTTTTAGCTCGGTGTTATGGTTTCACTGTTGCGTCCTGTCATGTTTGTTAGTTTTTCATTCTAGTGTTGTCACGCTATCAGTCAGTTTCATGTTTAGTCTTGTCGTGCACGTCATGTTTTAAGTTGAAGTCACTTATGTCTTGTCTTGATTTGCACTTCCTGTTTTGTTTTGTAGTCACCTCTTCCCTCTCATTTCAGATCCCCACTTCCTGCCTTTGTGTGTTTTCCAGCCTGTGTGATTGTTTACCCCGCCTCTGATTCGTCTCACCTGTTCCCTCTTACCTCATGTATAAATAGTCCTGGTCTTCCTTTGTCCTGTGCCACATCACCTTTTTCCATGTTGTGGTTGTCTGTCAGAGCAACCAGTAAGAATTCTTGTGCCAGTTGCTTTTTTTCATGTTTTCTGTTTTGGTGCTTTTGTCCTCTCTCTGAGTAATTTTTTTTTTTTTGGTTTGTTCTTTGATCCTCCTTGTGAGCATTTTTTTTTGTTATCCCTCATCCTCGATGTGAGCACTTTTTGTTTTGAGATTAAAATAATCTTTGTTAGCACTTGAACCTGGTCGGTTCAACTAGGTTCCAACTAGGTGGTGAACATAGTGGATCATTAGGAGCGAAAACCAGCTCAGAGGGAGACCAAAACAGGGAATGTTGGATGTACACTTGTCAGGCACTGAAATGTTTTTTAAGCCTGTATGAAAATAATAATCCTGTCTTAGGGTAAACCTTTAAGCATAATTCTTACTCATTGTAAGTGCAATCAGACCCTGCAGACCTGTTTCCTCTGACCCTACTCTGCACTGAAATCTTTCCTTATCTTGCACAGTGTTGTACATTCATTTTGAAGATTGATGTGAAATGTGTAAGGTTACCGCTCATTATTTTCTTAACATTATTTAGCAGTGAATATTGTATTTATTTTATTTTATTTATTCTTTTTTGTTACATAAAATGAAACACTTCACGTTCTGTGACATTTGCTTAGGACAGGGATGCGGCTGCAGTGCAGTGAAAAGATGGCACACACTGAGCGCAGGTTCTCTTTTGTTGTAGTTACATCCTTTATCAATGCGAATCCATCCGCACACGATAAAGTAACCTTCCTCTTGGGCAATGTTAATGGTTGAAGCCGGTCAAGTACACTTCACTGTACTTAAATATAAGAGATGCAGAGATGAAGGGTGAATCACGGTCCTTCAAGCCAGAGGAGGCAAGAGTTTCACGATAATGCATCTCAACGTTTACAGGGAAGTTTAAAGGCATGGTTTATACTATACCCATAGGAAAGGAGGAAAACTGCTGGCTATATGTCTGAAGATAATGTCGGAAATTGAATGCATTGTGATATAAACCACATGTTGGATCCGGAGAGTCCCTCATTCATTCATTTAGTTAGTTGGCCTCCAAGAACCCTCATTAAAAGACATGCCAGGGTCTCCTGCTCGTCTGGGCTCTGCAGCGCTGCCAAGCTGTGACACTGTTCGTCCTTGTGTTAAGCTGTTACTTGATTTGTCTTAAAATAGACAAAATTACTCTGTTGGCCACTCGAACCTGTGCTGTCTGCCAAGATACACTGCTGTAGATGGAGGTTCAAATGGTGAAAATAATTCTATAGCTAACAACTTTATTGCTCCGCGGCTTTAAATTAAACCGTCCAAGCAAGGATTAGGCACCAGAGGAGGTTTTCCTTCACAGACCTCCTGCGAGATAGAAAGATTTCAGCCGCTCTTGCCAATTGATATTTCTGTTTGGTGGATTATTTTTATTTTCGGAGTCCTCGCTGTCCTCTACCCACACATGCATTTAAAATAATACATTTAAAAGTACATAAATGTAGAAACCCCTGTGCAAATAAAAAACCATGACCTATTCTTATGAACATTGTATTCAATAGGCTTTGAATGGTATAATGATATGACAAATGACAGAAATCACAATGAGTGTGTTTTCTTATGAGGCCCTGTACTCATGTTTTTAATATATTCATGCAAGCATACTGGCAAACATTATTTTCAAATTATATAGTTAATATCCTAGGACTAAATGATTCTTCACAGAGTTCCTCAAAAACCTATTTTTGTATTTAGATGCCTCATCATCTGGTGACGATGACTTTAGTCTGCAACGTGCAGCTTTTAGAACAATGCCATTCAAGTAAGCCATCAAATTAACATTTAGGAAACTCTTCAGATGGTTCTAGTTTCAAAACAACCCAACTGGAAACACTGAAAAGCCATCCAGAGAGTATTCAACTAAATCATCCAGCTAAAACTAATGACTTTACTTATCTCATTAAACCTGCCAAGGACTGTAGTCACCTGTAGTCAAAGTGGATGGTCTTTTATGTGCCTGTGTTGCAAAACAAATAGTTTGATCATTTTGAGAGGTAAATAAAAACACAGTAGAAACTTTGGTGTGTTTGACAGCGGCACATAGGCGAGTTGGGATTCCGTGTTCCTGGTAGGGGCTAATCAAACCTCGTGTTGGTGGAAACA
>JBAJHX010000051.1:4788579-4827560 GCA_037176925.1 Amniataba percoides
ACAGCTGAAAAAACTGCAGAGGTGAGGTGAGACGGCGGGAGTGCAGAGGAGCTGTGAATCCGGAGCGGATACTGATGTAAGCCCGCCCTGCAGGTGACAGCTGCCCCTGAAGGAGAAATTAGCCCACCTGTGCTACCAGCTAACTTCACTACTGCACCTTCCAGGAGGCAAGATTTCCAGGCTGGGACTGAGGGATGAACAGAAAACCAGCATGTGCATTTCTGCTTATTGTTGGCTCAGTGGACACTCTACCAGCCTCTCCACGGCTTTTCTCGCTAACTGGCAGCAAAATCCAGCTGGTGCTCTGCAAAGAGTTCAAGTGTGAGGCCTGGCAGGTGGTTTTGATGCTGAAAATGCTCCAAAAATTACAGAGAAGGTCACTGACTGATGTTCGCGAGTGATTCACTAGTGCTGATAGAACCAGTTGCCGTCTCCTTGGTGCAGCTGATTTAATTCTAGTGATTTGAGGCTGAAATATTGTATGTTTTGGGGGGATTTTTTTGGCATGAATTCAGTTCGGCATGAGCCTCACACAGCACAGCCTTCTGCAGTTTTCTTAATCTTTGCTTTAAGTGAGCAATAGAAGCTGCTTTTTTTACGTTTGTTCCTCACTAATCTGTAAATGTGTGAAAGCTGATGTTTTGCAGGTTTACGTCACTGCACAAAGTGACAGATTCCCTCGGTGCTGTTAAATGGCTGCGGCTGAATCTTTACATTTCAAGGCTAGAGCGAGCAGGAGGAGCTCCGTGGGCACTCTGATTTTATTTTATTGGATTATTTTGGAGGGAAAGCTTTACGAGATTACGGTGCGTCTTAGTGAGACATTATTTGTCTTCGTGTTGTAAATCAAAAGAGAGTAGCTTGAATGACTGACTGATAATTAAATACAAGAGCTGTGTGAGCTTCTGGGTGTTTTCTGAAAGACTGTGAGCCTTTTGATGAATGGAATTTAGTGCAGCGAGTGCTGGCAAATCATCCTTTTGTCCAGTGTTTGGGGAACATTATAATATTGACTTTTGAGTACAAGTGTAAAATTTTCTCCATTTGGCCCGTTTATTCATCCCAAGTGACTAAAATAAGAGGTGTTAGGTCTGTAGTGGAAATTATGTTTGTGATAATCTGTTGTCATCACCAAAAGGAAGAGACATTTGTAATTCAGATATAACAGGGAGCGTGTATGATCACTGGCTGAAGGTCGCTGCAGCCGTCATACCTTTGAGCACCCATGGGTCTCTGATTTCCACCTCATCGCTGCCATACATTCACTGCTGGCCATTTCCTCCTCATTTGCTCCTCGCTCCACATTTGAGGCTTTCATCCCGTCCCTTTCTTCCTCCTCTCCCTTTTTTCCATTTTTTCCCTCTACTCTATGGTAATCAGGCCCAGCCGCACTCTGCCTATCTGTTAATCTCCCCCTCGCTCTCGCGCACACCCTGACCATTTCACCTGATCCCATAAGCACCGTTTTCACTTGATCTTTCCCCTCCGGCTACACATTACCGATCATCCTCTTTGCGCCCTCCATTCTCGGTCCTCTCTCTCTTTCTCAGGCTATCTTCAACCCGTCACCTAATTTTTTTTTTTTTTAAGGAACAATAGTTTTCATTTTAATACAAACCCGTCTGGGCCACAGTCTCCACTTCTCGCCCCTTGTCCTCCTCTCTCTCTCTCTCTCTCTCTCTCTCTCTCTCTCTCTCTCTCTCTCTCTCTCTCTCGCCGGGCTTGCGGCCCCTGCGGTGACATAATTTAATATTCGTGGTGTCATAGTAAAGAGAGAGGAGGCTGTGGTTGTCAGTGTGGCGCGAGGGCCCACATTGATTTAGCGCTAGCATCACAGAGGGAGCATCTCTCTTTATTTTATTAGTAGGCTACGGTCAATCTGATGCAGTGACAGGGAGGTGGGGCGGTGTGACTCAAATAAGCAGCTGGAAGGCAGAAGTAGAGGCACAGTCGCGGCACGTGCACAATATTTACTGTACCTTCACAGCAACGCCATGCAGGCTGCATTTGTGTTGCATTTGAGGAATTATGACACACTGCTATCTCCATCCTAGCAGTTTTTCTCATCCTTAATTATTCAGTGTGCTGTCAATGCAATAATTAACTGAGGTAACCTTAATGTCTGCTAAGCAATGTGCGATGTACGTGTTTGACAACAGTTAAGTGCTGCAGTCAGGGCCTTAATTGTGGTTAGCTTCTTGTGGGTTTTGTTTAAGAGTCTATATGGCACAATGCCGTGTGGTTTCCAGAGAATCGTGCCCGACTCCAGATCAGCCTCCGCCTCCTTTGGAATCAATATTTTCATCTGCGAGGTGATATTTTAGCCTGGTGCTGAGACATGTGGCGGACATGTTTGCAGGTAGGACCTGTAATATAAATGTGTGTGTTTTGTGTGTGTGAGAGAGAGAGGATGTGAAGATGCAACACTTCAGGTGTGGAGCTGGAGACGACAGAGCCCATGCTGGTGGCAGAGAACGTTGTCACGCAGACTTCCCCCACGGTCACTCACCCCCCCCGCTGAGCAGCAAACGTGCAAACACTGAGCATCTGCCATTAGTGCCTCCACTTGGAAATAACGAACACACAAAACATCAAAAGCACGCACAAAATGTCAAAGAGTCATTGTGCAATTGAGTTCATGCATCAGAAAGACTTTTTTTTTTTTCGACTGTTGAAGCCTGAGCAGAAGCGAAGGGCGCGCAGCAATTTGTCGAGACATTCAGATCCTGGAGTAGAACGGTTACATTTTCAGGAAAAAATCATGCTTTGGATTCCTTTTGGACAAGTTAATGACGCTGATTGCTTTTCAGGTTCTCTCTGTGTGACGGTAGTTCTCAGCAGCTCTGTCAATTTTGCACAAATGATTATTTCAGCAAATCTGTGTTTTTACCTTAAAATAATCCATTCTGGTGATCCAGATGTGGAGCTAGATGTAACATGCTTTCTACACTGAAACACGTTCATTGATTCCTTTCAGTGCTCTTGTGCATGCACCACTGTGACCTCTCTTTAGTCTGGTGATTCTCTGCGAGTTAGCCAATGAGGTGATTTGCTCCATTTCCTCACATTGCTGCTGAGTACATAGTACTTGCCTTCATCTTACACTAAGGAAAAGTCCACCTGGGCTGAAGCATTTTTTTACACAAATGCTCTTTGAACTGTATTTGAATCAAAATGAGTCCTCAGCTGACCACCCTTAGCACCAGCATGAATAATTTAAATTCAAGCAGTAATTGATTTCACTTTTCTATACTCTGACCTATTAGCTGTTTTATGTGAAAATTACATCTCCAAAGTGTCAAATTTTCAAGACCACAATTTAAAGCAGAACCTATGTTATCTTAATTACCTGTAAAATTGAAAGATTTAGCACTCGTCTTGGTGGTTATAATTGCAATTATCTCAGTGCTAATTAGCATTCATTCTGTCTGTAAGCCAAATTAAAAGGTCTGGTTAGCGTGCTTTGTACATGTCAGGGTGTGTATTAACTCCAAGGGAAGCTCAGTTTAGAAAAAGAAAACTCTGTTGTCTGTCATTCTGATGTTTTGGAAAATAAAAGATTTGATTGAATTTAGTTTCCAGCAGTGATCAGATGTAATTCTTTCGACAGATAAATGATCTGGCTGATCATCTTATGTCATTTCAGATATTTAACACAAGCCATCAGTTATCTTCGTGAATGTCAAGTGGAAGTGAGCTAAAGTCTAAATCTCCCAGTTAAACATTGAAGTCACACATATACACCTTTCACACCTCTTTGCAAACTTTTTATTTTTTTCTCCCTTCACTCTTGGTTTGACGACAAAATGCTGCTTCATCACCACCATCGGCTGTTTATGGTAAAACCTACCTCTGTGGGCTCTGTGCGGTGGCTTATTTTCTGTTCTCCTGACAGAGACAGAGAAACAAAATGTCAGTGACAGCGCCTGTAATGTGTGATAGACCATGCTGAATCACTAAAGCGATGACTGTTCGGAGAAAGCCTTGATGTTGGTTCCAAAATGGAGTAGGAAAAAAAAAAGATTTGCGTGAAGTTTTAACAGTAATTGTGAGGGGATGTGGGCGAGTACTTCATGTGTGAGGAGGGATGACTGTAGCTGTGGGCACTGAGGTGCTTTGAACCGAGCATGGAGGGTACATTTCAGATAAGTGGGAAAGTCCCTCTCTACCTGTGGTCAAAAACTCTAATTAAGTTCTGTAACTTTGCCTGTAATGTGATTATAAAAGAGAACACCCAAAACGCCCTCGGAGGGACTTTGCAGTTTTTCTTGTGCTGCATCAATATATCGATGCCCATTGTGTGAACGATTCTCTGGAGGATGTCGGCGGGGATTCAAGGGTACGGCAGGTGATGGAATATGTCATGTAGCATTCGATTCAATGTGTATTTGTGTCAAACGGCTGCGGACGGATCGATCCTGCGCGTAAAATGATGTATGCGCGCATCATGTGATGAGGTACGGGGCCAAGGTTTTAGGCTGAGAGCCCTGTAATTCATTACAGCTATGTGAGCGTTCATGTGAGTGAGTGTGTGTGTGTGTGAGTGTGAGGGACTGTTTGTGTGATTCATAAGATGGAACCCGCCCGGCTATGAGGGAACTCATTAGACTCCTGTCGTCTCGCCTCCCGGTAGGAAAAATACCTGGCATCTGGGAGTTTATATTCCCTCTTCTTTACAACTCTCTCTCTCTCTCTCTCTCTCTCTTTCTCTCGCTCTTTATTGCTTCCACACTCTGTGCCACAAAATCCAAGAGCAATCACCAATCAATCTTGTACACTCACCTAGCCCTCTGTCTGCCGCTAACCACCACCTGCCTCCTCCCGTTTTCCTTCGCCGCGCACTCAGCCTCCTCTTCAGTCACATTCAAACACATCCTCTTCTCCGGCTTTTGTATTATATCCCATTAAGTCTCATCAGGCTCATCGCCTCATCCTTCTGTAATCATGTCATCCGTGCATTTTTCTCATCCCCCTTACTTCAGCCGAGTCATCTATCACTCTTCTGCCTTGTCTCCTCCGTACTTACGGCCTACTTTTTTTAAAACTCCCAAGTGATTGCTTGTCACGGCTGATTGTATGACTCTGACACCCCCCCACCCCACCCTGCTCTCCTCTCACCTACCCCATACCTATAATTTCACTTTGTCGCCATGGAGATCCTGTCTGCCTGTGCAAGTCATGTCACAGGTTTAGCACAGGTGAATGACGAATGAAGCCGGCTGCCGTTTCATGACAATTCACATCACACCAGAAAGTGAGCAAAAGAAAAGAATAATCAAGGACAACCAGGAAGGCATCGGAAATAGTCACTTTTTTATCCATAAAGTGCACTTGTGGAATACAACTACAAGTTCTACTCAAGAGAGGCTTATTTTGGGAAATAAGATGCTCTATGTTTAGCTGTTTGAAGGTGGAGAGGCTTAAAAAAAGAGCTGAATGTGGGACACAAGTTGTTTTTCATTATTGGAAATTCAGAACCACAGCAAAACATTTTGTATCTCAGGGAAATTACAGACAAATGGTCATTTCAGAGACTGAGAAAATAAGAAAGAGAGAGAAAATGTCACACTCATAACGTAGAGGACTCATGCTTCAGATATATCATGATACAGTTGGTGTTAAAGAATTAATGAACCCAAAAAACATGATGCTTCCATAACTTTTACCAATTTGGTTTCATGGCCAAATGTAACCAAACCTCAGAAAGAAACTTTAATCACAAACATGCCAGTTTTTATGGCACTGAAAAGTTTATTTGAATGAAAGTTATTTGAATATTTGCTGCTCTGTTTTATATGTCACTGTGAATCGATTATGTTTTGGGGTTGGACTGCTGCTCAAAACAAGATGACAATTTGTGTTCTTGTAATTTGAAATGAGCAGTTTTCAATGGAGGATTCACTGAAAATATAATAGATTATATTATATATTTAATTGTGATGAAAATAACCATTACTCTCAGCTTAACCAATGGGTCTTTTAAAAAAATCTAAAAAAAATAAAAATACAAAAAAGGCGACAAGATTTGCAAATAGACATAACAGAAAAGCATCAAATTTTCAATTTTTGAATGTAGAATAGCAACAATTTAAAATTCTGCTAAATAAATTCATTAAACCAAGAAAGAATTCATTAACTCAATTTTCACAATTGTTCTTTTTTTTTTGTTTTGTTTCAGCAGTCATTAATTGCAACCTGGCTTCAACACCACAGAGGTTACCACTGAACATAGATCTATATGCCCCCCCCCCCGCGTCCGGTTGGGTTTGATTCCACCACACTCTTCCCTCCCTTCACCCTCTTCTCCCCCAGCTTCTCTCCTCTAACCCATCACCCCCCTCTGCTCCTCCGTGCCCTCTCTTTAGCTGCTGTGATCCACAGGGTAATGGTGCTTGTCGTCTGGAGTCTGTTCCATCAATATGGAGCCCCTCTGTCTGGACCGGGTGGGTCAACCTGGGTCTGGATCCCAGCCGCCCATCCACTCGCCTCACTTGCATCAAAAGGCTGTGCACCATCTCTGCTAACTCAACGTTTTGTCACCAGACAAACATCCCTGTCATTATTTACCCAGTTTTCATCACCTCAAAGCTTTGTTGGTTTCTGAATACGGGACATGATTCACAAACAAACACCGTGTCTCCGGCAAAATATCAGTAGCAAATGTAGCACAAAAACCTGAAACAACATTTGCAAGAATATTCCTTATGCCCCTTTCTTTATAATGGAAATATCAAAATCCCTTAAGATATTGCATCAAACAAAGAATCCTGCAGCATGTCTGCAAACTGCAGAACCCCCAATGAGACCTTTACTGCCTTGAAGTAATCACCTGCAAGCCACACAGGGAGAGGAATAAAGCATGCCAGGCACAAAAGGAGAACTCATAACCATTAAAGTCAGTACAGTAATTGAATGAAAGGTGGGCTGCTGTTTTAGTGGCTGGGGGGCAGGTATGTGTCCTAACAAGATGGCAGGATGCGGAGCTTTTTTGGTTGTTACAGTAGGTGTTGCATCATTAGATTTTAAGGGCTGATTCAGTGTTTGGATTGGGCCTAGTCAGATGTGAAATGGCAAAAGAGGGATGCTGTCGTTACGACGGGTAATTTCACACAATGATGGATTGACAGAAAGCCCAGTTTACGCTCCCCGACACATCCTCTTGAAGGTGTCTGTGTGTGTGGGTGTGTGTGCACGCGCCCCTGTGCCTGTGACTACCTGGCTGTTTGTGTTTCCTGTATTTGACTTTGGGTATGTGTGCACTGATGTGGCTCAGTGTGCAGGTGAAGACACTCCGCCAGGCATTTATATCGGCTGGTAAATTCTTATCTTCGCAGCCCACATAAACACAATCGCGCATCAGTATGCAAGAAAGGATCGTTGCGGTGAGAAAGTGGAGCGGTTATAAAATAGGAACGACTTGTGTGCGTGCACGAGCATATGTGTTTGTGTGCATTTCGCTGCATGGGCCTCGAGAGCAGGTTGTCAGCCTCCGTGGCATATGGTGTGCACCCAGGTGATGAGCCAGTCTCCAGCCCCGGACGTTTTTTTCTTTCTGTGTGTGTGTGTGTGTGTGCATGTGTGGGAGTGCATGGGTGTAGGTGTGTGTGTGTGTACCTCTTTCACTCTGATGACCATCTGTGCCCTGCTCTTCAAAGCAGCTCTTTTTGCCCAGCCCCATAGACAAATGAATTATTAAACTGCTTTTGCAGGTGACACCCTAACCATTTGTTACCTCCTCTCCGGCGGGGCAGACTACAGACTTGAGGAAACAATCACTCAGAGTCTGCGCCTGCACCCTCCCACCTGATCCCCTATCATCTGCGCACCCCTCTCTGGTCTACTTTCCTGCTCCCATGCACTCATCTTTTGACACCCTCCTCTAACTGTAGCACTCCTTTACCACCATTGTCCACTTATTTGATGTCTCTCTGTCCTTATTACCCCACTGTGCTGCCTCTCAAATGACTCCATGCTTAATTTGGTCTCCCTCTCTCTCTTGCTCTCCCTACACTCTCTGTCCTTCTCTTTCTCACTCTCCCTCTCATTCTCTTGCTGTCCAAAAAAGTCAATCTTTCTCCCAGCTCCAGCCTCAGGGACTGCGACCGCTTGAGGAATCCAATAAGGTTGATTAAGTGATGACAGTATAATTACAGCAATGGCACAGGCACAATCAATCTCTTGCTTCCTGAATAGGATAAATGAGTCGACCTGGGTCATCAGCACACGGGAGATAACTTCACTCTGCGCATACTCAGATGGAGACTCAAACGTGAGGAGACGTGGTCTTTCTATCAATAAACTTTCTTGACCCTGCCTGTGTACAGCGTAAATATAAAATACTTGGAAGGTTACTTGGGTCTTTTTTCCCCTTGAACTGGACTGACTCCTTGAAAAGTAATCCAGACGCTCCGTTATGAACAACAATAACCTCTTGGTGCATCAATTTATAATCCCACAAGCTGATCTCTAACGATGAAGTGGATGTGCTCTTGTTCTTCAGGAGCGCGATCTCTCCGACGCCACAGTCAAACAACAGAGACTTGAACAGTGGAGATGCAACAGAGTGCCATGTTAAACCGACAATGCCATCATTGTTAGCTGAACCTTGAAACCACACTGTGGTTAGTGCCGCTCTCTGACAGCAGAGAAGCAAAAACAATTGCGCTCATCTTGGACTTGAATAAGAGAAAACAAAGCGTGAACACGTTGCTCTGGATGTGAAGCACTTTGTCGTGCGCCTCTCTGGTGGAGAAGAAACACATCAGTGCTGAATATGTAAATCATATGCTCAGTAAAAAAAACTGTGAGACAAAAAAGAATACCTGTTTTTCACTGTTAGGCCAAATTAACACCATTTGCTTAACTTTGATCCTATTTCCACCTGGTTTTTAGGCGCTTGGCTGGCTTTGTGACTGGATCTTAGCCATGTGTGAATGCAATGTGTAGAATTTTTGTCACATATCCATCCAGCAGGTTGGGGGGCCTCTCGCCTCCACCTGTACCCCCAACTACCCATCTCTCATCACTTTTTTTTGAAAATGAAAAACTGGGGAAGTTCAAATGGGGCCACCACAACATGCAATGTGACAGTTAGGTGAAGTGATGAGGTGAAGAGGAAGAGAAGCCATTTGACTAGTACTTATAAGCTTCCCCTCACTGATTACCTTCTTACCGTTCAAGTAACGATGGCAAAGTTGGCAAGGATACCAAAAGAGTGGCACTTTTCAGCCCCGTCCATCTGTCACATGGCCCTCACTTTGTATGACTTAGCTGTCCCTTGATTGTATTCTGTATGGTTACAATTGATCCCCCATAGTTCACCTACTTCTGCATTTAATACTGCACGTAATTGCAAAGGCCTGTGATCAGATGTCTTTGTCCAGATAACAGAACGCATGTTAAGACCAGAGGTAAATGGGATCACAGTCGCTTACAGAGAGACTGTGGCAGAAAGAGAAAGCAGCGTATAGGCAGGTGGGGAACCTCTTTCATCATTTATGTCACTGACATCTGAGTCATTTGCTAATCCTGCTTGATGAAGGCTCCCTGCTACCCAACACAGATCGGCGTAGGCTTAATTAACAGGTGCAGCGCAGCAACTCTTTAAATGAAATGCACGTTTGTAGGAAGAAGAGAAATTTCTGAAGTGGTTTGATTCTTGGTGAGTCTGTTGTGGCCTTTTTGTTGATTTTAACTTACAGAGACCAGACAGGGGAATCTTTTTCATCCTGTTTGTTGCTGTTGCAGTGTGCGCTGTCGCCTTCCCTCGCTGAAGTCTAGTAGCAGGTGGCTTGGCATCTGGTCAACATGCTCATAACCCCCAACAAAGCTCATCTCATCACTTCATCTTTCCGGGCCTATGGTCATCATTAGCAAGTGTTTGCAAATATGATAATTTTGCTTGTGAATTTCATTGATGGTCCATAATGAAATTTCGTTCTGACTTTCACAGATGGGAAACCAGGAACTCCGAGCAAAGCCTTTGTACCTGAGAGCTTGAGCGTAATGTTGGCTGAATTATTTCAGGCCGCACATTTCAAGTCATCAGACGTGCTTCAGAACATTTCTCTGACGATCAAACGAATATGTTTATGTCTTTTACATCTGAATATCTTCAAAACCCGATCATCCACGAGAACAATTCAATTTAATATTAAAACCTTTTCTGCACTTTAAAAGGGTCAGGTGTGCTGGGTGTTTGACATGGGAGCAAACGGGGCCTTTCATCTTAAAAGACTTAGGAAAAGAGCCATATTCATGGTCATAACTCATTGAGACTCTCCCACTCCTTTTGAAGGGAAATTAAGCAGAGTTAAAAGGCCTTTGTCAAGCCAGACAATCAAAGAATTAATGGCAGCTTGGTGAATATTTTAATATCTACAAAGAAACTGGATCTGCCATCTGTTTCACTTTACAAGATAGTGAATAATGGCCGTGGAAATCCATATTTCAACAAGAGGATGATTTTGGTTCCAACGGGTGATTTTCACAGCCGATAATGTGGCTGAGTGTATCAAAAGATTTACAAAAGCAACTTGAAGAAGACGGAAAATAAAAATAATAAGACACATTTCGTGATGCCGGGTTGATATCAAAGCAGTGCCAGACATGAAACACGTCGCACAATTTGTTTCTTCTCCCGCCATGGTCCAACACACACACACATACACACGCTCAAAATGTACACTTAACTCGCTCATCAGATTTCATGTTCGCTTCATTCCTCATTGACTCACTATCTCTCGCTCTGTCTCCTCTGTCTCTCTCTCTGCCCCACCACGCCTTTGAAACGTCTGTCAATATTGACTTTATTTATTTAATTGACATTGCTCATGCTGACACTGGGACCTTGCATAAACAATGACGCAACGGTTTGGAAACTCCTCGTGATGAACGGAAAAGGGGAGGGGAATAAAAGAGAGGAGCACTCATTCCTCGCTGCTACCCTCATCCCTTGTCAGTCCACTGGGAGGAGAAGCTTAAGTACTTTGGAGCTGGAGTGTCTGTCTTTCACACATCAAACGATTTGTTTTATCCGGTTCATATTCTCCCCTTCAGACCGTGCGCAGCCTGATAGGGCTTTGATGATGAAACGTAGAGGACATCCGTGCACTATATCTGAATTGGCATGCATGAAGGTGTTGCTGTGTGTGTGTGTGTGTGAGTGTGATGCATGCATGCACGCGCGTGTTTGTCACTCCACAACAATGCAATTTCAGACGAGCTCCTGCTCAGACAGCGACGCTAACGGCCCACCTCATTCTCACCACCTGTGCTGCCCCGAGAGCTGGTGTCACCCTTCACTTCTCTTTTTTTTCCCCTCAGCCTCTCTTTATGTCCCGCTCACCGTCTTCCTCTCCCTCTTTCAGCGTAGTTAGAAGGAATGCAGTGAAATGAAACGGGTAATTAGGAGCAGAAAGGATTTCCTAAACACCTATAACAAGCTGTTGCAGAACTCAAAGTATCAAAAAGAAGCCGGAGAACATTCAGCAGGGAGGATCAGAGGTCTTTGTCTGCTCATACAAATGCCCACATTGCTCGTAATGCTGCATACATGGTATGCACTGGCTGAAAGACATTTCAAGGTATTTCTATTCATGAAGATCACTGAATTAACAGGGAATATTTTCCAAGTGTTAAAGAACTGAGACCATTGTTGGACTCTTGAAAAGATGGATAGGACAGGGTTCAGCAAAGCAGCAGATATTTTGTGAAACACAGTTTGGCCTCACGTATGACACTCAACTCCCCCTGGACCTTTACAGTAAAGAATGACAGCTGGGTTAATAGTTGAAGGCTCTAATGTCTCCTTTTTCTTAAGAACTGGAGCATGTTGGATTAATTACCACTGAGTCATGCATACAGCATGACAGCCTTTTTATTCAGTATATCTCATTTATCAGTGCTTAAAAGGACATTCACCACAGGTGAATGGGAAAAAGAGATTAAACTAATAGTTCAGATATTCAGATATTCTGACCTTATTCCTTAAGGACCTGAAAAACTCTCAGACACTGCTTAGTTGGACATGCTGATAGTAAAAAGTAAATTAAACTTTTTAGCTTAGGATATGACAGAGATTTGAGACAAAATGCTGCATGGAAGAAATGTATTTAACCATCCACAGCAGAATAAAACACCTTTTGTGTATCGTCAGTGCTTCATTCTGCTCTTAAACCTCCCCATGATGCTGAGGATGTCGGTCTATCCCACTTTCCTTCAGTGCAATCAGCACTTAAAGTGTATAACGCCGCTCCCCCGCTGCTCGTCTTTGACAGGGCGTCTCCGTCGACAGCCTGGACTGAATGACGAGTGACCTGCCTGACAAAATGAGCAGCACCTTGTTAGCTTGTTTATGACAGCAGTTATGTTTGGGGAGGAAATGTTTGTTAGCTCCGCCTGCTGCTCAGGTTTATCTGACAGGCCGTAAACTGGCGAGCAGCTCTGTGATCTGTAAAAGTGTCCAAACATCGGCGTCTCTACCTTCAACTACCACTTCCTGTAAAGAAAAAAATACTTGTAGTTATTTACATAACCTGACTAATTTGATACATTTTAATCATATGTTTGATTGTCAAGTTGTGTGGACACCCTTAGACTAATAGCAATAAAAAGAAAATTAATAGTGTTACTGAACTGATGTTGATGAATTTGCACTTAACTGCTATTACCTTTAATATTGTTGTGTAAATGTCATTTCACTTCAATCCTGTATACTTATATAAAATTTTTCAAGCGAAATAAAACAAACATTAGCCATACTGCCTTTTTCCCCCACATACACACACACACACACACACTATTTCAGGCCTCTTGCACAGAATTATAATACTAAAAGTAACACGACTAACAAATTAGTGCTTTGACAGACGAGCAGCTCGTCTCTGTTATTCACGTTATGCCCGTTGCTATTTTTAACCTTGATAATAGTGCGGTACTCTGTTTAAGCTGTTGACACTGTGCATTGCCTCGCGTTGGCTGCAAGCAAATTACTAGAGAACATAACAGCAGCAGCAGCATTGTAGTCAGTTGCTTTTAAAGGGACACCCCAGTGATTCAGGATTGCATTTTCATTAGGTTGAAAGACTAACAAAAGACTATTAAAGGGAGAAAAGAAGAGGCAAAGATCTCATTTTTAGTCCTTAGCATTGGTCAGATTCCAACTCTGGATACTCCAATTACCATCATGGAGCTCAGAAGCATCTTTCATTAGATCTTCTCTGCCTGGTAAAAGACGAGTTCCTCTAAACCCCAAAGCTCAGACTGTAACACCTAAAGCGATTCTTCTCGTTTACACGCTGTCATATTTTAGGGGACGTTGTTTCTTTGCTGAAATAGTTGATTGGTCTCCGAGGGGCATGTGGTTTCAGTGCGTTCACTCAGTTGCAGTCGTTCAGAGTTGATTGAACATCCACCCTTTGGCCTCCACTTCAGGACAGCAGGTCGCTGGCAGAGGTATGTTAGAACTACCACAGCAGGTACATTTTTCAACATTAGGTGACTGACGAGTGATTTAAGCATTTGAGTTGTAGTGGCTAGGTTACAAATCTGGTAGTTTGCTTCTTTGATTTTTTTATTTTTTAGGAGCAATCACGGCATACTTTCATCAAACGCCTTTACTCTGCTCCACTGAAGCGGTCCCATCGCTGTCTCATTGTGATATTTTATGCTTTGCAGGAATGCTGCAGCATTGATGACCAACTCAGGGGATGAGAGGGTCAGCAGCTGCACCTTCTTGCTGTAAGCAGAACAAAGAACAAAGAACAGGACTGACATGTAGTCATTTGTTGTGAACAAACAGGAGACTGGCTCCCTAGCTGCATTTGATGAACTGTTTAAGTCCCTCTTCATGTTCAACCTGTCCTATAAAGAGTCGGATGCACACATTTGTTCAGATAACCATTTAAAACATTGATGCTGGAACAACAACTGAACAAAGGGCTTAACTTCATCAAATTCTGTGAGGTTTGTGATTTTCAGGACCTTCTCTATGTTTCATGTGTCCGAGCCTGAGCGTGAGCAACCAGTTACTGTTAACTCAGTGAAGCTCAGCGTGGCTTTTCACTGGGAGGCATCAGCATTTAAACACCGAACAAGGACCAATAAACCCGAGGTTAACAACTGTGATGCTGTTAACTGGCACTACAATTAACACTGGAAAATACATGTCAGTGCATTGTTAAAATCACTGTCTAATTTTCAGAGGTGACAGAATAAATGGAGAATTTAAACTTACAATAACGTACATGTTTCTGTGCATTTTAAATGGAATTTTACTCATTGTTGCTAAATGATTTTAAAAGCTGTTAGAGCCACATTTTAGGCCAAGTTGATAATGATGTTGTTGAAAATAAATCTTTTTTTATTATTTTTTATGTCCCCTTTTTAATGTTTCTATTCATTGTTTTGCTTATCTTCCACAATAATGTAATGTTTTTAAAATATCTTCATTTGGGTGCTTTTCCAAGCAAATATTGATATGTGCAATTAATTGATCAGCATTTCCTGTCATTAATCTGATTAAAAACACATTGATTGCCTTCATAAAAGTATAAAGAACTAAACAGCAGCACTTGCTTTTAAACGTGTTTTACTGCTGCTATCTGACTCAGGTATGTTCTGACCCGACAGTCTCCTGGTGCACAACACAGGCACAACTTCCTCAATAAATCTAATGAGAGTAATCCATTTTTTATGTTCCCCTGCTCGGATCCTTTGTCACAGAGCATGTTAGGAATTGGTGTGACAGCGTTGGTTTAGTCCTGCTCCTAAACCTAAGAACACAATCAATCCAGAGTTCTCCTTCGGGAATGGTTTTTAATCCAACCGGGGAAATCGCGGCCCGTGTCTGGCACTGGAAATACCAGCTCATATGTCTCAAAGCTATCACTGTATGAGACACTACATCATGACCATGAGTCAGACTCTAACTAAACCTGCATGGCCTGAAGCCACTACATGTGTCACTGCAGCGGGCTGGAAATATCACAGCGCTATACCCTTGCCACCGCTGTACTTTGGCATGACAAAGAGGCGGTGTTCTGGACGTGCACAAAATCACAAAACGTCTGCAGCTAGTCACATCATGGCATTAAACTTCCTCACCTCCCCATCGCCTCCCTCTGCCGCATTCTTCCATCCCTGTTTCTGTCAAAAGCCTGTGATCAAATGCACTCGCTTAGATTTATATAGTTCCATTGTGCCTTGGCGACATTTCCATTTCACCCCTCCTCCTCTCCCGTGCTCTCTATCCCTTCCTCCATTTCTCTGTCACCATGCCTCCCTCTTTCGCCATGGGTCGACAGGTAAACATATGCATTTTCTCTACGAGACGCAGCGACGCTCAGACTTCTCAGCTGTTCAAAAATGCTGTTTGGCAAGAAAGTAGAGCCGCGCGGCACTCCCCCGGTCATCTTTCTGATTGATTTACCCTCCGTGTCAGAGATCGTGTGATAGATGGTCAAGCTGAACAGCCTCAGCATCTCCCCTGTCACTGTAAGAGCATAACAAATAATTTCATTTGTCAGACTTCGCTCGAAAAGAATCTCCAATTTGTCAATGGCCTATACGTGAGCAAAATGTTAACTAATTAAACCTTTGTTTAATGAAAATTTGTTCTAGGTATGTGGTACAAAGTGAGGTGATATGTTTTTCTTTTTGTTCTTTCTTTTTTAAAGGATTTTCATACAGACAAAACCAGTGTGAGGAATGAAAATCAGATGAAGGGAGCAGGTGTTCGATGGAGGGCGTTCTCAATCTGCACTGCGAGTGTAAACCTGACAGTCTGATCAGTGAAAATAAAAGGCATACACTTCACTTAAAGTTTCATTTGCAGTGGTTAAGAGAAGTGTTCATTTGTTTTTCTTTTTGATTCCAGTAATTTTCCTCTTATTTTGAAATCCCAAAGGAGCTCCACTATAAACAACCTGTGCTTTTCAAAATGCCCCGTTTGCTTTCATGTTGTCTGCAGAACAGCATCAAAAACACACTGAGAACATTTGATCCTTATTAGAAAAGTACAATTAAGACACCACATATTGCTTACATCTGTAACTTGTGTGTGCCCAGATGTGTATTTAGACTGTGTGTATGCACTTAAGACGGACAGTTCACATTTCCCTCAGGCACATTTGAACATTCATCAGGAATATAGCGTTCCTAATCAAAGTTCAGAAGGAGGGTGTGGAATCTACTGAATTTTATCAGATCTACCTTCAGTGTAAAATCAAATTTGAATCCTTCTGAATCCCTACTGATTCTTACTTTCAACATTTGCAAGTAACTAAAGTTAAAAATAACTACAACTCAAAGATCTGTTGTCACCTTGTCTTTGGCTCTGAGAAATAAAACTCTGCTAGTTTGAATGGCAGCCTGATAAATGTTCCCAAACATGAGCTACAAACTGAAAATTATATGAACCTCTGACACACAAAAGAACAAGTGTGTAGCTCACTTATTATTTTACACCTTATTTTTAAAAAGCTAATTTTTCTTGATGAGTTTAACGGCTTCCATAACCACATCAGAGCTGCTGATCCTGTATTTGTAGACAGATTATTTTTAGTTGTGTGTGGTGTTGTTGTGTTAGAAGTTGAGGCCACTTAACAGTAACACAATAAAATACTTTCTATTGTATTCTGTTGTATATTTTATTGTATATGTCTTATATTGTATAATTTCTAGCTGTAGAATTTATATTCTAATAGTCTAATTTAGATTTCTATATTTATTACTCTTTTATTATTCTTGTACTAAAATACTACTAATATTTTTTTATTTAATTATTATTGATTTAATTTGATTTCATATTTTCTTTGATCTATTTTTTGTTTGAGTGTTTCTATTCTTGTTAATATTTAGAACACTGTTTGTAGGGAGCCTCAAATTTAAGAATTTCATTGATAAATTGATTGCGTGATGTAAATTGTTGTGCAATGACAATAAATCTCAACTGGTCATTTGTCTTGTTACAGGTAGACTGAGTGATAATTGTTAATTAATTGTTAATTGTAATGACTGAAATCTCAAAGTTTGTTTATAAGGTTAAAATCAGACCTGCTCAGGTGGTGTTGTATGTTCCTGACAGGAACTGTCTGCCAGGAGCAAAGGAGCAGGTCACATAATCCAAACCAACATCTTAACTTAAACCTAAAACAGACTTATTTTAGCAAATCATTAACGCTGGCATTCAAGCATTTTAAACTTTT
The DNA here is from genome assembly GCA_037176925.1 of Amniataba percoides. NCBI lineage: Eukaryota > Metazoa > Chordata > Actinopteri > Centrarchiformes > Terapontidae > Amniataba > Amniataba percoides. Next base: position 4,805,787 of record JBAJHX010000051.1, read on the forward strand.
TTTCCACCTCTTGACACGCTGACTTGGCTCACTTGGATAGAAGTATTTTATCCTTTCATTTGGAGAATTTAACCAGAGCTCTCCTCTTTGCCCCTTTTCAAGGTGAAATAATGCACCACAACTTCGCAGGTGCATGAGAAATGCACAAGTCGAAAAGGTTAAAATATTCATATAATGTGCATAAAAGTCTAAAATAGACTTTAAGTGCTCAGAGGAAGAGGGGCCGCTCTGCTGGTCTTGTTGAACTACAAAACATGGTTGTATTGTAGCAGAGGTTTCTTTTCCCTCTCAAATGATCCACAGCTGACACACACTGACTTGTAGAAAGGACCTAAACCAGACACTGGCCCCAAGTTGAACTTTAGCCATCACAGAATTAATGCTAATTAGCGAGGGCTGATATAATCTGCCACTGGAGATCTTTTTTTAGCAGCCACTAAAAAAGGTTCAATGTTTTCTACATTGCTCTTTGCTATTAAAAAGAGCAAGGATTAAAAAAACAACTGCTCAACAAGGATAATTAGAAAATTTAGTAACGGGATCCAAACTGTAATCTCATGGGTTAGAAGCAGCGTTTGAGCCAAACGTGCCGGGACAATATCTCATGACCCGTTCATGTGTTACCAGTTACCAGTCCAAGTTGCAAGTCGTAAGAAAATCGAGTCTGAGAAATCGGGGATGAACGTCAGATCACACTACGCATGTGGTGAAGCAAAGTGTGAACAGGGCTTAGCGCTGTCAGTCTCACTCCCACACACACACACACACACACACACACACACTATCAAAAGCCACCTGAACAGCTGCTAATAAATTGTGGTCAGACGCATTAATCAACCTTTGATTCTCAGGGGCTCGCCACAGCAGCCTTTGTGAAAGCAGATGCAAATTGCCTCCATTATAAAATGACGGTGAGAGCGAGCTTTGTGCTCCCAGACACAGATTTCAGCTCAGTAATTATCGGCGCAATTTACACATGAACATAAAACAAAAATAATGATTTGTCCTAAAATCCTGAATAAAAGAAGGAATCCGAAATGCGGAAAGACTTTGAGGGAGCTGGCTGGAATTCCTTTTTTGTCTTTGAGTGACTTCTGAACAAGAGGGCCAGCATCAAAGTGATGCTGTGATTGAGGGCAGAGAGACAACACAATCGTGCGACATGAAGTGCAATATCATTTAAGTGATTCGTCTTCAGTGGAGCGATCTCGTGTTTTGGCTGATGCAATTTCTTTCATTTACGGGGAGCTTTTGAACAGGATGCCCAGAAGCGATGAAGTGCTGTCACAGAAAAACAAAATTGAAATAACATTTTACTGACTTTGTGCCAAATGAAAGATCTCCAAAGTTGGCCACATGGAATTTAAACACTTGCGATTTCTATTTCTCTCCTTTCTGCAGTTTTAAAAAGCTGCATGACACCAATCAGTGATTCGGGCCTAATGTGCAAAGAAGGAAGAAGCTGTTTGAATGTTGATCAAACACAACTGTACTGTGTGACTCGCGAGGCTGAAAAGAAATATATTTTCACCAGCCTCAATCGTTGCCAAGAAAGGGGCTCTGCTCATTACTGCTCCCTGTGATGGGTGTGAGTTCCCCCTCCATTTTCAGAGAGCTGCCATCTTAAGCTGTCATGGCCCAGAAGATATGGGACAAAACTTACCCTTTAATCAGGAACCATCACATCCCCTTTAATCAACTCAACTGTCCACACCATGTCACTCTCTTTGCTGTCTGTGCACCATGTACACATGAGGATTACCTCTCCCTCTATGTATCAAAACTCCTCCTCATTAAAGATAACCTGCTGGATTCTGAACAGAGTTGGGATTTTAAAAAAGGGAGGAATTAAAAGGAGGTTTTGGACTGTGATAACTTCATTTTAATCTGGACTGCACATAATAATCGTGATGGAAAATATCACAATAAGACCTCCTAAACGTGATGATGTCGTGCAGAAGCGATACGAGAGAGTTTCTGTCACCATTCTGACTGTAAACTAATCAAATTTGAAAGATCCAGCTGCTGGATAAAAAAGGATGAATTACTCAGTATGAATAGCCTCTGAGGTACATTTTGTCCCTCCAAAATGTCATTGGAAAATCTTTTTCACCATGGTAACACCCCGTATGATGTTTGTCTGCGTGTGTTTGTGTATCTGGAGAGGCTTGTTTTCTGATCAAAGATCTTTTAGTTTTAGTGAAGGCTCATGGAAAGTAGGAGTATTAAAACATTTTTTTTTTGTCCTTGTCTTTGCACTGTGAACACAACTGAGGTTTTATCCTCTCTTTTCCATCCCACGTTTCTCTTTCTGGTGTGGCTCCGTGGTCACAGTTCAGTAAATACTCATCAGAGTGACGTCTCCTCGGCGTAACACGGCTCTCCACGGTCGTGTGGAGAGCGACGGGTCGGCGTGGAGCTGCTCCGAACATGTCGTGCTAAATTCAGCTATTTGTGGAGACCCCACAGCTGCTGCAGGTGATTAAATCTCGCCAGTTGCTGACCTCTCGCCGAAGATCAGGCCAAATCTCCATAACCACAGCAAGACCCTAATCTGCACTCCCACCTTCAAAAAGACCCTCTCCATTCCTACAAGCATTTAAATGATAATTAATACTTAAGCCGCCAATTGTAACGGTAACCCACAAAGAAGAGAACCTGCTCTGTGCCCAACTATTTTACTCCGAAGACGAAATAACCGTCCACCCTAAGGCTGACAGGCAGGCTACTTTCAGGCCCCATGAATAACAACTAGCCATGGAAAACGCTGTGGCCCCACTCAAGTAGGTGTCAGGAAGTCAAGTGGGTTTTGTGTTATCTCTTCGTACTTTCAGCTGCCTATTAGCATAGCTATTCAGACGGCACGGCCCATGGCCCACAATGGGAATAGAAAGGGAAAGCCAATCTCTCTCTCTCCGTCTCTCTCTCTTTCTTCCCTCTTTATGTCTTTCACTTTTGAGTCTTTCTCTCTCCTCGCTCCCTCACTCCTAACTAATCCGCTAAGTCCCACGGGGGGCTAGAAGTCGTTGAGTTCTGAAGTGGCTTTTTGTCTTTTAGTTTTGTGTTGGGAAGTGGGTAGTCCACCTGCTCCGAAGAATTTCAAAAAGGTAGCGTGAGTGGACTGAGTGTGTGTGTGTGTGTGTGTGTGTGGTTGAATGGGTGCATGTGCGTCGCAGTGGTTCGCTGGGAAAGTTGAGCCGGTAAAATATTGTGTGAAGTGGACTGACTTATTTTCAAGGGTAACTTGGAAACTCTATGTAGATGAAGGGAGAAAAGTCAGTTAAATTTAACACACCACATGTTTGTACCGGTCCTGAACTTGTGTAATTTCTTTATCTCACGCAAGAATAGTCATACGTCATTTATGACGGGTGGAAAGAAGAATGGAAATGAATTACTTTTTAATGAAGTTTCTTTGAGTGGACAGATTAAGTTATTGTAGAGGGATGTGTTCTTTAATTTAAAAGAACACATCTTCAAGTGTATTTTTATTCCATTTATGAATAGGCAATTATGCTGGCCTTTATATAGCTGCTTCCCTTTTCCAGAGCTTTGTAATAATACAATCTTAAAAGCACTGTAATTCAGGCACATACTTCAACTCTAGTGAAATGAAAACAAGCCCTTTTTTCAGTTTTTATATTGTTTGTCTTGATCACAGATAAATTAAGGAGGCACTCCATCAATAGTGTTTAAAAAAGAAAAAAAAGACACATTACTACAAAGGTAGTCTTGGAGGTTGTAGTTTAATTTTTGCACATATGAGAGAAACTAGAGATGCAAATTTCAAGGCACTTCCTTAATCTGTTATTGGACATTAACAATAAATTGACTGTGAGTTGTTGAAAAAATTACGCAACACAAAGTGAACATTTCCCTGTCATAAGTTTTCAAGCTATGAACGTAGACAAAATACAAGTGAAGTGAATTTGAGCAGTAAATATGCATCTGAATTTGAACTGTGATCACAAATTTTATTGCCGATTATTGTCCTGTCAACCAACTGATCAATTATAACTAACTAAAACGAATCAAATGTCGAATTCGCTCAAAGGCATGGAGGACTGATCTCTTAAATACAGCGTTTCACAAAGCATACAATGCCCGCTGCGAGATGTGTTGGCAACTCCAACAGACCCCTTCTGACAGCTCTTTCAGAATATCCCTTCTGTTCATCATCGCACACCTTTTTGAAACAGGCTCCTCTTTTATATCAGCTTCAAAAACAAGATTTTGGAATAGGATTCATGCTGGAAATAATTGCCTAATAAACTCTCCTCTCTCCCAACCTGTAGCTGTTCAGGGATCTGACAGATTTTTGTGGACAATACACTTCCAAAACACTGATTTGACCACAGAGTGAGCATACCTATGAATTTTAATTGAGCTCTGATTTGTATGTGCTTTACAATGCCGTGTTTTTTAATCGCCACCTCATCCCCTCTTTAGCCCAACAGGAGCCCCACAAAAGCCACAGTGTAATTCAAACACTGGAGAAGTCTAAATAAATTGGTTTCCAAAAAATTGAGCACATTAATACCATGAGAAGCTCTGCTCTCACTGGAGTGTGCGTTTGAATAGTGATTCTTTTCTCCTTGACTTGGTTTTGCATTTCATCATACAAAACATTTCCAACAAGAAGGCAAAAAATACTGCTGACATTTCTGACCTCCTTTTTCCTTTGCTGCTTTTCTCTCTCTGTATGTCACATACGGTTAGGCTGAGGCAACTAAAACTACTTGGTTAAGAAGGAATATGGTAATGGTGAATAGTAAATATGCTGTGAAGGCTTTCCATCCTGAGATCACGTTATCATACTGGAAATCAGGCCACTGGTACGATGTGACTCTCTGATGCCCCTCTCATGTCTACAACATTCATGCCTCAAAGCACCAGTTGCCTCATGACAGCAGAGTGGCAGAAAAATGAGTGACTGTTGTAGATAACCAGATAGAGATTGATTTGTCAATAGTAAAGGTAAATACAAGCCCTGCTAAAAGCTAAAAGCTTACTTTCATCGTGGTCTTCTCAGAAATGAGCAGTGCAATTACTTATGCTTCATCGTTGGAGAGCAGTGGAAGAGGAGCCCTTTAATGCACATGTATGAACGTTACAGGTGGTGAGAACACAAATCTGTGACACCCTGTCATATTATAAGGCAACTTTACTGACTTTTCTTTACACACCAAAGCCTGTTTATGGGTAATTGGGAGTACGACTGACTGTGTGAAAAAAAGCTGTGTTAAGCCTCTTGTGGCTCCAGCTGGAGCAGCACAAAGTCTGATGAGCTGCCTCGAGTGATGTCACTTGAGTCTGCATCAGCTGAGGCTGAAGACTACAAAGTGTGGGCAAGTGGAATTAGAAAGGAGTGACCTGATCAGACCTCAGAGCCCACTCCTCAATTCTGTTTGAGGACACCGGCTCGAGGATACATTGGTTTTCCATTTTTCACCTTGTTAAACTTTATGCATTTCATACCCATAATGCAACTCAACCATCTATAGTTTAAAAGCAATATGTCTGGTTCTGCTGCATTGATTTTGATCCTTTAAAAAAAAAAGTCCATCATAGGAGTGCAAAGCTAAATGTGGAGTTCTTTTTTTAAAAGCAAATGAGGCAACACCATCCAATCCAAAGTGCTTTTTCTTGACAGTACATGTTGCACGTCTTGGTCTGCTGTGTTTTGGTTCAAAGATATTTTAAATCTATTGCATTATAAAAAGCGATTAACTGGTAATGAATAACCACAGGTGTCGTTAAGAGAAACTAAACACAGTGTACCTGTGCATTACGGTGTACACAGGCAAGCAATCAAACTACACACACTCAGCCATTTTATTTTGGGTGTTATTGATTGAGGCTCTTGCCACAGTAAATGTCCATATCATCATTAGCTACACCACTGTTCCTCTGCAGCTTCGGCCATTCAACTGACCAAGCCAGCAGCCCTCTGCCATCTTCCCGTGCAATGTGTGTTTCACTGTTGCTATATCATATTGATCTTCTCCCCTCACTTTCCTCTTTGCCTCTGATGGCTTCTCAATAAGTGCATAGATCTATGATTGATTTTACCATTGGATGTCTCCGTACAGTCATTATGAGAGAATTTGCAGGGGCTATAATAGGATCTGATGGCTGTGAGTGTTCACAAATCACTTTCCCATTGAACCGAAAGCTGGATTCAGGAGACTTGAGTTGAGATCTGAACACAGAAGCATACTGTTGTGTTTTGCAGCAATACAGAGTTTTTACAGTTACAATGCTTTATTTCATGTCTGTAAGTTTAAAACATTTTATATATTTCTATATAATGGAAATTCACTCCAGCTGCACCCTATCCCCTTTCTTTTTTTTTCTCCTGCACTCTCATTCTTTCTTCTAAATCCTCTATTCCTCACCATTCTTTTTCCCTCCCTCTGTCCCTCACTAGCCGATGCCATGACCTTTTTAGCGGCTGCTTAAACAGATTAGCTGTTATTAAGAGCTATGCTCCGCTGATGACTCTTTCATGAGGTAGGGCCCCGGTCCCATGGGGGAAGGAGATTGGAGGGAAAAGAAGGGAGAGTTTGGATGCAGAGAGACAGGGGAGAAAATGGGAAACTGCGGACGAAGAGGTAAGCATCAGTGGAGCAGATGAGGTTTCTCCTCTATTTTTTTAAAGGGCAAGAAGGAGATCAAAATATAAAAAGTTAAAGGGTTATAAGTTGAAATAAGCCATTGCCAAATCTCAATATCATTTGTGAAATTTCATTCTCTTCTGTCGAAAAAAAATCCATTATTGAAATTCTGATTAAAATGCATTAACAGAGCCACCTGCAGGACTGGCAGGAGGAGAAAGAGTCTGTGTGAAGTGGTGAGGAGGGATCAGAGGCGATCGGGCCCCTGCTGTCCCCTTTAAGGTTGGATCTGTGATGTCAGTTTGTTGTTTTAATATTTTTACATGCTAATCTATCATTAGCCAAAACTCCTAAACTAATGCTCCAACAGAGCACGTCCTCCCCCAGTTAACAACCAGAACACAATACTGACATCATGTTGAGCCGATAAGTCCCAGATTTCTTCCTTTCCACTGTAGCCTTTGTGTGATGAACTGTCATTAAGCAAAAAGACAGATAAGCAAAATTATAACATGCAAATTGTGAACTACTTTTAAAAACACCACTAAAAATTTCAACTGACATTTCCATTTCCCTTTTTAACATGCAGTATTGAGCTGCTTGTGTTTTCCAACACAACAGTTAGCTTGCTGTATTAGCTTTGACGGACGTGAGAAGGAAAAATAGCTACATTTTTTTTTTTCTTTTTGTGGCTTAAAATGGAAAATATAAAGTGCCTGAATGTACACAGACCTAAGCACAAGTCTGCTCCTTGTTTAGATCTCCCTCCCTTGATAAATGCTGTTATCTTCTGCATTTGGCCTGTACGGTTGATCTGGGACCAACAGGGTTGAAAAATCTTGCAAGCAATCTTTTTATTCACTGCTTCATTTTTCATACATGAACATGAACAGACAAGTAGAAATAAGTAGCCAACTAGTCTATAATAACAAAACATGACAGGTGGGTTTCCAATTTTTCCCCAATTTTTTGAGTCACCAGTTGCCGGTAAGCACGTCGGTCAGCAAGAAGGAAGTTGATTCGCTGAAAGGATCAGGAGAAATAACAGAGAGAGGGCAGTGGGTAAGGCATGTAATGGATTTATTTGGAGAGGTGCATGGAGGGGACTCAAAACTGCAGATAAGTGACAGACAGGGGGATGGGAATAAACTGAGAAACAGAGGTCAAGGAAAGCAGGTAAGAAGACAAAAAGGGCTATATGTCAGTGTAACTGAGAGAGGAGAGTTTATGTTGGTAAAAGAGGTAAAGATGAGGAAAGGGGAGATAAAATAATAATGTTTTTTACTTTTATTCATGTCTAGTACCACTGTTTCACCACACACATGTTCCTCACACATGAGCATTATAATGTGTGAATTTAAACAATGGAGAATTTTCTGTATTGTTTTTTGCTGTGCATGTATTGTTTCTATCAAGGTATCAAGGCTATCCCTTTAAAATCTTTCACCAATGTGGGCAATGTTGCAAATCAGCAAGGTGGGCTGATTAATCAAAGCTCATTCAATCATTTTAATGCAAAAAATCCACTAAACCAATCATTTCTGTTAATCAGGTAGTGAATTCACTGGATTTCTGTAAAACTTCTGTACCACAATATTTCCCTAAGTGCTGTGGGTGCCTAGATATAACCATAAAAACATAAACATGCTTTAGGTACTGCCAGAGGATACCGCTGTAGGGAAAACAAATGAAAAAACGTTGGCAGTAAACGTGTTCATTAACATCTTGTGACTTGGCAGATACATTCATGAACAACATTTCTTAATTGTCTTGACAGAAAACATACTCCAGGTGCCATTATGATTCATTTGATATATGCACAAACATAATCTACAGGAGACAAGGTATGGCAAGATTACATTCATAAAGGACCCTTTTCCACAAACTGATTACGAGAGATGATGGACCGGCTCTTTAAAGCCTGCATCCAGATAATAGATATAATTTAGGTTTGACTGAAGAAGGTCTGCTTTTGTAGAAATGGCTGGAAAGTGGCCCAAGCCTACATTAGGGAGCAGCCATGCTGAGAATAGGATAACAGCTTACTGGCATTTTTTAGCAAACATTTTCCCACCATGGTACATTACATGGAAATGCCTCATGCCCCCATGCCTCCTTTTCCAGATGTCAAATGTCGCATAAGAATTGCAGCTCAATCCGTAATGGCACCGTCATGTGTGGACTTAGTCAATATGGGGCAATTCCATTATGGAGATCTGTGGGCGAAAGCCAGAAAGTAAATGTATATAGATGAGTACACAGCCCAAATGCATTCACTGAGCACACATTTGATCCTTTGGGTTAATGAAGTAAGAGCAAAAAATACAGCTCATATAATGAAAAAGAAACTTCTGAAGGTAAAATGTCCCCGAGAGGATCGACACGTAATTAACTCCAATTTTGTTTTTTTTTTCCTCCTCTTCCCCCCTCAAATGCTCTAATTTCTCTTTCTCTCTCTCTGAAACTTCCCATGGTAGGTCAATTGCTGTGCACGTTGGCCAAATTATCAAACACATTCTCATTTCTCTACTCAATTGAACTCCTCCCACTACACACACACACACACTCGCACACACACACACAGGCGCGCACTTCTCTCCCTATAAATTGTGCTAAGAGAACAGTTCCATTCAATTCACAGGTTTTATCGATCCTGAAAAGTAATTAGTGAGAGTTATTATAAACAGAGAATGATCTGTGTTAGTTGTTTGATGCTTCTCAGTGTTATCCAGTGACTCATGCATACAGTGTCACATTTAAAACACATTTTTTATTCCCCCGCTGCTGACAACTGATTGTAATAACCATAAAAATGGCTCCTCGTGGTTACTCGATTTGCTTTTTTCCCCTTTCCTCTTTTTCTCCTGACCCAGCACCATTCATTATTCTGATGCAACAAAAATGGAAAAAGAACTCAAGGTCACATTTCATCAATTGCTGTTGTGTGCCAAAGCATATTTCTTCCTTAAAACACCTTGACATTTCTGTTATAGAGCATTTTTCTCCCCTCCTGGTGAAATATGCTAGTCAGTCCTGTCTGTGCGAGCGTCGGTGTGCGCGTGCCGGAGAGATATAAAGTGTGTGTAGCTGCGCCTGTGCACCTGCCTGATACCTTTTGTGTGTGAGTGTGATGTACAATCTAGTAAATTGAAGCAGCGTGAGGATTGGGCCATCGATGGATCAATAAATTGATATACAGTGTTGGTTATGAGCTCTGTCAGGAGGTGTATGTCATTGTTTTATGGACTGCATTTATAGTATTGTTGTCTCCAACCAATATATCTCTTCCCACTGGATGCAATTAACATTTAGTGACATTCTAATGAACACTTTCCTATAATCCTCTGTGATTTCATAATCAGTGAGGCTTACAGCAAACAATAATAAGATTTCCCAACTGTTAAAGAGTCTCTCTCAACTGACTAAAGCCCCTGAAATGCCAGGTATATGATTTGACAATTTACCGGTAAACACTGTAATTATCTCCAAAGACTTGACGAACAAACTGTCACTTCTCTCCACATTTCCTCCTGTCGCAAACATCAGCGTGCCTCATTCCGAGGTGGGTACATGTCAAGACTGTGATACCTGTCAACCAAAAAATAAATCAGAATGAAAAAAAAATATGACATGCCATAAAGGAAGAGAGAAAAAAAACTTTATAAAGAACACGCTCTAACTTGTAAAAGTGATGCTTTTAATTATCTCAGTGCAGAGGGCTGTGGCACAGATTAGAATCAGTCTGTAACCACGGGCGACAGCTAGTCAGAAAGAGGCACTGGTCATTGATGTGACAGGCCTCCTGCCAGAGGGGGCAGTGCGGCCAGATTTACCCCCTCACTCTGACAACTGTAAAAGGTATCACACATATTGTTATAATGAGGACCAGACTGGCAGTCCTCTGTGCCCTTCACTCTGCACTGGGTGAGGAGAGAGGACCAAATGCACATAAGGCAGAAAGAGAGAGAGAGAGAGAGAGAGAAATAGGTACTGTAGGAGGTAAATAGAGGCTGAGTGGGAAACATGATCATATAAAAAAGAAGGATGTCAGGAAAGGCTTGACCCGTTTTTACACTTTACACAGTTTATGTATGGACAAAACCCCTGAAGTATTATGTGTGAAGTAAGGAATTTACCATATGTGCTTAAACTTAGTTCATCTTAAAAATAAAGACTGTAAGCAGATAGTTGCAGCTAACTTGGCGCATTTGAATAAAATATTTGAAATAAAATATAAGTAAATGAAATAAATAGGTGACTTAAAAATAACCGTTAAAAGATAGGTAGTTCATAAAACAGATAATTTGTGATAAAAAATCAGACTCCACCTGCTTCCTCAATGGCCATTGGACAAGAATCCACTGTGCCCGAGCAAAACAACCAATCAGAACAGAGAATTCAATCGCTTCAATCACTGCTCCTGTACACGTACCACTCCGCTGCACATGAGCTAACCTGGAGCACATGTATTGGTGGATAAATAACTGAATGACCAAGCAAAGAAAAAACCAACAGTTTACACTAAAGATAAGGAAACCAACAAAGGAAAACTATTTTCAAAATAAGAGCACTTTCTCCTTGTCTTACCATGGGTTCCTATTAAAGTTGCCGGTAGTCCAGTTTTGTTGCCTTTTTATAAAGTGACAGGCTAGCCGTTTCCCCTGTTTTCAGTCTTTATGCTAAGCTAAGGCAATGTGCTCCTGGCTCTATCTGTGCACTGATTTTACAGACATTAGAGTAAAATCAATCTACTCATATACTCATATTTCCTACAATGTTGAACAATTTCTTTAAATGAGTGAAAGCTGAGCCTTTCAGTCAATTCAAAGCAAACATTTAATGCCAGGACTTGGTGGATTTGCACAAAAAACACAAGCAGGCGAGTGTTAACAAGTTCTACCGTTAAGTTCTGATGTAAAACACTGCTTTGAATATCAATAAGCAATTTAGTATGCATTTGTGTCTCCGCAGCCTAAATTGGCACAAGAACAGAATCAGCAGGAACACCAAACTAAAACAAAACATCAACAAATGAGCCCCACAGCTAAAACCCTGTAAAGCTAATGAGTGCATTTGAAAAAGCATGTCCGGTGCAGACTGCTCAGCCAGCAGTCACTTCAAACATTTTAGTCAAGGTAGAATTCACTGGAGACACACCGTAGCTCCCAAACTGCACAGTTTGTGTGCACCAGTTAGAGATATCATTAATGTCAATAGTGGGCAATCTCAGGGGTGTGATAATGAGCCATGAAGAAAAACTCGGTCTCGCTGAGGTAATGTTGAAACCTTGCAGGCAGTGTACAGAGAAAGTAAATACACTGTCATTTTAAATCTGGAAAAAACAAACAAACTCCCTGGCTGATTCAGTTTGTCAGAACACCTGTTGTTGCAAAAAAAATTGTGCTCTTTTCCTCTCCATTGTTTTTGGTTTTCTGCTAATCATTTTTTTCTGTTCAGATCACTTTCAAATGCTTCCACATCTTCAGCTGAAGTGAAATGTAGTGGTATCATAGTGCTTTGTGTTGCCTACAACGCAGATTATTCTCTCAAGGTTCAAAGCACCCGTGAATTGCCACCAAGCACAAGGGCAGAGTGTGTGTGTGTGTGTGTGTGTGTGTGTGTGTCTGTGTGAACATGTATTCTTGCCACATTCATTGAGCAGTGATAATTATGATTTAGTCTTATTCCCAGCTCCTTATTCCTCAGAGATGCAGTATAACACAAAGTCGGGCAGGTGGCAGGTGAATTCTGAAACCAAGTTGGACAACTCACATTAAAATTACAACAGACTCATTCTTAGTTTGATGTGCACGCTGCTCTGTTCATTCAGCATTATTCAAATGGCCCAGTCCACAGTGTGTATCACAGCTCAAGTCCCGTTTAAACACACTGTGAGTTCAGTGTCTGTATTTTGGGTTTGGGAGCTGGAAAGAGATATGGAGAAGGAGGAAGGGTCTTTTCTTTTTCTTTTACCAGTGCATCAGTTCATGACCTTTTCATAACGTATTAAGATTCAGGTCATCCCAGTACTCCTTTTTTTTTTTTAACAAAGTAAAGAACATATGCAACATCAGTGGCTGAGCCGTCTCCTGTATAAAACCTTGGCGGTGCATTCAAGGAACTGCTGTATATTTAACCGATAGCTCTTATGGACTTTTTATTTATATGTCTTCTAAGCATTTTGTGGCTGCTGCTGTCACCTTTGTTGTGTACATCTGTTACCATGGTTACACGTCTTGTTCCGTTCTGTCGTTAGGTTAGTGGAAAAGGCTTGTTTACTTGTACTCACACAACACACACACATATACACACATTGTCCATGTCATGCTGCTCTGCAGTAATACAACAGGCTGACCGTACTCAGTAAGCCCAGTCTTCATATCCAAACTCAGCTATATGTCAGCCTCGGAGCAGTGAATCATTCAGAGGCTGCACTCACTCACTTGTTCACTAAAATACTGTGCATGGTCTGTGTTCAGTTTGAGAGAAAAAAACTGAGAAGGATTTAGCTGGTAGATCAAACATTTTGCTGCGACATTAATCCCATAACTTGCTCCTTCCCTCTGAGAGCAAAATCTAAAAGTAACATTAACATGACATCCACATCAACATTACTCTTTGCCAATTTCAGCATGCTGCCTGTATGTTTTCATGTTTTGTTTCGGCTTCTTGTCAATTTATCCCATAAATAACATCGCCAGAAGACACATAATGTTACTGAATACAAGTCTTACTAACAGGAGCAGCACAGGTCATGTGGATAAACAGATTCTGATGTAGTCATAAGATTTTTTAGAATATACAGTTTGCTAATCAGGAGATACAGTACAGGTTATTGATTAAACAGTAATTACTTCTTTTGCCCATCCTTCACATTACTATTTGAGTCTATTATGATTTGCTGATACAAAATGTTAAACACTTTGTTGTAGTTTGTTTCAGATCTTACTGAATTTTTTTTAGTTATGTTATTTCACATATACCACCATGGATTGTGCATCAATTTCCATCTGCACCATCTCAAGGTCTGAATGATATTGCTGTAATAATATTGCAGCGTTAGCATGCCCGTGTAGTTTTGCAGTTTTTTTGTTGTTTTGAGTCTGATTGCAATCACACCCGAAACCCCACTTTTGCAGTACACTTTGAAAAAACACCGCTGACTACTCATTCAAGACATTCTTTGTAAGGAGGCCATTTGCCCAACTTAAATCTGTACAAATAGCACCAGCAGTGGCAGTGCAGTTTCACCCATTGTGGGTCCTTTGAGAAGTGCATCGTTTATTTTTGGCTTATTTGTGCAAGTTCAGTGGCTGCAAAACCTGTACAAACCTTTTTGTGGATTAATTTCCCTGAATAGACTGATGTGAACTTAGGCCTGTGCTAATCCCCGTCCTAAACTGCATTAGCACACAAACTTGAAAAAACTCATATAACAAATGACACACCAAATGTTCAGTTTAATAGATTATTGTACTTTTCTAGCCTGGTTCCAGGATTGAAAGTGTAATGTCAGGAAAATACTTCACTGATGCGTCTTGTTTTGTAAGTCATAAATGACTCCAACCTGCTGATCTCTACACTTGGAATAGCCTGTGCGTGTATACCAGTTCTAGAAACATTATTTTTTCTTAGCTAGCCTGAGTGAAACAAACCTGTCTCTTGTCTGGTGACAGACTGATGTAATAACTGTATGCAGAAGTGTCACAGTAACGAAATCTGAACACAAGTGATCAGCTGGACACCTTGAAGACGCCTGATAGACACCTGTGTGAATGCTGATTTGTCTCGCTTGTCCACTGGTCGCAAAGTGTGAACAGGCTAATGTTTGTTCAGCTGACATGACAAATGTCAATTTATCTGCTTCAGGTAACTGCCACCACCAGTCATTTCTATGTGAACAAACTGAAAATGACATTAACAGCAAATATGTCAGTCACTACTGATTGGCGAGGAGAAAATTATACACCCTCCAAACAGAAAATGGCAAACATGAACATCAGACTGAATACTAAAGTGAACATAATATGTCAGTTTCAGAGCACAAGCGCATGTCACACAGTAATTTAATTTTCAGTTCCAACAGCAGTGAATGAAAATTACAGTATCGAAGTCCCAGAGAGATTATATACGTTCTTTAAAAAAAAGATGAAATATGAAATACAGACAATGTATTCAAGAGGCTGAAATACAGAAAACCTCAGTGGCACTGCTTTGCATTCCTACTTGTTCCATCTATTCTTTTATTTCTTTGTGTTCTCTATTTCTTCTACATATCTGTTTACTGTTGTGTGCACTTTGGAGGCAGAACAAAGGTCAATAGGAGCGCTCTACTCTAAAAGCAATTTTATATGTTTCATGCCGCGCAATAAACCATCTGAGAAGTGAGCTCGCAAACTCTCAGTCTCAAGGCAGATAATCAAACCGCAAGGTCAGCGAGCTGGTTTCATACTTGACACCATAAGTGTTTGTCAATGGCCCTCCATTTGTACACAGATGAAAACAGACAGAGATTTGCTGTTAACTGCTACTGTCAGGTCATGCAGTTCACTTGATGGGTTAAGCTAACACTCCTTTCTCCCCTCTTGCCTCATTATTGCCTCATCTTTCTCTTACCACTCTGTTTCTGTGTTATGTTTAAAACATCACCCCTTTCCTCGTCTGCTCATCTCATTCTCATCTCTCCCTCGGTTTTCACAGAGGGCCCGTTTTGCTCTCGCAGTGGCGGGTAGACTTTGATGTGGGCTGACAATGTGACTTGTGCCTCTGCTAAATTTAATCATATTAGCTAGTTAACCATGCCGCCACCGTGTGACCCACTGACAAAACCCGAGCTCCTTCTGCTCTCCCTCGCTCTCGCTCACTCGCTCGTTTTGTCTATGATAATCTAGCCTTGGGACAGAGGGGGAGCAGAGAGCAGAGTGCTCTTGGGAGATACAGCCTGTGTGTGTGTGTGTGTGTGTGTGTGTGTGCGTGTGTGTGTGTGTGCGTGCGTGTCAAAGCCTGTGTCGAAGAGAAAGAATAATTAAAAGTGATATTGCAGCATGTCTTTTTAAATATGGACCTTTTGCTTAAAGGTGCAGTCAGCGATTCTAATCCAACACACTTTTTCGTCATATTCAGCAGATATCTCGTCTGTACTCGCTGCTGTGTTCTCATGACCAGGACAGGGTAAAAGCAGTGGGGGGCTAAAGGGAAGGTAAATCTGGGCCATGCTAATCTGTGTGTCAGGAAGGAGAGAGGAGAAGGTCAGACCTCTGCCTCTTCCTCTTCCTCTGCTCCTAACCAGCTACTCTCCCTCTTCCACGTCCTTGCCCAAGGGGAGCGTAGCTACACCATGACAGTAACGACACGTAAATATCATTGCAGATATGACTGTGCCAACGTGTTGTAAAAATGTTTTACTTGCTAGGGCAAACCTTACATTCTTTCCCTTGGAGTAAAATGTCTTGGCCTGTGTAATGATACTTATTGAGGCTAACTTACCCTCGGGCAGCAGACGGCCTGGATTCTGTCTTATTTCTCTTTTGGTCAGCCGCTCTAGCTGTTAGTGGCGTTGCCTTGGCAATGCACACACATGAATTTTTTTTTTTTTTTTTCTTTTGGATTGGGTTGCATTTGTTTGGCTGTGGAGTCAAATATCAGCTCAAGAAAATCTCCAGAATAGCTGCCTCCAAATTTAACAGCACAATTACGGGAAATGATTACGTTGTTTCATCTTCAAACTTTAATGTCCCCAGTCTTCTTCACCACATATACCGCAAAGTATTTTTTTAATGCTCTTATAGACATAGCGTGACCCAAATATCTTATTTCTGTAATAGAAGTGATCATTTATCGACAGTGATGGCTGGCCTGGATGGCTACAGAGGACACTGAGCACTCTGGCACATACCACCTCCGACTTTAGTCCACAAGGGAGAGAAAAAGACCTGAATGAAAAGTTGACACTGGAGTGTGTGTGTGTGTGTGTGTGTGTGTGTGTGTGTCTGCAAGTCTGCGTGTATATGTCAAAGTGGATGTAGGAGAAAGGACAAGATAGCTCTTGATTACAGCTGATAGGTTTATTTGAGGAAGGTCAGGAAGATTTGGGAGAAGAGCAAGACACGAGTAGCTGATGGGGATGATAGGAGAGTGATGGCACAGTTCACAAAACACACACACACACACAGAAATGGAGACCAAGACAAAGACAGATGGTCGTGAGCAGGAAAAAATGGTGTTATATGAAGCACAAAGTGAATCACAACAAAACGAAAATGAAGAGTGAGCATTTCAGCACCTTCTTCTTCTGTACTGCCGTTGTCCTTCCACGGGTCTTAGAGATTGGACATGCCCACTAGTGCTGAGTTGTCAGAAAGAGTCTGTCTGACAGCAGCGAATGCCCCCCCATGGCTCACCAGAAGTGTCAATCTGGAGACGCCGCATGTCAGGAGGAGCGGATGATAGATTTGAAGGTCAAAAAATAGGCAAATGAATGACAGTTTGGTGAACAGATGGAATAGATAACAAGATTATTACTGAGCATCAGGCAACATTCGCTACAAGTGAGAGAGGCTTTTTTTGAATGTAATTGGCAGATGTCTCATTATTTGACACTCTTTTTTTTCACAGAGAGAGATATCTCGCTGAAACTTCCCCCCCCCCCTCTCAGAAGGTAACCAGGAGCAACCCTCAAGGCATGGTCGACTTGTGTCCGCTCTGCACCGCGACGGCCCCCCGAATGGAGGAATCTCTTCATCCCCACCATATCATTACCCCGTCGGCCTGACAGTGAACAAGCTGGGATGGCAGCCTGAGTTTGATTATTGCCGTTGTTGCCCCCCAGGCATTCTGTGTTTGATTACTCCTGCCTTGGAGGTTGATCTTTGTCTGACTACTCTTGCTGTGGTTTTCCCCATTATCGCAGCCTCGCACAAAGCGCTGTTTTTGTTTTTTGGCAGGACTCTGTCATGGGGCCTTATCTGTGTGTAAACATCTCTGTTTGGAGGAGGGGGGGTGCATGATTATTGATGGCTCGGAGGCTTGTCCGGGTGTGATTGCTTTTGCCTGGCAGGCTAGCGTTTAGAATAATTGGTGCCCTCCAGAACCGGTGTTTATTTTTGTCAACATTCCAATTACATCAGACCAATCAGTGTGGTCACAGCCCAGTCGTCTCATCTCCACATATCAGCTGTGTCAACATCCGCTATCATCTCTGGCTGTCACACTGATTGTAACTCTATCACTCAATCTTTTAATTACATTTGGATCCCACTGTGAGAAAATAGTAATAAGCCCAACTCTCGTCCGCACTTGATTTTTTCCATTAAAGTATCCTCACAGCGTATTGTTTAAATCCTATAATCCATGTCGCAAATTGGGAAGGAAGTCCATCACCCGTATATTTCCATTGAGCCTCTCGTTATTGTCGCCGAATCATGACAAATTTAGAGCAGCCCTTTCATGCTAAATCTTTTTTTTTTTTCCTTTTTCGGATTACTTTTAGTACAAGTTCTCCCCTACCAGTAATGACCCAATTTTCTCTGACCATTTCTCTGGTGCATCAGGTTGATAGATAATCGTTTTTGATTGACTGAATTAGTTCCAGTGTGCCTAGTGAATTCAGTTGATTATATTGCGTCTGTTGGACAAAACCTCTAACATATTCTTCCTTGTCGTTCAGAAAGCAAATGAAAAAAGAAAAAAAATCAGATTGACAGCAGTGCGTTTACGTGGTCTCACTGGTCCATATTATTACGAGTTATGAGTCTTGCTAGACTTAAAATAACTGCTCATCTGAAAACCTGAAAATCATTAAACCACTCTAACTTTCTCCATCTACATGCATTTCTTCACACATAACTGCACCACTGAGATACACATAGTTTTATGATGGAATTTCAGGATTAGACGGGATTGAAATAATCCTACCAGAGGAGGGGGAAGACCAAAACACAGGTTAACCATTAAAAAGTAGGAGCGGGATAAAGACAGCAGAGAAAAGCTCTAAACAAAGGGAAAGCAAAGAATAACATTATCTTTTAATATAACAAGTGAGGTTGGGATAAAATGGGTTGGTGTAGAAGGACAGAGAAAAACAGTAGGTATTGTTTTAATCCTGTCAGTGGGAACCTTCTAATCCCTTGTTGTGAACATCACAGAAACACGTTGGTGTTTTTGTCTTTTGTTCCCGAAGCTAATCCCCAGTTTGCTGGCCATCGGGTCTGGGGTGGTATATCGATGACACAACCTATATATTATACAAACCACAAGGACGTGCACAAACACCTGACCTGAGATGCCAAACAGGTCACCCACTGCAAAATCTAATGATAAAAATACTCAGCTCACATGATCAAATTCATGCTATTTAATATACATTTGGATTCAGTGTAAGCATTCTCTGTGGATACTTCAGTGGATATTAATGGCTGGGTATTTTATTTGATCAATCAATCAATTATAAGTCACATTTTAGAGTTTCTAAAAGAGTTTTCGCAGTCAGGCAGTAACACACAGGAGCTGGATACTCAGAGAGAGGTTTTTTTATATTTGGTTCAAAGCTACTTTGAGGTTTGAGATAAGAGGATAAAGCACATTTTAAGTTGAAATGATTCTTTCATTTTTAAAATGTATAATGTTAACAGGGAAGCTAAAAAAATGAGACCAGCAATGTCAATGCCACAGTTTAGTTGAGATGTCTGATTAAATTGTCTTTGCCACAGAAAATACTTGTGTCATGATGTCTCAAGCTCTAAAAATGACTGAAGACAACTTGAATACAGTCTGCTTTTTGTATTAGAATAAATGTGATTGAAACAGATATTTCTTCTGTCAGAAGTTTCTCTTCATTATTTTGGGGAAAAAAGCTGTGATTGACTTGGCTGTGAGGCAGCCACGCTATGTATCAGCCATAGATTTCAATGACTTTTGCCTTGCCATTCATAGCTGCCTACAAGTATAATAGTTATTTTAAAAAGTGATATGTGAATGCTAGCAATGTGCTCTGCACCAAAAATCTACTGGAAATGCTATACCTGTATACAATACCTGTATACAATGCTAGGCCAAAGTACAGGAATGTTTAGTTTAACTTCTGAAGTACTCTCAACACTTTGAAAGTTAATTAAAACCGTTAACTTGTTGTGTTTAGTATGAATCTAGCTCTAGGTCAAGCAAATGGATCACTGAGAGACGTGTTTGAACGCAGAGAAGCAGCAGCGGCACAAAGCTGCCTCCTCTACTTCTATCAGAACAACAGGGAGGCTTACAGTGATCAAAAACCCCTCAAGATTCTCCTGCTCCTTATCCACTGATAAACACCTTATGGGAGCAAACATTAAATCTAAATCTCATCCCGGCTGCTTGTCAGAAAAAAGAAAATAAAAGTACAATCATAGTATGTCATTATAACACCTTACTGTCAAGTAATAATGGCTTTACACAACCAACACAAACATACGCACACACAAATTCAAAGAGACCTGCATCCATTCTACCTCCTCAGGAGGATAGTCTGACATCTCCTTGCCTGCCGGCTTAAAGTTATGATGTCAGTGGGTCATAGTGGTTTATGGGATTAAGCCCCTGGAGGAAGTCAAAGGCTCTTTAAAGCCAGGACAAAACGGCCTCTAAATTTAATTGAGGTTGCAAGTGGGCGCAATAACAATGATCGCCTTTATCGTAAAAGGCAAGGAGGCATCGTGTGCTTCAGTGTTGTTAATATTAACAATAACAGGCAGAATGGTTTTGAGTGGGTCCAAGTGAACTCATGACAAGTGGCAGAACAACTGTGCAAAAAAGATACAGGTTGATATTTAACACACCTGTTGTCGTTGGGAAAACGCGCGCCGCTCTCTGACAGCTGTGTGTGGCTTTTCTTCAGTACTTCAGCATGAGAGAGGAGCAGATGTAGCACAAAGTACAAGTCTTCCAACATGGCATCAGTCCATATTGTGACATGGACGCCTACACACTTTACAGATCTGTCTGAAATCTCTCCAAGCAGCCCAAATCAATTGAAGCTTAGAGAAGAGTGGTACTGTGAATATTTCTGCCTTGACAGAAAACAGCTTCAAAGCCTTTCTAACAGAACTTTGCGACTTTACAGAAGATCATCCTATCTCCAAACTCCATAATCAGGAGTTGGTACTGTCTCCTGCTCAACTCTAAGTTCATCCTTTTGTGTGTATTGGCCCTTTGAGATGCCATTATTCCAATTTCAGCGAAAACTTCCTCTACATTTGAATCTGCCTTGCTTTTCATCTCCCCCCCAAAAAAAGAAAGAAAGAAAGTAATGCACTTTTGTGGATCAAGCGTCTCCCCTTTCTCAGAGAGATTAGCATAATTTTACAGCAGGATTTCCACTTGCTAAGACTTCAAATCTGTCCTGAAATCCCAACTGAAGTGGAGCCTTTCACTTATTTGTTTTTTACTTTTTCTTTTCTTTCTTTCTCTTTTTTCACAGAAATGCAATAAATGAATGTAGTGGGATTGTAAGATCAGGAGACAAAGAGGATCATGCATGAGAGAATATTAGAGGACGGAGATGGATGACATGCTGATTTAGGTTATAACTGTGTGTGCTTTTGTGAGGGTGTGTGTGAGTGGGTTGGTGTGTGTGAGGTTTACACATTTGCCCTGCAAAATGTATGGCTGAACTATGGTATTCACAGCTTTGGTGACAAACTGTCCCTAGAGCCCAGAATCAGAGAGAAATTCAGTCTGAAATTAAACAGGCATCAGCCAGTACAAGATGCCCTGAAAATTCACATCCCAGGTTGTTGAGGTGTGTGGCAGGAGGTGGTGAGGTGTTCGGACCCAAAATGCAGACGAGGCTGGCTGAGCAGGTTGAATGGATTCTGTATTTGCAGAAGACGAGGACAGGCTTACAAAGTCACAAGACGGGCAGGAACAGGGCAGGCAGGAACACGGAGCAGGCAGGAACACGGAGCAGGCAGGAACACGGAGCAGGCAGGAACACGGATGGGCAGGAACAAGGACGGGCAGGAACACAAAATGACGACAGGGTACAGACTGGTCAGGATACACAGATGATGGAACACAGACTCAGGAACACTACACAGACTCAGGAACACTACACAGGCTCGGGAACCTACACAGACGACGCGACAGGGAACAAAGGGAACAGACCGGTATATATACACAGTGAGGG
>JBAJHX010000051.1:4834348-4847206 GCA_037176925.1 Amniataba percoides
TTCCTTTATCTTGTGTTTGTGTTTGTGTGTGTGTGAGCACGGGCACCTGCAAGTGTGTCTGAGTGTGTGTGTGTGTGTGTGTGTGCATGTACATGTTTATGTGTATGTGTGTGCCCTGGTCTCCCACTCAGACTTCTTCTTCTCTTGATTAGCAGCTGCTAACTTTGGTTGAAAAAAAAAACAGTGGAAGGAATAAATAATGTTGGGTAAAGGAGGGTTGAGCTTTTGGGATTTCGATCGGAGTTGATGTAACAATATTGGTTTTCCTAAAAGGGAAAAAAAGGAGGGAAGGAAAAGGGAAAAAAAACAAAAGGAAATTTTTTACTTAGTGAGCAAAGAAACTTTTGAAAGAACAATGATTCAGACAGTTAAGGAAGGGAAAAAATGCAAAGGGAGATTGGTCAGAGAGGAGGAAGGAAGGAAAGAGGGATGACACAAGGGAGGAAGGAGAGGAATGAGAGCAAGGTGTGGAATAAATCAGAATGTAAGAATCACTGCCAGGTGTTTGAACTTTGAGAGAGGCAGTATTTGAGGATAAAGCATGGAGGATAAAGGTTTGTTGGAGCCGAGGGGGATTTTCTCTCTCTGTCTCTGCCTCTCGTACTTTCCATCTCTGTCTCTTTCTCTTACTCAGACAGGCTGATTGAGCTTTTACCTGCAACTACAGTCACACACACACATACGCACATGCAGAGTTCAAGGCAGGATGAGACAGCTTTATTATCGGCCTGCAGATTGATTCGGAAGTGTCCACCAAGGCTACGAGCGGCAGGAGTTTGAACTCTTAGATAATGGTACCGTGAATGTATGATGCATCCAAGTAAGAGTTCTTTGCTTCACTGAGCATCTACCATCAAAAAACTATTTTCCCCTCATTATTTGTCTGTGAATTCATGCTTATCAAGTGGCACAAGGTACTTTTGACCCTCCTTTCTATCTTTAGGCAAGCCATCACCCTCTGACTCTTAAAAAAGTCAAATAAAAGCATAGTTAGTGGATAAATGCTGCCATAATTGATTACCAAAGTGCATTATAGAAAAAACTGGTGTGTGAAAAGATCGCTGTCAGCAACATTAGAGATCCTATTTATTGCCTCCAGCTTCAGGATAACTTCATACGCTGGTTTCATACTTTCTTTGACACTGATGGAGTTCTAAAGATGAGTAATCACACGATATTGAATCGATTTGGAAATTATATATCAGTCTTCCACCCTGTGTTTACCTTTTGATCACATCACACGTCACAGTGTCTCCGAGCGCGGGCTTCAATTAGGTTGAAAGAGCGCGGGGAGTTTGAGCGAGTGCGAGAAGTCTGCGTGCAACACAACAAGAGCACGTCTCAAACAATGCTCTTCATCTTTCAGAGCGCTTTCTATACTCTTTGCGCACTCACAAAAGTACACACGCGCGCACGCCCGCTCATAGATCTCAGGAGGGAAGGAGGAAGAGCATTAGAGAGCCGTCTCCATTCACTTTCATCTCTCATCTCTTTTTAATACCTCCTCCTTTCTGGAGTTTTCTCCCTCTGCTCTCGCTCGCTCAGTTCTTATTTTACCAGCTCGAAGTGTGTGTGAAGTATTTTCCCAATCAATCAGTGAACGGTTCCTGGTAGAGTTTGAAAGACTGAATAACTCGCCTCAAAGACGTGCACAGGTACCCCCGTGTGTGTGTGTGTGCGTGCGTAGGGGGCGTATGCGTACATGTTGGAGCATGTCAGGCCTATGCTCTTTCCTTGTCTTCCTTCCTCCCTTGCCCTGGCTAACACAGCTGGCTGCCTCATAATAATTAAGAAGTGCTCTGCAGCTCCATTCCTTCGCCGGGTGTCACAGTGCACTGAGCACTGGCCTTCGTAAGTGCGTGCGTGTGTGCGTGTGCGTCCGCTTCGCCAGGAGTATGTGTGTCCATCGGCCTCACGCAGGAATGAATGTGTGTCTAAGTGTGTATAAGTGCGGGTGTGTGCCCTTCAGACTGCTCACGCTTCATTTGTCTGCTGAATGAGACCAGAATCTCTCACTATTCACTGGAGAATCCCGCTGAATTCTCTCTCCACCGGGGCGCTGCTTCAGTAAGCACTCTTAATGGTAACCCGAAAATGTGTGTGGCATGTGTGCACGCTTAAATCAGAGTATTAAAGTAAATTTGTTCTAAAAGTACGTGT
Organism: Amniataba percoides; assembly: GCA_037176925.1. Taxonomy (NCBI): domain Eukaryota; kingdom Metazoa; phylum Chordata; class Actinopteri; order Centrarchiformes; family Terapontidae; genus Amniataba; species Amniataba percoides. The sequence goes on from JBAJHX010000051.1 coordinate 4,836,509, forward strand.
GTTTGTGTGCGTGTGTGTGTGCGCAGGGAGGTTCTTAGGTTGGTAGAAGTACATCAAAGAGAGTTTAAGGTCAAAAGGGCCCAAGAGAAGGAGATGAGTGGGCCAATGCTCAGAAATATACAGAGGAAATACAGTCGTTTCACCTCTTAGTCTCTTTATTTTTCCTTCGAGCCTCTCACTGCATCTTTCCCACTCTCTAATTTTCTGCCTTCATCTTGCCTTTCTCATTACCCTTTTTCATGATTCCCTGAACCTCATTTCCCCTTTTCCTTTTGCACATACTGTACACGCACTCGCACAAACACATTTTGTCGCCAAAGTTGCCCCGCAAGAGCACCCGTGTAAATGCATCAGGATCCTACTCTGGGGAAAAGAAAGACAATTTGCTCCACTGGTGCTAGTTTTGATTCGCTAAATATCCACTTTTATTGTTCTCCGTTCCTTGCATGCGTGGTCGGTGCAGACCTCGACTCTTGCTGTGATGCTGTTGTTGTGTTATTATGCCTAAATAGGACCCATGCTGGGAAAATTGGCCCGAGTTCAGCACAAGGATAAATGACCGAAAAGGCCTTATAATAAGCACACATAATGACCTGTGCGCGTACATTTTTTGCCTGTTTGTATTTGCAAGTATGTGTTCACTCTGCTTTTTTATGTGTGCGCTCATCTGTGCTTCTGCCCGCGCTTGATAATGATATCCATGAATTATGCATGTGGTGTGATGCTTTTCATTCAATTTCAGCTCTTATTTTCCCCCAAACAACATTACAGAGGCGGGTCTCTGGGCATTTGGCTGTAAATAAACTCAAACTAATAGACTTCAACTCTGGGCAACACCCGTCTGCAAAGCACTCATCAGGGAGTGAGCTTAACAAACTGCCTCCAGGCACTGTTCTCAGGTCAGCTCGAGTGTATTACTATTGACAGTCAGGGGCACCGGCGAGGTTAAGGAAAACAGATCTGAAATCAGCGCTCTTAAGGCAATTGTTCTCTTCTGCTCTGAAAAAAAAAGAAAGAAAAAATGCATAGCATATGAGGCGATAAGCTAACAAAAGCTAGAATAGTTTGAATATTTACATGCATAAATTAGCATGTTATATCAACAAAGGTTTTTCTGTTCCCTGAGAAGAAATAGATAAATAAATCAATCTATTTAATTGTGTGTGGGTTGACTGTGTCTTCTGGGTATCTGCCCACATTATTTTTTACATATCGGCCAGTAAGCATGAGCGCAGGTTTGTCAGAGCGTTCGGGTTACGTGTCATCCATTACTTCCTGTGAAGTGCTGGGGTGGCGAGAAGGTATGTTGCCATACATGACTGCCCATATCTCCCTTGTCTATGATCTGTGACCTTGTCCTCTCTCATCACTCGCTGCTTGTGACTGCACTGTGGCTCAGAGCGCTGCCCCTTCCCCTCTCTCTCTCTCTCTTCCTCTCTTTCTCTCTTTCTTTCTGTCCGTCGCGCTCTGTTGCTCATCGAGGGCCCTGAGCTCCCCCTTTTAGTGCCTGGGGCGCCCTGCTCTGCACTTGTGACATTGGAGGTATGAGCGTGGGCGCGCCCGTGCATGCACGTATGAGCGTGTGCGTGGTTGTGTTTCAGGCCATGTGAGGGGACTATGATTTAGCAGAAGACAGTCACCTACAGCTTCGCTTTAAGCGATGGGAATCACGGCGTCTTCTGCCAAGATGTCACACAATGTGCCGTTTTGCTCTCAGGAAAATAATATTTATATGTGTGTGTGTGACTGTGATATTGAGATTAGATCCTCAATGACTTAGGAGCTTTTTGTCATCCCACCTGCAACAATTAGCATACCTTCTTTTTTAGACAGGAAAAATAAAGAATAAAGATTGTACAGCCGTACCAGCAGCTAACATCTTTAGGTTTGGGATTGCCTTAGCACCATCTAAGCCAAGTGTATTTGCCTGCTTACATTTGCTAATTAGCACTAAACACAAAGAATATAGTATAAAATCATTCAACTTGCAGATATTTGGTCATAAACAACAGTTAAGTCAAAAGGTGGGAGTGAGAGTGGTAGTGGGGGCATCACCATCTGCACCAAATTTCATATCAATCCATCCAGTAGCTGTTGAGATATTTCAATCTGGACCAAAGTGCTGGACTGACTGACTGTCACTGCCATCCACACAGCCGCTAGCATTGCTAAAAATGGATCAATCCTTTGACATTCAAATGTAACAACTAGGACATCTGGCCCTCTATTGTCATTTTTTTTACCAGCATTGAATGCAAACATAAAGAGTCCTCACTAATGGCAAAGTCTGACCACCATATGCACAATTTTCAGAACAGCATAATTACCGTATGTCCTGGATGCTGTGACCATTTGTGAGTCGACTGCAAACGCAACAAAGACGCCTGTTTTCTATAGCTAAGTCAGAAAACACATGGAAAGACTTTTTTTTCCAGTTTTCATGAATCATTTATCAGCTCTGCGAGAATATTCAGGCAGTGAGAGTGGTAGTGACTGAAGCTGTGTACTCCACTTGTTTTATGTAGAGGACATCACTTTGCCACCGGCAGTCGTGTCTCTACAGTGGCAAAAGTGCTGTTGTTTCTAATCACAGATCATAGCACAATGCCACATTTATGTCTCACGCAGTGTGGAGGAACAGTCCTGCCGGGCAATACATATGTTTTCATACAGTTAACCTTGACTCCAGGTAACGTGGCCGCGGCGAGCACCCTGACAGCTCAATTACTGCACAGGGATACTTGAGAGATTCTGCACAGGTCACCAAGCTGATGTGAGTGAGAGAAAACCAAGGAAATGCTGGATGGACTCTGAAATATGAATTCATAATAAGACGAGACTCATTTTTAAGTAAACTCCAGGATGTTTTTTTCATTCTTTTTTCTTAATTGGAATCCAATAAATTTTAATATTTGAAGGCACGGATTAATAGTCTTCACACAGAGTCAACAACCAGAAAAGTGTGAGCAAATGTGCTGTTAACATAATCAACACTTTCTAAATTTTAGTGTAAGCTGACATTATGTGAGCAGTACCAGGCCATTTCCCATACAAAACTTCACAACAAGCACACAAACACCTTTGACATATCATTGTTTTTTACAGTTAGTATGACTCACACGCTGCCAAAACCTGTTACTCATTTACAAATCCAGCAGATACGGAGCAACATCAGCAACACTGTAACATTTGGTGTCTCCTTTCTGGCCACCGCTGTTTTTCACTTTTTGCCTGCCTCTGTTTTAATAACCCAAGAGAATTGCATATCTGCATATTTAGCAGGTAAATGCGCCTCTATTTGCTAACTTTGCCTGTCTTCTGCTGAGCAGCGGGCAGGTAGCACACAGTGGGTTCATCAGAGTGTTTAGCTGAAAATGGCTGCCCGCTGCTGCACGAAATGGGGTTGATGAGAGGAGTTCAACTGAGCTAAGAGTTCAGTGATAATTCTCCGTGGTTTCATCATTACGAGCGGCCACTTTCGGTCACACGGAGCCATCATGAGGCGCCGCTCATGGATGAACACTTAACAGTGCAGCTCTATGATATTGCAACAGAAAGCAGAAAAATATGTTGGAGCAGGACCAATCAACCTTAATTAGAGTTTGACTAATTATTTCTTGTTATATTTAGGTTATTGCATCATAATTTAATTTAACACCTCCAGCGATGGCACATATGGGGGTAAGAATTTCCTGCATTTTACCTGTCTCGTGAAAAGTGGCTTTGGTAATTGAATGGGCAAGTCCATTTTTCCCCAGGAAGAGGAAATAGTAATGTTTCCAGCTGAAGTATAAATTATCATCTGTGCTTCTAATCAGCCCCCATGCACTCTCCTCCTGAATTTGTACCAGCAAATTGAACAGCTGGAGAAAAAATGATGGCAAATGAGAAATGATTTTCTGTAGGGTGCTCTCTCTGCAATCCCTTCCTTTTTCAGGTGTCCGGAATATCCTGCCGATTATATGTAATTCAGGAAGTGTTATGAGTCACTGTCAGCCCTAAGGGTTACGCTATTATGGTTCCCAAGTGAAAAACTACTCTCACTCTGTTATTCTGCCCCTGAACAATATGCATGATACCCACAGTAAACCATTTCATTAATTCTGAATTGTTTTTGGAATAGGACGGTATTGCTTAGAGAGCCTTACCAAAGCAAATAGGGTGTGTTGTTATTAAATTCTCTGCATATAAAGCATTACCACAGGCAAAATTGTGAAGATTTATGAAAGTCAACTGCTGCATGTTCGAGAAAACAAAGCTGACAAATTCAATCCTAATTCTGATTGCTTTTTTTTTTTTTTCACTAGCCCGTCTGTTTCAGTGACAACTCGATTACCACATAGGGGATATATATTTACCCAAACACAAATCATTTCTTTAATCCCTCAACAATACTTACCTTAACTCTGCCTGCATAAGTCGGATATTCCGCTCACGCTTCTCCATCTGGGAGATTAAAGACCCAAATATATCCCCATTGCAATATTGATCCTATCGATCATGCCTTGAAGTACAACACAGCCAATAAAAAGGGAGAAAGTATTCCAGAAAGCCTTCCCACTAACTTTATTTGCAGGGAAAACTATTCTGGTCCATTTGTCAGGATCAAGTTGAAAGACAAGAGAAAGCACAAGGGAGATCTATAAAGGGACTTAAAGTTTCCTTTGAGGTTTTTATAAACCATGAAGCATGTAGCTGAATCTTCTTATGCCTGCCGAGAGTGGCAGATTCTTGCTGCATCAATCAAAATAATGAATCTGTATTAAATCCAGACGTCCCTCTTGCTGACATCCATTTTCGAAAATACATACTCCTCAGCCACAGAACTGGAGGGAAAGAAAGAAAAAAAGAAAGAAGGACCGTATAGAGAAAAAATATGAACACGGATGAAAAATGAGAGACATGTGTGAGGGTAAATGTGATCAAGAGGAGGAGGCGATGGTCAGCTGATCATTGTCAGATGTTACCAGTAGATACAGAATGTACTGTTTATGCATATATGTGATTTCTCCCATTAATCTGGACGAGTCAGATCTGAGTGTGATGAAAGGATACCTCTCTCCCACTATAGTTACTCTGGGGATCCAATGATTCAACTACTTTAATACATTTGCTGATCTGCTACCTTTTGTTTTAGTACTTTTGTGTCCCTTTTGTGTCACGACTCCATTTTGTGTTGGTGCACAGTGGAGACTGTGCTTATGTTACCCTTATATTTGGCCATTTTTAAATCTTAAGTGGATTTGGACAGGCTAAGTAGACTTAGTCACCCATGGGCATTACACATACTGAAAATAAGCATGTATAAACCAGGATGAAAGCCTGAATGCCCTGAAGAAGCCCACATTAAAAAGCCATGGTAACATCACTCCCCATCTCCAGAGTCCACAGTCTGAATTACAAATGACTACTTGGAGGACCCAGTGGGCAGAGAAGTAGTTAGAACATATAACTTGTAATCCTGGTCTGTCACCCGCAGGTCACGTCTCATTGTCAACAAACACACCGATGTCTCTCTCTCCAGCCATTTCTCCAGCTAAACAGATACTGCACTATCTGCTTCATAAGCACGTGGACATCACTTCTAAAATGCCTTCTGATCAGTTTCTGTACACTGCATGCTATTCCCACACACAAACATTCACCAATGACAGAGGTTTCCGTTTAAGGTGTCAGCCTGGTTATTAGGATCTTTTCTAATTCTTACACGCACACACACTCTAATGTCACAGCCCTCGGGGACAATTTGGAGTTCAGTAGCTAGCCAAAGGCCACCTCGACATGCGGGGGATTGAATGGCCGATCTCCTGATTAGTGGACGACCTGCTGTACCTCCTGAGCTACAGTCAGCCAAATTAATAAGAAGAATGACATATGGATGTCAAGAAGAGAAGCAGTTAGGAAAAATGATAAAAAATAATTATTTGCTGTTGTATTGGTATCGTGCTAAGTGGTGAGATATCATGAAGTTATGTGTTTTCATCACCTTAACTACTGCAAGAGGTGGGCCAAAGTCTCTGTCCCTGTCCTTGTCAGCAAAATAGAGCTGCAAAATTTACATTTGCTTCTCCCAGATGTTAAATTTCACACATAATTTCCTCTGCAATGGTGCTCATTTGGCAATGATCATATTCTGTGACCACAAATAGGAATCCCCCCAAATTTAGCAGTGCTCCTTTCTGCCATTTTACACTGAAATAGCATGGTTCCAAAGTAAATGCAACTATAGCAATTTGACCCTTAAGGACTGAAAACAGGGCCACCGATCCTTGACAGGGCCTTTGTTTCACTGATAAGCAGGGGAGTGGAGAAACATTCAGCATTTCGCAGATCTTGGCGCAAACATAAATCCATGCGCAGGCTCCAGCGGCAGGTGCACAGGGGTGGGGCCAAATTATTTTTTCCATTTTAGTGACCCTGGCGTGGCTTGAGTTTAGAGGGTTTGGAGCATGGTGAATATATTTCTCTTGTCTTGAGTATGCAGACACACGGTACAAATGTTCAGCATCCTCAATAGGCAACAATTAGACCTTAATGTCCCTTTTTAATGTTGAATTCTCTGCAGAAGATGCTGCAATACCCATCAGCATGTTTTCTGTGTGAAATGATGCACACTAAATTATTTAAAAAGACAATGAGGTCTGCACAGGGACAGCTTATGTCCTAGTATAATAAAATCTTTATTGGTCATTTACTTGTCTTGTTTTTATTAACTAAAGTAATAAAAACAAAGGGTGCATTCATGTTGTCCAACTTGGGCATGTACTGTAGACGCACAGTAATGTGAGCACTGTTAAAGTAATAGCCTGTCGAAGCAGTGTCATTATCCTCTTAAACCTACAGCCATAAATATCTTGTGTACATGACATTAAAAAAATCGATTGTAGTTAATTAAAAATATCTGAATTTAGAGTTATAGCGAATCCAGCATTCTAGCATTTCTAAGTTAGAATAAGTGGGAACTGGTGGTAACAGGAAAGCCTAATGGAGTCCGATGATGTACATCAGGGAGAGAAATTGGAAATGTCCTTGTGGTATTCATCAATGCATTCTGCAGATGGGTACTGCCTCTCTGCTATGTCCTCTTAATATAAACCTAGAAATCATGGTGTACACAAAGGATATACAATTGCGGGGGTATTTTGCAAGACTCAGGTGCTGGGTTACTTAAAATGATGATTTGATTTTCAGTTTCACTACATTTTTTTATTACTGTTTCCTAACTCACTATAATTATTTTGAATGAATATGCCCATTGATGAATCCTGACAGCTGAGGCTTGAGTAATACAAAGTAATAGGTACAATAATTGTGCAGATTTGGGAAGAGATTTTACTTTTATAACATTTCTGGACAGAATATGTGTTTTGGTTATATGTGCAGTAAACATGCTGAATATCAGAGTGCACCACTCTTCAGTTCCAGCACATGAGAGTCACTGTTTCACTCACTGTCTCATGAATTTATTTTGGTTGTTTGTAATTGTGGCCACATTGTTTTGTTCACAACCTACAAGCTCAGCTGACAATGTTAAAATATTATGCCTGTGGACAGATAATTCCCTGTTTCCCACAGAAGGATATGGACAAGGTGAGCAGCAAAGCCACTGACATGGTGTTATCCAGGTACAAAAAAGTCAGTTATGGGGCCCTTAACATGGATGGGTCCTTGCCACAATACCCATAAACATCGAGGTTTTATTTGTCCGGGAAGTGATGAACACTAAATCCTGTCTGCCTCTTCTTGGAGATAAATACTGTGACATGGAGGCTTGAAAACTGCAAAATCCTGTTGAAACGTATGGAGCATTCATGGGAACTGTTTTTCTTTATTTGATTAAAATAATTCTGCCTCAAAAACCCTTCTGACCCTTTCTTTACATATAATGTAACTAAATATGCTGTGCTTTTATTTATTTTATTTATATATTATTTAGTTTTTGCTTAGAAACCTGCATCAACCACTAGCCTTTTTTCCTCTTTCAAGGGGAATTGCTGCCTTTTACAGCACATTACATGTTATTGACTGAGTGTCGGTCTATGGAATAGCATGAAACAAGCACTTAGGTCATGGCTGCGTTAGGCTGTACCTGCTACTTTCATTTAACATCACGGGCAATTCGACATGCAGGCCTCGCTGCTGTAGAGAAAGAATGCAGAATGCAGAACTTACATTAAACACAGAAGGTGCATTAGCCTTGAAAAACATAAATGATGACTGTGATGCAATGTTTAAGATAAAGAAATGGAAAAAGGTAGTAATCTCATTCAGGATTATTTGCATGCTGCCATCGTCATTACAGAACGCAAAAATCATTTTGTTAATTCTAATTTTAGAAAAGGATTTTGTTCTCTTGCTATCTACATCTGAGACATACGCTACTTTCATTAATGTCCTGATGTCTGCAGGAATGTGTGATGACTAGGATAGAGACAATACCAGCTAATCAAAAGCTTGTTCAAAGATTGTTTATTTTTTCCTTTCTCTCATTTTGTATCAGGACATTTTCACTCTTGAGACATAGCTACATGTGTGTAGGGGTCAAATGAATATGGATGAGATAATTGAATATATAATTTAACAAAATACAGACACTAAAAGTGTTTTCTGATCTCCTCTCACCTATAAAAGCAAAGGTCGCTGTCTACTCTTGACATAAACTTCCTTTTTCTAGTGAAGTTGAATATATTTCTGTATCCGACTGTGTCAGAAAAGTTTTTTAACTTTCTCGAAGCAATTATTTCAGATATTTAAGTGGGCAGTGACGGGGAGTTGAACCATAATAGTAAGTTGGTATTTTCCTGAGACAGGCTGAGACAGGGTGGTAAGGTCAGCAGAGGTTAGCATTAGAGGTGCAAGAGATTACGTAAGGTCCTATATTACACATGAGAGCTCATATTTACTTTTTTAATCTGTACAGTGTTTGATTTGGAGGTTATGAATTCTGCTTCTATATTTAAGTTTGACAGATGACGCTTATTTTCATCTTCTCACCTTTTGTCAACCTCTTCTCACCTCTCATAGCCTACACTCATGTCATCGCCTTAACCGCCTCCGCCCGACCCCCAACAGCCACAGATACTCATCTCTATCTTTCACTTTCTTGTGCGCAACACTGCAGAACAACTTCTCTCAAACCGGCATTTTTTAACAAGGTCGATTCTTATCCTGCATCTCAACAGTGACAGCTCCACCCCTGCACCAACAGCGTGCGGATAAATCGTCTTCTACAGAACCCCACCATTTGCTTTGGGCTTCACAGACTCTACCTCTCTGTAAAGCAGACAACTGTCACAAGAGATAGATCTCTGCTATAACCATAACCACTCCATTTGGTGCATAGGAATCATTCATAAGTGACAATTCATGCTGCAGTAATAAGACCTGTTAGGTAGAACTGGGTTAGGATGATTTGATAATGCAGACATGGACACTATATCCAGTGAGGCCATCAGAATTCCATTTTAATCTAATGAGAAAGGTTTTTGGTGACTGCAGAGGGTCGCCACCAAGGCTAATGATTATAGTTTTAGGAGCATTAAGAGCAGTATCAGATTGAGACTAAATAATTGGAGGTGCAGATGGTGGGAAGAGACTGGGACTAATGTAGAAAGATGGTTTTAAAAAAAGTCCATATATAAACCCAAAAGCTGACTGTGTGAGACAGAACTAACATAAAAAAATAGCCTTTACTCAACAGACGTGCCGTCTTACAGTTGGTAGGAGGCAGACAGTCAGAACAGACAAACAAATCAAAGGCAGAAAGACGTTCAGAACAAGTAAAGGCAGACACGAACAAAGTTTCCAGCAGTAAAAGAACACTGACATTCAGACAAAGACTGGCGATAGGCTCTCCTTTGTACTGTATATAAAGGAGCCAATGGGAAAGTGAATGTGCAGAATCAGGTGATATCGAGAAACGTGATGTCATATAAGGACAGTAGATGGTCTTTAGCACAAACAGACAGACACTGATATTGTAAGAGACAATGAAAGAAGAAGCTTTGGACTAACCGTGATACAAACATATCTGGAATACTCCAGCAATTTAGTGCTGGGTTTCTATAAAATGATCAAGGGTTTATGGTGTGAAAGAATTTCACTTGCATACACAAGTGGAAATTAATATGTGCAAATGAGAAAAGTTCTCTTTGCATATGGATCCAAGTGACTGAGCTGTGACACCCAGGTCGTCGAAATACTAAGTGCAAAGCGCCGAGGCTTATGTCGTTCATGTCATATTTGGGATCTAGTCATTTAGCATACTGGAGTTTTGAGAGCAGCAATATATTTGAGTTAACACTTAATGTAAGAATCCTGCAGTGCCTGACAAGCAAACACACAACGATGCCTCACGTCAGCCGCAGACCGTCTTCTGATGTAATTAAACCCAAATTTAACAGATATGTTGTTAAACTGTCAGATTATTTTAATCATCACGCAACTACCTCACACCACTGCCTTGGTGACAATAACATGGGAATGCTCCACTTATCTGTCCTCTTTGATGTAAATGAGGAAGCTGTTATGGATTTTGTTTTTTCTAAGCTTCCCATTTTTTCCTACTGTAGAACAACTTATTCAGGGAGTTAAAATGATGCTGGCACTGGAAGCATCAGTTGTACAACCCCTGGCAAAAAATATGGAATCACCAGTCTTTGATGAGCACTCAGTCAAACATTTTATTCTGTAGATCAA
>JBAJHX010000051.1:4847306-4858243 GCA_037176925.1 Amniataba percoides
TTGATCTACAGAATAAAATGTTTGACTGAGTGCTCATCAAAGACTGGTGATTCCATATTTTTTGCCAGGGGTTGTAGCTTTGCCCAGAGGTTAAGCTGAGACCTGCCTGTCATCTGGTTAATATGCTCTCTGCACGCCACTGCGTGTACTCTGCTAAAGTTCAATGGAAACATAATCCTGAAACATCTTTCCATGACTGTGGATTGACAGTGTGCTTTCGCAGTTGATTACTGACACAGTGCAAAACCTTTTATCATGAAAGAACTTATTGATCACACGACAATTTCAGTATTCAGAATCTACCAGTTACGCTTTGATTTGTGTCATAACAATATCAATATATCATATTTAGCCTTAACATTATATTTTTGAAACAGTACCTCCAGTATATGAAGCATTTTGGTCCAAACATAGCTGCTAAGATTTCAAATAGTCACACATATTTAACAAACATTTAATAATTTCTTCACTCTTCTCATGTTTAGCTATATGTAAACATTCATGAGGTGGTCACTCAAAATTGTAACTTAGGTTATTTATAACTTACTTTCAGACAAAGGACTATAAATCACTGTGAGTCTGAGTCCATAAGGGATGTGGATGCTTTCAGATGCTTTCATCAGTTTTCTGAAATGTTTCCAGTTTAGAAGCCACAGGTGTGAAAGGATGCACTTCTGTCCTTTATTGGTTCTTGAGTACATCAAGAGCACAGTTTTGTTCAGAAAATCTCTTAGTTATATAAATGAGTTTGCCTTCATGTTTTGTGGTTGTTGTACAATTCATATTTCTGTGCATTACCTCTGCAAATTCACCTTTAAAAAGGTTTGAGGGTCTGTAGTCACTGAGCCATGATGCAGGCTTGAGATCTGTAGAAATCGCCCACACTACAACATGTAGTACATTAACGGCTCGTCAAACTTTTCCTCCTGCTTACTTGAATGAGGTTTGTTCTCAGTCAGATCTGATAAGCCGTTGTGAATTATTTAAATAAAGGCAATATTAAGTCACTTTGATTGTCAGTAAAATGATTTGGCCAAATTATGAAATGCTATTTTGAAGTTCTTTCGACTTTCTTGCAATTCAGAGTAGAGTCCATATTGTCTTTGAGTTCAGAGGCAAATAAGGTTAGGTAAGTTTTTTATTTGTATTTTATTTTATTTCCCACGTCGCACACGTACCCCACAGCTCACACACAAACATAGAAACATACAGAAATATGCACCCTCTCCAGCCTCCCACCCTCATCTCTGAAGATGAAATATATTGAGTTGGTGGTACAGACAGTCCCACTTGATAAGCGCCTCAGTCATGCAGAAAAACATCTTCCACATTCTCATAATGTAGACAAAATGCCATTTACATGATCCATCGCCTCAAGATAATGTCTCCCTTTGTGGGTTTGGAGTCTGTGTGTGTAAGTGTGTGTGTGCGTGTGTGTGTGTGTGTGTGAGGGAGAGGGAGAGAGATGCTCCGACAAGAAAGGACTGTCTTTATGTCATTTTTGTTTGCCTCTGTTATGGTTGTAAAGTTTCATAAAATGTACATTACTGAAAATACCACACCAAAGGCAGTGCAAGAAATTGGAAAACCAAACAACATCTTTACAACATCTCGAACATAATGCATTTTGTTCTGATTGAGATTTACTATATAGATTTAATGTGACTTATTTGAAAGAGCTTTGCAAAAAAAAAAAGAGTTCAATATTGTTAGCATTAGCACGTTGTTATCCGTCACAAGTGATGATCGAGGCTGTGCTGGAGCTCCTAATGCATCAGGATATTTATTTGTTCCTCTTTCCTCTTTCAGCACCTCAACAGTTTCCGAAGTATTACATTTTTCATTATACCACTCTTTTCACTTCATGAACAATTCGTGCCTGACCCTGACGCCGGTTTTTACAACAGCAGAGCAAGTCTGGTGTAACAGGGCCTGACTCCTGTGACACCTGATAAATTGCTGATTTAAGATGAGTTTGAATGTCGCCTTCTCCTCGGCACCATAATGTTCAGCAGCTTAAAAAAAAAGCGGCTGAAAGCAGTGTCCTTCACTGTTGTTAGAGGGTCGGCACTCTACTCTGCCATGACTAAGAGGGTGATGGAAACTTTCACACATGTCAGCGAGCTAAATTTAGTACCAGGGAAAAAAGGTCTTTGGGGTTGACCTCTGATCCTGAAGCGGGCAGGTGTGAGAACACCTCTCAGGCAGATCACACATGTCTGCCTGCTCTCTACTGCGGTGAGAAAATGGCTAACAGTCATGGATGACTACTGCAAATGCAGCTGCGATGTGTGCGGCAGGACCGAAAGTGTGAATTTAAAAGAATTTGGCGCGCTTTGACAGGCAAGTTGTTCGCTGTCTCCGTAATTAGAGAGGGAATTTTTTACTTTTTGAAGGTATGCATTGTTTTTTTCTGAATCTCCCACTAGGTCTGTCTGGAACAGTCTCTCCCTCTCCTTTCTCTCAGTTCCCCTTTTTCTGTCGCACAAAAGAAGGAGAATGTACAGTTTACGTAACAACCATTTTCAGAGGGCACATTGGAACAAAAGAAATGGCGGCCATCAGATAGTGATTATCCTCACAGCTACTCATTCACGGGATAAAGCTAATACATAATGCAAACCCCTCATCTACCCTGATCGTCAGTGCCCCCCCCCCCATCCATTATAAGCCAGACCCAATGTGTATTTCTCCACTAAAGGGTGATCGAAGGCATGATGGGTGCCGAGGCGCCTTGAAATAAATGCAACTTTGACCCACATATCCAACCATGCCCCTAAATTAGAAATCCATACTTCATTTCTCGGGCAAGAACTCTTGTTTCTGCAAGGCCGACGGCTGGTGTGGGGAGTCGTGATAGGCACTCAGTCAGTGTTCAGGGTGGCTGCTGCTCTTTATGCCGCCGTGCTAACTGGTAGAAAACTCAGGATGATGGAGGGAGGACGAGAAGACGGAAGGCTGACCTTTAGATAATCATCTCAGGGCCGGGTTTAGGACGTACAGTTTTCTCTTTTTTTGGGAGGGGGAGAAGAATTAAGTTTGACTTTCTTGTCTAAGGGGAATAGAGTTCCCACCAAAGTGGCCAAAGGTAAAGGTCCACAAGTTTAGTCTACTGTATATGTGACGGAAAGACAGAATCTGTCTTTGTTTGTGTGCTGGGTTTGGTGGTTGAAGATTGATGGAGCTTGATATATCACTTTACAATTGATATTGATGCTGTTTCAGGGGGCCGTCTACCATCTTGAAGGTTCTGCAGTCAAAGGATGAAACATGACTATGTAATTTTTTTGCCTATTAGATAACTCATATTTGATGTATGGCCTATCCACTCATAAACTACTGGATGAAGTTGAATGGAGCTGTGTTTTTTTTTCCTGGGGTCCACACACAGTACACAATATTTACATGATGCAGCCCAGAATGTCATTGTAATACATCATTCGACCAGCTCAACAGTGCAAAGTCTGAAAATACTACAGAAAAGCCAACATCACAGCAACCAAATCAATAAGTAGGCTGTCTTATTAGATCAAGTAATGTTACTGAATACCACATGCTGTGTGTTTCTCACTGCTATCATGCATTCAATACAGCCAAATTGAACATTATACAATTGTAGAGGTGCTGGCAGAGGGATTTTGTTACTTTCCACCATTGCTTGGCAGACTTGTGGCCTGAACTAAGCAAACTTATTACTGGCCACATATTCATTGTAGAGATGTTAGAGTAGTATTCATCTTCACATCTAAATCTTGGCAAGAAGTCAAATTCATGTCCCAGAACACATTGTTGTTCAACATACTTGTCTTCCAAAGATCTACAGTTCATCAGGATAGGCAGACATACATTTAAATTAAATGATACGGACAGCTGTGTTATATTATAGGACCTAAAATGATTTAGATGAGGAGGGAGCTTAAGCCTGGAGATGCTGCTTAAGGAGAAATTTAAGAGGATCTTTCCTAGGTGACAGAGACTTCTAATAGACCATGACTTGATACATTACTGTAGTTTTCAGTGCATTTATTTTCAGTTAAAAGTCTTCAAAACCCATCCCTCCAGTCAGCCTCTAACTATGAGCGACCGGTTTCCATGCGGACACAAAATTTAATGAGATCTGAAAAAGGTTTTCAGGTGTTTTACGGTGATGTTAACTGACCCCCAGTGGCATGCCTAATACGTCCAGCCTAACTAAATCTGAGTTTTTTAATATGAATCTAGGACCGTTTGGGTGAAAATGTGATTTGCTTTTACAAACAGACCAAGAAACTGTACGAAGGCCCACCTGGACAGTATGTTCCGGTTCCAGTCAAATTGTGCCAGTTACAACCCTTCCTCTCCATGTGTGGGTGTCCTCACATCATTACCAGGGGCACCCCTGCATTGTTAACTGTTAGCAGCTTAAAGAAAAGGACAGAAAAACGCAATCACTGATCTATGGGCAAAGGATAACAGTCAAGTCTAATGCAGAAATAAACAATATTGTGCAGCATTTTCCCTGCATTCATCAAAGTGGGCACTAACCTTCTTTCCAAGTAACACTGGTAAACAGCTGCACTTAAACTATTATGCAAACGTTCTGCAAATTAGAACAACGGTAAACAAGTGTTAACACGAGGGGAGAGGAGGAGGGACAATCAAACCCAACTTCAGACTTAAAATAACAAACCCAGAGTTAAAACAGCCTCAGAAGAAAGTACAAGCTTCTACTTTGAATTGTTATTTTTTTAATGAACAGCTGCGTTTAACAATTTTAGCACCATTTTTCTCATCACTGAGCATCAAAACGTAATAAACATTCAAATGTGTAAGCGGATATACATCTTGTCTAATATGTGTTTTGTGTTCTGGTTGATCTGCCCTGAGACTGTCTCTCTGACCTTCTCCTTGCCATGATGACATTTACCTGCTTATCCACACATAATAAACATATTATGTGAGGGTCATGGCTTTGTGTCAGACTGAAGGCTAATGGTGAACCGTGTGTCATATGTCAGCTCATGTGCCTTTTCCGCTTCACTGGCGTGACCAGTATGCAATTAACCGTCACTTAATTAGGCTGACTAAGTTGACTGAATTAAGTTAGATAAAAAAATCGTTTGGTTTGTGTTTGCATCGGATGAAGGGGGCAATTTGCAACACAGAAAGCTTTACATACTCAAAATGTTAATTGCACAGTGAAGAACCACTTTCAGACAGAATAATTTTTGAGCTTGGTTCAGTAACCACCAGGGGCACAGTACACCCACGCTGAACTGACCAGCAGGTTTATTCCTTGTTCATCATGAGGCTGACTTGGAGGAGCTCCCCGGC
The DNA here is from genome assembly GCA_037176925.1 of Amniataba percoides. Lineage (NCBI taxonomy): Eukaryota > Metazoa > Chordata > Actinopteri > Centrarchiformes > Terapontidae > Amniataba > Amniataba percoides. Next base: position 4,852,620 of record JBAJHX010000051.1, read on the forward strand.
TTGCTCATTTGCAATCCGGCAACATTTTTGGCAGGCACGCTGATGCCCTCTTTATTGGACTTAAGTAATCACATTTTAAATGCACATGGAACTATCTGTACTCTTTCAGAAAATGAACTTTCCAAGCTTATGGTGCGACAATCTACAAACATCTATATATGATGATTTTGATTTTGTGGGGGGGCGGGTTGGGGGAAATAATGTCATTTAGCTATGTTTTTACAATATTGCATAAAAGTATTAAGGAATAATCTCTGGAGTATACAGAGAGAGAGCAGGTCGAGCCTTTGTTGGACTTGAGCAGACGGCATGAGTCACAAGACCTGAGGAGCCACTATCAGAGGAAATACCTCTAGAAAGCTTTCAAATCTGATTCACTTAGATGTTCTTACTAAAGTGTACTGATACAACAAAAGAACTCAAACAGCCACCATTTCCTAGAGTAAGTACAGGAGAAAACACGAGTAGTTTCTTTTTTCAGACCTCACCCTTTGACTTTTTTGACTTTTTTGTTAAAATGTTGTTTCTCCATGACCATTATTAGCCTTCCACTTCCATGCCCCTGTGTCCTTTAAACTTGGTTCATTTTAGTCAAACAGCAATTACCGTTATCTCATATTTGACATGGAGAAAATGAGAAATAATCACACTTTGCACCAGCCCCATTTCAATAATAATTCTCTCTCTTTCCAATATAATCTGTTCGTGTCCTAGACTTTGCACTGGGGGAAGAGGTCAGAAGAACTGGACTACTGTCGAACACCCAATGGGATGCATTTGATACTGTCAGGAACAATTTGGCGCTGGTGCAGGGTGTGCCAGGAGCGTGTCAGCCTGATTTAGGTTCCCTCTGTTGGGGTACCGGCATCAGGGAGAGTCCCACTTAACTGACCGTGACTGGAGCTGGCTGGCGAATTCACAGGGATTACCGTCACGCCGCGATCAGGCACACACACACACACCGTACATGTATACAAGGTCACACGTAGCGAGCCTGAACATGCGTCTACATGTGAACACACTCCCAGCATGAGAAAGACAAACGTAATCTGATAAATATGCACACATACATATTCCATGACCGCACGCGGCTGTGCGCACACGCGCGCAGACACACTGTCTCATTCGATCATGGCGAGGGCCTACGGGGGCCTCGGCGAGACCGGAGGAGAAAAGCACACAGGGAGAGGTGTCCTAACATTTCACAACATTACAATGAATGCTCTGCTCTGTAGAGAAGCCGGCGATTCATGAAATAATTCAGCACATCACAGTATGAGGTAGCCAAGCGAGGGCTCGTCTCCGGGAGAGAGAGAGCGGGAGAGACACCACAGTGGACTCATTCAATTAAATTTTATTACATTTGTATGAATATATGTGATTTAATGCGGATTATGCCTGAGTGACTTGTATTGAAAGGATTTGAATTCTTGATACTTTCTTCACATGTACATCTGACACACACTGGCATGCTAACACAGACACACACACACACACACACATTAGCCCTCGCCTCTGCCTCTGCTGCTGTAGTTACTTCATACAGTACATGTTTTCTTTCTGTGTTAGCAGTATGTCAGTGTAGTGCACTGTAGTTCCCTTGTGGTCTGCTCAGGTGTGCTGTAACCTAAACATGGTAAATTGTTCCATGTAATCCGCTTACACCCAAGAAGCTCCTGATGCATTTCCATATCTAATGACGGACACTTTAGGTAAACGACGTAACACATCTCTGCGTTCGCACTTTGATGAATGACATAGCAGCGCCTTCATTATTACCTCCTAATCAACCCCTTTGGGCTCACATGTACGTTTGTGAACAAGTGTGAAAGAAAGTGAGTCTATGCTGAGGTGGGAATCGGGGCAGGCATTATTTCATGAATTTCATTAGTGAGGTGAAAATAATTTCCTTGGCAGCTAATATTGTAATTCGCCTATTGTTGTTAATCCAAATTTAATGTTGAAAATGATTACTGGGATGGTGTCAGAGTGGCGGCGGTGGTGGTGCTAGTGTTGCATTTCTGCAGAGAGTCAAAATATCTCCCTGTCTGCGCCCGTTTGTCTCTCTTTTCTTTCCGACGTTTTGTGTTTTCCTATTTTCTCTCGAAGAAAAGCTTGTTTATCCCTTCCTCTTTTCTACTCCGACGTATCGCTCCCTTTCCTCCTCCCTATCACATGTGAACACGAGCCACTTTCATCTTCCGCTGGCTTTGTAAACAGTGATCATAGCAAATAGTTCAATAATGTTGATATTCTTGCTTTGAAGAACAGGACTAGAGTGTAAATTCATGCATATGAGATCAGTGTTTGATGTAGCTTTTTTCTTCTTCTTCTTTTTGACGATTGTGGATCACAGACATGGATGCCGATTCACTTGACACATTGTTCCGACTTTTCCACATAAATTAATCATTAGAATGAAGGGAAATGTGTGAGTTTTTCTTTAGGGTCCAACAGTACAAGCAGTGATTCATTCCTCTATTCAGACTGGGTAAGAAGAGTAAGTGACCATTAAAAGTGATATTTTAAACCAAAAATACCATCTTTGCAAAACTGAAGAAGGGAACAAACAGTCTTTAAAGAGAATTTATAGAACCCCTAAAAGCAGACTTCAGAGTCTGAGTCCATTGAAATTGTACCAATTTTTCAAACTTCTCTCCAAACTCAGAAGTTGAGCTGAGGAAGCAGTCACGCTTTATCTTCCTCTCACAGGGGGGTGGATGCTCACGGTGTGTATTTTCTCTACAGAAGGGGACAGTGGAAAACCTGAGAAGAGCACATCAGACTCCGACTTGTGGCTTGGATATGTGTGAAGGCCTGTAGGGGCAAGATCAACTCCAGACACACAGCGACAGAGCTGCGAGACAGGACACACACAAAAAATACCTACATGGACCAAAGACAGTGTGCTGTACAGCCACCTTTCACTTATAGAAACTCGGGAGGCAACTTTTTCGCTGCTGTTACAAAGTCTGACATCAAATCTGATGGTGTCTGTAAACATCTGCCAGTGCTGTCTTGTTGAAGTTATGATGGAGAATCAGCAGGAACACTAAAAGTCAGAATACCTCAACAATTGCTGTATGAATCATCATCACATTTGGTACAAACATGCCTGATGTTCTGACTTTTCACCTACAAGTAGATTGTAAATTTGAACACATCTACGGAAATATCTTAACATCTACAATCACGACTATCCAACTGTTGAGTGGGGTTTCACATAATTTTGTACAGGCATTCGAGGTCATTAAGATGACGTGTCCTAATGACTTTGGTGGTCCCCTGATTTTACCTCTAGTGCCGCCACAAGGTTGATGCATTTAGTTTTGTGTCAAACTATCGGCAGCGTTTCTATGAAATGCTGTGCAGACATTCATGTTCCCCACAGGATGAATATTTGTAACTTTTTTAGCCATAAACATTCAATGAGTGCCATCATTAGGTAAAAGTTTAATGTATTATTATTTATTTCATTGCCAAACAACTGCAAAGTTCAATGTGATTAGTGTTACTTATCTCCATACATACATACATGAGATCTATTTCCACATCCTGGCCTGAGAGCACCCACAACATCATATTCAACTTGCCTACAGTAACACAAGTAATGTGGCTTCAGAGTTCCTGGTGCTGTGTACAGATACAGGCCTTATTAACAGTGCTGAGCTGTTGTGACAAACAACAAGCAAAACTGTATCCAATGTAAATCTTTTGTATCTGACAAATTCCCGATTTGCTTCATCAGGTCAGTGTTGGGGCTCATGGATTGGATGAGCAGAGGGTTGGCAGCCATTACTTTTCACAAAACGTATCCTCTGTTTTGGATAGATGAACTTAATTGGAACATGGCTGTGAAAATCCCGTCCTCTCATTTGGAAAACAACGCGAGTATAAAATCCTTTTGTGTCTGTCTAAACATTGGCCTAGAAGCACTTGAGAATTGCAAAACAGGTTCATTTCAATCAGAAGACAATATAGCCTTGGGCATAATTAGGATGCATCATCACAATGAATCCATGCAGTCAGGCATCCAGAAATAATTATAATAGTTACAGAGACATACAGCTTGTTGACAGACACCTGGGTAAGGTCGCACCGCAGGCATGGTAAATACTGCAGTGTGTGAACATATAATCTGTGTGGTTGGCTTGGCTATCTTTCTGACTTTCTGCAACGTGCTGAATGCAACCATTGCTAATAAATAGCACTCCCGAATTTCCCCCTCTATTAATCATCTGCCTCCAAGTTTAGATTTTTATGTCACAATCTTTTAAAAAAGGAATTAATCCGCTTTTACACTCTCATCACAGCAAGACACTCCACCTTATTAAGTCCCCATGGGGACCCTCTTCAAGCAGGTTTAAATTAGTGCTTTCTTTCTCCGTTTGATTTACATCCAGTGATTAAATGGGGGTGGGGGGCTGAGCGAGAGGGAAAAATAGCTTACATCAGCAGCTAAGAAGATCTTTGAATGCAGAACTGTTATTTCACCAAAGACTAAATCATTCAGATACCTCTCAGTCTCCGCCAAGCTATTTCCATGACACCAAATTACTTGGGCTTACTTCCGAGACATGCATCAAAGGTGAGGGAGGTTAAAGGTAGTAAATTTAAACCATTTAGCTAGTTAGACAGTTGTGCTTCACCACTGCTGGACTAAGTGAGACAACTTCTGAGACATGACATGCAGAAGTGAGGAATTCTAAAGGTTCGATCTTTGAAACAACATCATCCTCTTTGTTGCCACCTCTTCAGGGGCAGTGTTTGATGATGATGATGATGATTAGCACCGCTGATATATAAAAGTTTCCCCAAATGCAATAACCTTCCTGTCACTCCATTAAGCAGCCGGAGTCGAGGATTATGAATGAAAGAGACCCACGCAGACGTTGCCTAACACAGAACAAACACTAACTCACACAGCGAGCGAGTTCGCCATAATGTCACATCAACTCTCTGTATAAGTTTTCCTGCTTGTGGGCACACTGGGGATGGTTACAAACATCTGCAACAAACATTGGATCAAACTCGCTGTTTGCTATTTCAGCAATTAACTAACTTCAATACATCAATAATCTCCACCAGCTTCCTTCGAGCATGACTTTTTCTGTCATTATTGCTGCTGTTAGGGGAGATAGATCAAATGGATCAGTTCACTTTAAACTGTTGTGGCGAGTTTCTGTGTTTTGCAGCAGAACTGACAGGAGATTGAAACATGGAGCAGTTAATTTTTTCTCACCTGTTTTGCACAAAGTCTCACCCAAGTGTGCTGCGATTGGCTGGTATTCGTCACTTAGATGGTTCATTGTATTAAGCTGCTAGCCCCACCTCTTTTTCTGTGAAAAGACAGAGCTGTGATCTTACGCTGCAACTCTCTAACTGAGAGAGAGGCATAAATACATTTGACTTAATTGTAATATATGACATCTATCTTTTTATATGAATAAAATTGCGCATTTTGGATGAGCCCCATGTCCAGTGCAGCACACAGTGGCTCTTCCTTGCTGCCTAAGATCATCTCCTCTGTGATAGTGGCCTAGTATGCCTATTTGCGTCTGTAGAAAAGTCCTAGGGCAAAAATACCTTTAGTGGCAACTTTTAAAATTTGTGCTTTCTTCTAT
>JBAJHX010000051.1:4871168-4886518 GCA_037176925.1 Amniataba percoides
CAGCTGGGATAGGCTCCAGCAGCCCCGTGACCCTGAGTGCAGGATACAGCGGGTTAGAAAATGGATGGATGGATGGACTATTTTCTATCTACAATCTATCCATGTATTTAGTTTTTTTTTTCAGGGGGAGGGGGGAGGTACTTTTGGGGTTTAATAGTAGTTTCAGTGCTCATACTTAATATGCAACTGGCATGATACCGCAGAGGCTGGAGGCAGGGCTGGATGTAGTGCTGATGCTACAGAGGTCAAAAGTTTTGGAGCACTAGCCACAAAATTGTAGCACGAGTATGAAACATCGGTTACCATCTCCAGTTCTTTTACACAGACATGTGAGTAGCAAAGGACATATATGTTACATACAAAGGAGATACATACAAGGACAAACTCCCAAGAAAATGAAACAAATGTTTCATTTTATTCACTTATAATGGGAAGCTGCAAGGACATCAGAAGCATCAACATCTCTTCCTGTACAAAGCATAAAACTCTCTCACTTACACACAAATAAGGTGGATGGAAAGAAAGCTAGAATACGGACTTGAGTAAAAGTATTGTACTTTAAAGAAAAAGTGAAGTAATAGCAAAAGTACATTTATCCTGATAAAAACCTGCCCTTTGGTAAAAGGTTGGTTGAAATGTACTCTGAGTAAACCTTTATGTCCTACATTTTAAATGGGTACCAAATCAGTGTTTTAACATATATGTTGCAATTATTAAATGAAAGAACAAGTTTATGCTACATAATAAACTTATACAACACTGGAACATCAGAAATATGAAACCAACTATAATTTCCTTTTCTGTTGACACGCTTTGCAGCCTTTTAATACAACTCATATAAAGCCACATCCTCAGTGTAGCCTCACCAGAACTAACCAGACATGACGACAGATTTTAAATTAAAATGTTGTTATCTAATAAAAAGACTTTTGTCACTGCAGTGAATGCAACAAACATTACTGATTCACATTCACAACACAGAGCAGTTTAAAACATATAGAGTCAACTGTGAGTTCTTCTGTCGACCAACACAAACACACGTATTGAAGCTTTACTTTTTTTGAAGAAAGCGCAGCACACGCAATGCCATGTTGCTAGGCAACCGCTATGTTGCATATGTTGAGTTTGGTAGTTTGGAGTCCTCACTTGTTTGAACGGCATTCTGCAAGTCTCAGTCACATTCAAAGAAAAAGACAACCAGTCCACTCAGCCTCTGTGATTATAGTCACAGGCCTCACACAGCTCACTAAAGGTAGAAGTTTATAATTTGCAGGATCCACCGTGAGCATCTTAGCATTTAGCATGTTAGCTGGACCCACCATGCCCCTGCTGGACACGTGATATTGTAGGTTTGAATTTGTATGAATCAGTGTTTAATCAAGGAAGATGCGACCAGTTTGTTTTTTAACTCTGCCGAGGTACATTAATCATAACTCATAATAACATTGTCCCTATTTTAGTGCTAATTACTCTACATCCCCCTCCCCCACCCCAAGACTTCTCCAACACTCGCCTAATGAACGTACACATTACACACACATCTTTTCCAGCCTGTCAGCAGAGTGCACAGCATCACGTCTCTGGACATGGAAATCTCTGGAGCTGCATGAAATTCACAAAAAATGACTTTATAACAAGACTTAATGTCACGTGTTACGTCCTCACACACAAACAAGAGGCCCTATCTCACACTGTGAGATAGATCAGTTTGTGTGCTACATCAGTTTCACAGACCGATTTTTGTTGTATCGTGCAGCGTGCAGATCACACTGTAGGGCTCTGGGAGGGCAATAAGAGTTGTGGGTGCCTGGAGAAACTCTATATATAATCTAAATGATAATGTCACCATAAGTGAGGATTAAGATTCATACTTTTTGCAAGGATGATTTCTGTTTTCAACAGTAACAGACTTACACCTATTGGAATATTATTATTAACACGTTACAACAGACAGTAAAACTTCAACACCAGCAGCCTACAATTTATGTCAGTGCACCAACATTTGATATAAATGGAGTGAGAATACAGCCATTTCATTCAGGAGACAAGCGTTTAGTACAGACGTAACGATGCATTCAGCCCACGCTGGACCCACTGAGTGCTGTCACTCTGTCACCGTTAGCAAGCTCCAGCCTGCAGTGCAGCTCATGCACGCCGCTGCTAACCCAGAGAATTATAGTTACAATAGGCTGCATGATCAAATCAAGTTTTGGTTTCACTTCTTCTCTCCACTGAAATCACACGCTCTCTCACTCATCCACTTGCATGCTCTTTCTCTCTCTCCCTCACTGTGTTCGGGGAGTGGGTGCGATGACATTTAAACATTATTAGATGTAAACAATCTGCCAGATTTCTAAATTTTAGAGCAAACTCTAGTTACCGGATCTGTTTTATAGTCAGTGGTGTTGACCAAAGCACACATCCAAAGTAAATACATGAGTGTCACTGTACAGCAGTACATACTGCAGATATCCAGATTGATTCAAGTCTCTTTGTCTGATTGACTGGATCATCGTGCCTTGATTTTTTTGGGTCTTTCGATTATTTTGATTCATTAAGACACGTGAAAAACTTGTTTACTTGTTTGTAAACTACTTGTCCAAACTGTGTGTCATTAAAAAGAAATTCTATGATAAACTGGTGGTTTTGATGATGATGTTGATGCATGATCAGCACTCCTAACTCCTTTATCCATGTGATACTGAGAAAATAACACATCATGAACTCTATTATGAATTTAGATCATGTAGTGTAAGGCTTTGGACAAATTAAATGTTTATAAAAGGACAGACTACCTGTTGTAAATACACAAAATGGATCACATACTAAAATCGTTTTATTAACTGGCATGCTGTAGATTTGCATCACAGTATTTAGTGTTTGAGAGTTATATGCAGAAAGGTTTAGGTCAGATCATTTATTTTCCTCCACAAAACCTCATTTCACTTTTATAGATTTTTTCATGTTCATCCATCACCTTTTATTCTTGTTTAAAACAGATGTGAAAAAAGGACCAGGCAGAAAGAAGAAAATAGAGACATTAAGAGATACGCAAAGAGAGCGATGCTCATCCACACACACACACACACACACACACAGAAACATGTATACACACATACATTGACTTGACACAGATGCAAAGCACCAGGTCTGACAGAGAGACCACAGGACAGACATCACCACAAACACTGCTGAGATTCTCATTAAAACCCCAGAGAGAAAATCCTTTTTAATTGTGAAAGCATTACCCAGTGGTAATCCACTGTGGGTCACACTGAGCTGCAATACAGAAGGCAACCGCAAGGTGGCAGAAAGCCTGGCAACACCCCAGCACACAGCACAGTGGTCACACAGGGATTCAGTTCATGCTTTTAACTCACAAGTGACCATCCAGGGTCAGAGCTGACTGCAGAGTAAGACGCCGTCATTTTATGTCACTGCTGATGCATCGTTTGGGATAATAAATCAGCACAGTAAAGAAGAAAACATTTAAAAACAGACTAGATAAAATGTGTTGTTTTGTTTTTTGTTACTTTACTTCCTCATCATTTTGGGTCCCTCAATCCCCACTGCTATGTGTAAAAATGATAACATACCTGCAGAATCAACCCATTAAATATGTAGAAGAGCACCGAACTACTGACCCTTCCTTTTACAGGGATTTTTCAGGCAAAATACAAAATGACCATAATTATAACACAAAATCATTTATTATTTATAAAAATAGAGAATAAAAAAATAACTGGATTTTTTTTTCTTTTACAAAAGTAGAAAAGCATGAGTCATTTTGTTTGCCAATAAACGTATTCACAGAAATTAAAAAACGTGCAGTGTGTTGTTCTGCATAGCGGCATCAGAGGTGTTTGGCCTCCAGTAATTAATAGTGTGTAATAGTGAACAATTGCCATAAAAATCAGACACATCATGAAGAATCAAAGTAATCAAACAATGTTGTGTGTGTGTATTTTTGAGCTGTTAATGATCGCAGCCTCCAGGACGCCACGCAGAACATTAAGACTAATTGGTTAAACGTCTATTTTTAAACAACCCTCACGTTTCCATGTACACAATGAATGAGTTGTTGGTCGCTGTAGAAGTTTCTCCTCTCCAAACTGTCTGCAGTAAGTTCCCTTCTTATAGCGATCACGATACGGATGACAGGGAAAGAAGTTCTTTTTCTGAGCAAAAACACTTTTAGTGTTGTATGCTTTTTGCATACAATCCTCTGCCCCAGTATTATAAGTATGTAACACCCATTATTTAGACCAACTCACAGCTGAAGCCTCCTTTTAACTTTGACTCAACTTCAGAATAAATTCTTACACGCCAGCTCGTTTGTGAGGTCACCCCAGCTGGTCATTAGAGCAAAACATGAGTTTTTTGCAGGATAAAGGCATGAAAAGGAGGCTCCCGTCCTGGGCTGGTATTTTTGCTTGGCAGCGTGTGCAATCCAACATGGCGCAGCACCTTTCATCTTTATTTGTGTTTTCAGAGGAACATGCACACACAGACACGGACACGCACAGTGACGGCCTGTCTGTTTTTTCCCCAGTGCTGTTGTGCTTTCATCTTCGTACATGTCAATCAACTTTGCCCCATGTTTTTTATCTCTTTGGATGGACATGCGTGCATGTAAACACACAGACAGAGGAGCTTTTATGTCTCCACGCCTAACCTAATATTCAAACCTCAAAACTTCCCTCCAACTGGTATAAATAGAGCAACTTGAGAGATGTTAGGTTTAATCTTTAGGCCCATCACAGATGACAGTACGGTGAAATAATCAAAAACTTCTACGGCCGCTCTGCAGGCAGATTCCATCAGTTATGAAGCAGGCCAAAGATAAAAGGATGCCTTTGAAAAGACATTCTATGCAGAGCCACATATGTCTCTCCCAATTTAGCCTAAACTGGTTCACTACCCCCCGACGAGAGACCCTGCATACACACACACACTGCCAGTGTACATGCACCTACTGTAATGGAAAGACACACAAGGACATGGTCATGCACGAAGGTACAAAGGCATACACACACAAAAAGACTTATATATGTGTGTGCGGAGGAGCACATGCCTGCATACGTGCACACAAACGCGCACACACACGCAGTCACGCACACACATGGGCAAAGCACTTGTCATTACTCGCTCCGTCAAAGTAGATCATACAGGCATTAATTGAGAGTGCAATCATGCTCTGAGCCCACGGTTCAAAGGAGCTGATAATAAGCTGTGATAGGTCCAGCTGATGGAAAAAGCCAGGCAAGCTGCCGGCATGCGCAGACACATGCTCGGTTTATGTGTGTGTGTGTGTGGTGCAGTGGTGTGCTCTTGTATTTCTATCATTGTTGAAAACTTCAGGGACATTTTCAGAGAAGACTTTTGTTTTAAAGTTCATTTTTTGAATGGGGGGGGCAGTTCTATAGCATTCGATTCAGTTTGCGGGGGGTTGCAGCTTGATTTCATCCATCCTCTAAAAATGTAGCCTTTGTACAGTAAGGAAACCCCCTGTTTGCACCTGGGTCAGGCTCAGGGCATCGCACAACCCCAAACCAACGCCACCCAAGCCACAGATCTGACTTTTTAGCTGCTACCGGAGCTCAAGTGTATGCTCGTGTGTTTTTGTGTGTGTATCCACTTGCATCTGTGTGTGTGAGCAGCCACTCTAGCCGCTAACTTGTCTTGTAGCCGGCTCTGTATTCCTGGCATTGCTGTGGTCGATAAGACAGTGGCATGCAATATTAATGCAGCCTTCTTCTGTGGTTGGTAAGAGCCTCGGACAGCCTCCGCTACGGTTTCAGAGAGAGCGGAGAACAAACAGCGAGGCTGAACACAGAGGTGAGGACAAAGCAAGAGAGGAGGGAATAAACAGAGCGGGGGGGGGGGGAAAGTAAAAGAAGAAGAGGAAGGGAGTCAGAGGGAAAAAGGTGATGAAGACAGGGGATAGAGCAAAAGATAAAAACAAAGCCAGTCGGATGGAAAAGTAGAGCAATAAAGAGGGAGGGAAAGTGGCTGAAACACAAGAGAAACAGAGGGCAGACACAGGTCAAGAGAGGCAAAAGGCAGGAAAGAACAGAGGGTGGAAAAAAGAGCGAAAGGTAAAGTAAAATTGGAGACGTGAAAGCAGGGTGAGGAAAATGAGAAGGGGATGGAAGACTGATTTAGAGGATGAGTGGGTGAAAGTGGAGGCGGGGAGGGGAATGAGAGAAAGGCTAACAGCAAGATGAGATGGAGGGTGGGGGGAGAGGGAAAAAAAGATAGAGCAGCTTAAATGGAGAGAAAGCGAGAATGCGCCAGCAGAAGAGCTCAGAAAAGTGAGAGATGTAAAAGCAGTTAAGGGAGAGGGATGATGAGCAAAGTGAGAGATGTGGCGTGATCGGCGCTCGCGGTAATGAGCGGTATTGAGGACGACTGAGCAGGCAGATGGAGAACATAATTACACATTGTAAGGTCACCTAATATCAATACAGTAATAAATACTCTTCCAACTGTATGCACAGGCAGCGTGTGTGAATACAGCAAAGTCTGTTTTCCACTTATGTGTCACCCCCAAATAGGATTGCACATACTATTACTCACCCAGGCACAGCCTCTTTAGTTGTTGCCTGGCAACTTTGAAGCAATTAAAAGCAAGGGGCGCCCGTTGCCTGACAGAATATATGAGTTTGGGGAAAATGCTCACAGTTTACATGACTCTTAATTGACAGCATCGAGAACCCTGACCCAAATTTGCACAGTTTTTTATATTGCACCCGGCTTTTAATGTGGGATCCTCAGGAGGAAGTTTTTCAGAAGTCAGTTCCTCTTAAGTGGACAAGATTTCTCATGGGAACGTCTCAACTCCTTTGGATGTCTCTCATTTGCCATATTACTTACCGTATAGTCCTCTCTCTTTTTGGCTCGCTCTCCTGCTCGCCTCTCTCTCCCCCGCTGCATTCAGCAGAGGGAACTCCAAAATGATTTAAGCGTCAACGGGTGGTAATTTATTCATGTTCTGTTGGTAGGTTAATGATTGCACACCAAGAGCGTAGAGAGAAAAGAGGCAACCTCAAGCTCAAGTTCAGCGACATTTCCAAGAAACGGCAGTTAAATTATGGCCTTTCAACATGTAAATTCCCTGGGCTGTGAAGTTCACTGATTTGTCAGCACTGCTTTTTGATGGAGGCTCGCGTGCTGCATTCGGTTGGCGCTTGGCGGCACCGGGGTGGCACTGTTATTTTGCAAATACAAAAAAAAAAAAAGGGGGTGGGTGCACCAGCCATGAATCTGCATTTGAGTAATTCAGTTTCCGGTTAGGATTTTTCATCGCTGTCTGCCAAAGTTGTTTTCAGAGAGGGAGAGTTATGTGTGGAAAAATGCATAACTCAACCCCATTACGACTTGCTTTTAGCATCAAGTAACACTGAGTGAAGTGCACTGGTGCTGCACTTGATGATGCATTATCAACTCTCAAGTGGCTGAATTGTGGCTTTGGCCGTATTCATAGCCATTTTCAAAGTCAGTGTACCTGTTAATTCAAGTGAATGAAAAAAAAGAACACAACACAATGATAGAAACATTTATGAGTTTGTCCAGTATTAAAACCTTAGAATTAGTATCCTCAGATAGGTGAAGCTGTCTTTTTTTTCTGCAGACAAAATCAATTTCAGGTCTTAAACTTACAATATTGGTGTAGAGAATCTGTCATTTTTAGAGATTGGGTCAATAAAATGTTGTATTCAGTAACAATGAGAGAAAACAGAATAGATGATTGATCACATTGGGATTCCCTCCACAAGCCTTTATTTTCATTTTCACATTGATGAAAGGTACCTTGACTGTGGCCCTTGAAATAAGGACCCACAATGGACAAAAACCCTGCAATTCTTGCTATAAAATAGGACAACTGCATGCTCTGATTAAATAGACATCAAAAGAAAAAACTAGATCATCTACTTCATTGTAATGATTCACTCACAACCTCTTCATTCAATGGTGTCTCATTTTCCAGCCCCACCACACACACGCATACACACACGATAGAAATAAACACACACACGCGTATGGCCAACCTTTATCTGTTGCTCTCACATCTTCCCCTTAAGCCCACAAGTGTTTGGTTTTCTGTTTTCCATTTTGAGTCCTCATATCGCAAACACTGTATCTACTCACAGTGACACTTCAAAACCAGCAGGGTCAATGACCATGTGGTGCAGACGCTTTGTACAGCAATAATGCCTCCTCTCTCTCTCTCTCATTCATTTCCTTTACTCGTTTGCTCAGAACATTCAGTTCAGTGTCAGTTCCTCTACATGTCCACACACACACACACACACACACACACACACACACACAGACACATACACACAGCATCTCAGGATCTACAGATCAACTTGCCAATGTTGCTTCTGTTTGATCCTTCAATCATATAGAGCTCTTGGCGAGGAAGTGACGCACTCTGCTCGATCCAGAGAGGGATGATGAGTGGTGAGGTTTGAGCGGGGGAGCGTAGGGGGTTAGTCCTGTGTTGGCAGATTACATATGAAACGGTAACAGGGATTGATTATTCTAGTGATTATTCTAAAGGTTTTAAAAGCATCCACATTGATGTTACACAGTTATGTCGGCCAGGGTCCTGGCTTTTGGGCGATTGATTTTCAGACATGATCTATCGGATGAGCACGCTGACACACAATTAAAAGCCTTCAATTTGCATGTATTCGCTGAGGAGCGTTCTTTCAAAGACTTTGTGCTTTTAGAAGGATGAAACATGGAAATGTCCTGTGGAGCAATGTAAAAAATCATGTACAATAAAGGCAAATACATATAAAATTTTAGTCATTTTCCTTCTATTTCTATAGATAGGATATGAACAGATCACAAAAAAATTGCTAAGCTGAAAGGGTGTTTTGAGGGCAAACATGACGTCACTGAGCGCTCCAGACAGTGCTGACCCTTGAGGGTGAGTCCAAAATGGAGGAAGCTTTTTAGTTGTGTTGCACTTTCTCTTTTGTACACCCCACACAGGACACGTGGTTTTCGGACAGTTCTGAGACAGGAATAGAAGGATATAAATGAGCCTCTCCAACAAGCTGTGCAAGCGCATTGTTCCGTTAGTGAGCGAGCTAACCAGCTCGCGTAACCAACTGCGACCCTCTAGACTCGAGAGGTGGCCGTAAAGTGCTGTTTTCTTCTTCGCTGTGAGACTGGCTGTGGTCACTTTGAAAAGACTTTTCACTTCCATCAAAAACTGTCAAACCACTTCTGCTTTATGTACGTACTCAGTAAGGAGTTCCGAAACCTAAAATAAGGCTTAATACACCATTTTCATCAGAAGCATTGGAGGTTTGTGGGGAGGGATGGGATGAAAGCAGCATAATTAACAGTGTTTTGGTAAAAGGTGATTCTGGAACGTTGGAATGAGCGTCTGGGACAGTACATATTGTCTTGACACTTTTTACATTTTTAGAGCTTTGAATCAATCGAAAACTGACACGATATCAAGTTGTCTGCAGTTCATTTCTGAAGAAGGAAGCTCCAAACTTTTTCAAGGCCCTTTCAGCTGCATTTGATAGTGAAAATATAGAATTTGGGAGTATCTCTGCTCCATTTCCAGTCATTGCCAACAGACATGCTTCCCGTCTGGCACTGAACAAAATACTTCTCCCCTCAACCCTTCAGCACTCTTGGCAAGCCGCCATTCTGTCAAATCTAGCTAGCTAATGAATGAACATGTCAATCATGCATTAAAGGCTATGCCCAGGGAGAGGCAGAACTACATATGGACACCCTCCTGCATTGTGACGCGGGACTGACAGACTGCTCACAATCGCCCCTCGGCTCTGGGAACAAAAGATTTTTAATAAATCAAAGGAGCAGCACGGAAGTTGTGGAGGACATTTTGAGGAGTTGGTGGCGAGGCCGACAACACAGCAAATACCTGAGTGACTACATAATCAACTTGTTGAGACCTGCACAAGGCAACAGGAGACAGAAGACATTTCCAGCTAAATCTCCTGGCAGCTGATCTAATGAAGTACCTGTAGCCAGGATGGAAAGATCACATGTAATCTGGAGTGCACAGGAGAGATGTTTGCTGTGTGGCTCTGCAAATCATTATTGAATTATCAAGGCCATGCAGACACAATTTCTGCTTAATTATTGTTATTTGTTTTGTCACAATTAGCACTTTCCTGGCACCCCCTGTGCAACTTGATAGTTGAGCCTCTTTTCATCTGAAATTCAAGCCGTAGTGGAGAAGGACACGTGTTGATAATTAACTATGAAGAATTATCATTGTGTCATTGTAACTGTGAAGAGCCAGGTTCACTCAAGGCTAATTTATTTCCTTTTGAGGTTTTTTAACCACGCTAGTGGCTTATCTTAAACCATCACAATGCTGCTCTGTTTGGCCCATAACTGTGGTCCAGACTGAAATATCTCAACTAATGGATGGATTCTCTGTGAGAGTTTGTACAGAGAGTGATGGGTCGGTCCTCAGAGGATGACTTTTGCTTTGATAGCTTTTTAAGTTTGTAGTGATATGTTGTGACACCCAGCAGGGCTGATTGCCATGAGGTCTTGTACATAATCCAGGGTGAGTGGATGAGGCCCGCTGACTTTGGTAATCTCTTCAGTTTACATTTAGCACCACCATAAGGTTGTCATTAAGGGTTCACACTGAAATATTTTATTGGATGCTTTGCCAGGGAATTTTGCACAGACACTCATTGGGATGATGTAAAGATGATTTGATGATCTCTTGATATTCTTTCCTAGTGCTGTCATCATATCAAATACTTTGGACTAACATCCATCCATCCATCCATCCATCCACTCAACTGTACTCAGCAGGTAATACATAACTATAGCTAACTAAAATCTAACCTCACAGGCATTGTGTTTCCCATCCATGGTCTTATTCTTGCTGAACCTTTTGCTCAGCCAAACACAGCAAAGAAAAGAGCTCTTCTTATTGATATTTTGAGGTCACCATCTCGATTTCCAGCGCATGGAACATGACTGTGTAAACAGACTATAATTGGGGTTATGATCCCGTGTTTTTAGTGTACACACAGTTTGCATTGATGTCTCCAAACACAAAGCTGCAAACTTAAAGGTTGAAGAATTGGGCGTGCTTATAAAAGTGAGTCAAGCACCATATTTCACAGTTGAAGTGAAGGGCTTAATCAGATTCTGCTGTAATGACTATTTTCATCCACTAATCAGTATGCTACATATTGTGATTTGTACATGTTCTGCTAAAAAAATATTTTAATGTGTGTGTGTTATTGTGTCAGACTCTTTGTCTATGGATAAATAGGCAAAGAATCTTTTAATCCTCAATCCCTTCCCTCTCTTTCTCCCTCCCCTGTTTTTCATGCACCATGCAAGCGTACACACAGAGCCCAGTTTGTTTTCTTTTCCTTTAAACAAATCTGTAACAAAGTAAAGAGAGCCGTTTGAATATTGCACTTGCTGTATTGCTCCACTGAGCTGTCAGCTTTAGGGGAGGCATTTGTACCAACTTTTAATGAATTCTTCCAAGTGCAATATATCAACAATTCAAAATACTTTGTGTCACATCTGTCAGATTCTGTTCTTTTCCTTATCTGAGGCACGCCTGTTTGAGTGTGGATATGATGTAATATATTAATATTAACACGCTGGGACAGCTTATCAATACCTCTTTGCCTTTGAGAAACTGAAACAGTTACCTAACCTTTAATTTCCTATTCCATTTAGTCACTTTCTGTTCCTTGTCTTGATCATGCAGCATTGAGTGCTTTGCTCTTTTAACCCTGTCTCTTGTGCTCACTGGCTTGATCTTCATCATATCCACCACTCATTTTTCTCACAGCTCTGATGCCCTTTGCCCTAAGCTTTGTCAGCCCAGGGAGACCTTCAGACCCCTGGGCATCAATTTCTAATAACACCATCCTCTCCCCACTCACCTCGTGCCCATCTAGTTCTAATATAGGAGACAAATACCAGGGGACATAAGCTCCTGTTCACCCACTGCATAAATTGACTGGTTAAATCGGTGGGACCCCATCATGCCTGGAGACATCCACTGCCACCACTGCTCCAGTCGACAATTAATCTTAAAATGGCCAGTCTTAATCAACGCTGCCGTCGCCCCTGGTTACCAGGCTGACCTGCTCCAGGACAGATTGCCTCCTGCTGTTGGATGATGTCATCAGTGTGAGACCTCAGTACAGTTAGTAAGTAATAAATTACTGGTGAGAGGCTCAAGCATGTAGCAGTAAGTGTGGAAAAGATTAATAAGATCACACCAAGTAATATACAAGATATAATTACACATAAGATCTGTCAGTGAAGGTCTGGCAGGTCTTAATCACATGGGTAGAATAGTATCTGAATTGTTTTGCTTATCCTACATGGAGTTAAAAAAAAATGTAGGGTATGCCCCACCTCATATGTGTCTATTGTCTGTGTATAACATTTGCTACAAAGAAAGATTAAAAACATACAGTAGTTATGAATCTTTAACAGCCTTTAACACAATTCACAACTATAATTTCCCAGATGCTTTTGTTGAATCATAAAATGTAGTTTTATTTAATAATGTTAGACAAGAAATGAATTGCTTCAACTTCAAACTGTGATCAGTTTATCAGGAGTCTTAAAACTTTAAGATGTGAGGTCCGGCTAGCAGTGTAGCCAGCTATCACGATGAGCAGGCTGCCAGCGCCCATCGTACGCCCCTGAGAAAAACCTCATCTCGACAAGTCCTTTGGACATGTGCCAATGGCTCTGATGTGTCTTGGTCTCCAGGCAAATTGATTTAGCTCTGGGCAAAGTTAAGGTTCATAAATGAATGTATTTTTACTTTTACCTAGTTGTTTGCTATTTTATTCCCTGTGGTACAGACTTGTTTTCATGGCAATTATTTTGCATTAAAAATAACATTTCAGCAATTATTTTTTTTAATTAGATTTGTTTGTCTTCCCAGAGTTATTTTTTTCTTTCATCAGTGTTATTTTTGTATGTAGGTCACAGGTTTTAGAACAATGGATGGATGGACATTCAGTAATTCCCAGAGCTTGAGTGCAAACTTTGATAATCTGACTTTTCCCTTAGCACCACCACAAGATTGAAATTTATGAACTTCTATGACTCTATGACTGTTTCTCACAAATATGCACACACTGATATAAGGATGAAATAGAAACTCTTTGGTGATCACTCAATATTTAGTGCCATCATTGGGTGAAAACTTTAGTTTATCCTCTGATTATTATGTAGGCCATTGAGTACTGAGGCTCAGATCGATCTTATGGGCAATCTGGGCACAAGCCATGAGAAAAAAAGTAATTATCCAATCAAATGAATGAAATAATTGACAAAGCAGGCGGCAATGCTCTGTGCTGATTGGCTAGTCAGAGTCAGAGTGGGCGGGTCTAGAGAACAGGTGGTTTCCATGGCGCCGATCCGGAATCAGTTTTTCTTCAGCAAGTTAGAAAAAGAGAGATTAATTTTTACCTGACCTCCTGTCAGTTAGGTTGTGTGAAATATACGGGAAAAAACGACCGAAAAAAAGAGCGGAAAATGGCCGGAAGCTCAGCGGGATTGCCAAAAGAAAGAAAGAAAAAGGAAAAGGAAGAGAAAGAGGAGACAGAGGATGTTAGCGAGTGTTAGCATAGCTTCAGCGAGCTAGTCAGGATAACTCCGGTTTGGAAACATCAACCTGCCTCAGCTCGGTGAACAAAATGAGGAAAATGACAACACAGAGGGAGCAGGAAAGGTTGAGCAGCACTTCTAAAGGTAAGAATATTTTGACACTATGTCTGTGTACTGAGCAGTGTTGTGGTTTTGTGTTGCTGCATATTTTGTGGATGAGTTTATTTGATATGTTTGCATACTGTGTGTTGCATCACTGTGGGAGGATGCTGTTGTGTGTGTTTGGGTTAGTTTGTCAAATTCATGATGTGTTGGCATCTGTAGATTTGTGTTAAGCTTTCTAGTGAACTTAGTGAGCCTTATTTGATAACCTGTATTCAGATGTGCTGTGTGATTACCAAAGAATGGTTCTGAGTCTATTCACATTGAGGTGGGCAGTAAAAAGTCACACACTGTCCTGCATGATGTGTTTTGTCTTGCAGACAGGTACATGTTGTTGGCATTGTTGTTCTGTTGAACTGTACAGACACACCTGCTCATTGACCAACAGGGGTGTGATTATGGTCTGGTGAACTGGGGCTTGGTGGTTGGAAAAGAAAGGATGATCTATGGACATACTTTCAATGTAATCCAGCAGAAAGAAAAACAGAATGCATTGGAGAGGGAGACAGCGGTAAATGTGACCACAAGTACAGCACTGCAGCATTGAATCTCCATCTCCAATGGGAAAGTCTAGGCTAGAGCTGTCAATCTGGTTATTATCCAAAAGTGTTAAGGTCAATGGTTGTTTTTATGAATTGCAACACTTGATACAACTTGTCAACCTTAATTCCAATTTCCAATACTTACTGACTTAAATTAATACTTAATACTTACTTAAGTTAATTTAAAAGACTAATAAGCTTACATCCTCTGACTAAAACCAGACTAAAGCCTTTTTGAGTTTTCGGTGACTAAAACTGGACTAAAACTATGACATATAGAAATGACTAAAATGTGACTTTTTCCAAAATACTAAAACTAAGACAAAATCTAAAATGGCTGCCAAAAACAACCCTGATCCTGCCACAGCCAACAGGGGGTGATCCAGATGTTTTGGATCAAATTTTGGGGAGCTATCATGTTGTCCATCTTTACATACAGTCTACGGCTGCACACTAAATATATTTAGCAAACGTCAGCATGCAAGCCCACTAAAGTGAGATGATGAATTGTACCTGCTAAACAACACTGTTGTTGTGAACACACATACAAAGAAAAAACAAATGCTGTCAAATACAATCAATTTTCAAAATTTTGGTATAAAATTAAATACAATATGAAAATGAATTTTGAATTTCTTAAGTTGTTTTTGCATAAATCCGAGTTGTTTCCTATTACATTGTATGGCGCTTGTGGGTGAATGAGTGTCTCAAAGTTTTTTGAGGCATTAGAGTGTGACAGACTAATTTTTGTATTTTGATGACCAGAAACTCAGCACAGCTCTTAAAGCACAAACTGGAAAATGGTCTGAAACACAGCGATTGTGTGTTGAGAAGAGAACAGAGCTGACCAGCATCTAAGACAAATCCTGTATGCCCACGTTTGTGTGCCCACAATACTAAAACCAAATGCGTTTTACAGGGATTGAATATCATCTAAACCTTTCTAGTGTGTGTGTGTGTGTGTGTGTGTGTGTGTGTGTGTGTGTGTGTGTGTGTGTGTGTGTGTGTATGTGTGTGTGTGTG
>JBAJHX010000051.1:4886618-4907474 GCA_037176925.1 Amniataba percoides
TGTGTGTGTGTGTGTGTGTGTGTGTGTGTGTGTGTGTGTGTGTGTGTGTGTGTGTATGTGTGTGTGTGTGTGTGTGTTAGGAAATATTATCCTGATTAATTCAGATGAAGAGCCACAGGGAACATAGTCAGGAACCCAGAGAAATGCACACAGAAGATTATGGATATGGACTGCAATTATCATAATTTCAATCAAAATGTGAGGTAACTTTTTTTTTAAAACCACAAGTGTAATCTGGACTCAATAATTTTACTCATTTTTCACATAATTGTTATTGCTAGACTCAGACTGTTGCTCGAATAAGTTGAATATCAATTACATCTCTATTTATTTTTCCAAATGAATAATTTTTTTGTTTGACTAATACTTTATTATTAAAAAATATATATATCTTACGTGCAAGTACGTATTGCTTTCACCTGTGATCATAAAACTAGAATTACAAAAATAAAAAATACATTTCAGCTCTCTGATGTTTGACACCTTTTTTTTTTCCAATCTTGCAAGCCAACCTAAAAACATTAGCTCCACCAATGTAAATATCCATTGGAACATTGTGCAGCTGCTGAGCCTCCTTGTCTAGCTCGACAGCTCTGGCAGTAAGACAAATTCCTATCATCCATTGTTGAGTTCTCCCTTTTACTCTGAATGGCTGTTAGGCCTTTTAACCAGCGGCTGCAATTAACATGTCATTTCTTGGCTGTCAAATGCTGTCTGTGTGTGTGTGTGAGTGTGTGTGTGTGTGTGTGTGTGTGTGTGTGTGTGTGTGCGTGCGTACATGCGTGTGTTCTGGTGTAATAGCTAAATGATAATTTAGACCACATATGCAGCATTCACTGTCATGAATGAGAAGCGTATCGTTTGGCTTATCCCAAGTTCTTTTCCTCATCATTTCTTACCTTCTGTTCGTTTTGACAGCATGCCAGGAGAAACACGTATCTTGATTCAGTCCTTTCCTCTCTCACATACAACGTGGTAATTATTAATAAAGACAAGCTGTGCACGGTGCAAGTCTTGTTTTGTGTGGCGTCACATGTGTTGTTGTTTTGCTATCATGCCTACCTGTTTACAGCTAATGTCATACCATGTTCAAACATTTTCATACTGTAAGTCTAAATAATGAGTAATGGAAAGTTTGGGTGCCTCAGCATAGGCAACAAGGTTTATCACACTTTTATGTCAACTCACATAAATCATTGAAAATAGTTGTGAAATTCATTGAAGTTCACTGTGAAGAAAATAAAAGAGAAACACTCTTTACGTTTCTAACAGAAATGTATTGCGTGTGTCCCTGAGATGAAAGAAATAAGTATATAATATGGAATAGTTTTAATGTATTCCACCCATGTTTGTTTACACTTATTTTTCCTCACTGGCTTTGTTGGCACGCTGCCATGTTTGCTGACACATTACCACCAGCTGTCGATCAGCGGAGCAGCCGGAAACAATGGTGTGCTCGGTTGCGTGGATCCATCCTTGTACACTTTCATGACACAAACAGAGCAGGGACTCATTTTTGAAAAGAAAATGGTGTCACTGAAGGTCAAAAACTCGGGTACATTTACAATTAGTGTTCATATTTCAGTTTTGGCTTTTTATTTTTTGGTACAAAATGCATTTATCATCACTCTTTTCATGAAAGTGAAGCACTTTGTAACCTTGTTTTGAAAAATGATATATAAAGTTTTATCACTTCAATCCTAAAACAATTGGCGGACTGGAAGGAAATTATCTGTGTGTGTGTGTGTGTGTGTGTGTGTGTGTGTGTGTGTGTGTGTGTGTGTTCTATATTTTATCTAAAACAAATAACGTACAGATGGTCAGATCAAAAGAGAAGCTTAATACATTAATTCACAATTTTTTAAACATTTTAGGGATGGAACAATAACTATCAACTGAGGAAAAAACAAACCAAAGACAACAGATGAATGTTCTGTGAAAATAATCATGCAGTCAGTTTTTTCTCGTGTCATCTGTCTATGATTAAACATACTGTACACATTTCTGTATCGTAAATGCTGATCTTAATAAAACTTATCTAACAAGTAATATTCAGAGGTATTGTAGAGGGATGTTTTTAACTAATTGCAAAAAAAAAACAAAAACAAATGTGAGAAAATCCATCACCGTGTTCTGATGTCTTGATTGACTTTTGTACAAAAATAAATATTGCTGGTATACTAAAATAAAAATAGCCGACATAGTGAGACAACTCAAAAGATGTGATTCCATCAGGTGTGTAGAACAGACTCTCATGTCACATACGCAGATGGTCTCAGTGCATACTTTTTTCCACATGTCTGATTCAGAGGACATTGTCAGTTCTACAGAGGTATTATGTGGCTTTACACAGTCAGGAATATATAATACAAATACTCAGAAACATCCCTGTGTGTAAAGTGTAATAGAACACAGTTACACTAACATGTACACATGCATCTAAACAGAGGCATTTGGAAATTCATGTTTGTGTGAGAGTATGTGTGTTCATGTGTGTCTGTCTGTGTGTGTGTTAACAGTATTAGTTATTGCTAACGCTATTATCTATATTGTATTTAACATTTATCTTTTTAGGATTTATATTTTAGATCTATATTTTATTTTATACTTCTAGTTTTTTTTGCTTTTCTTTTTTCCCTGCACCTACTGGTAGATACACGTTTGTTCAAAAATATTTATACTGTAATGTTGTAATACTGTAATAGAAGTGCAAGATTGATTTTTTTCTTCTAATAATATCCCCAGTTTAGAAGATTGGCGATGACTTGGCGGTGACGATTTCAACTGATTTACTGAGTTCTGAGTAAAGTAAAAATAATTGGAAAGTTTTTCCTGACTTGGTGTCAAACCCAGGATAGGTTGCATGTGAATAACGAGGGTGTGGCCTAAAGCTGACTCATTGTGTGGTTTTTAAATGAAAACGCCTATCCATAATGGGTATCCATTATCAGCTTATGAATGGTGGGTTTATGTCAGCCATTTCTGGCATTTAATGGCGGGACTGGGAAACAATTGGGCACAAAGCGAGCAAGGAGAGTTCTCCCAGTGACCGTACTGCCTGCTCAGTCTGGACCATCAGTCGACATCAAAACAGAGTCTCCCATTTGCTTATCTTCCGCAGGCAGCAGCTTACCATTTACTGAACAGTTGGAGTTGCCCACCCTCATTTAATGACATTTGTTGTTTCAGTTCCACTCCAAACTGTCTCCTCTTCAAGTTTAGCAGGGGAAGAGGCGACGAACAGGGAATAATCTCTGCCTTTTACATTAGGATATTGACTTTCTGTGTGCTCACACTGTAGCAGGGATGCTCTGCCCAGACCTGTTTTTTGGGGGGGATTTTCTTCCCTCCCCACTCTGTTAAGGAAACTTAACTGTCAGACGGTTATGTCGCTTTTTTTTCATGTAACCCTATCATGGTATCACAAAGACATTGACTTACTTATTACTGCACTGAATATTATTTCCTTTTATTTCATTTTCACTCCTCTTAGAAAGTAATTCTATTAGACATACAGTGGTATATTTGCTTTCATTGTGTTATCAAGAAAATTAAAATACTTATCCCTGGCAGAGCAGAAGCAGATGTACATCAGAAGCGGAATCTAGATTATTATTTTGTTAGATACATACAATTAAGAGACACAGTATTAAAATATTAGGTCACATACAGTACATGTAGTCAAAGTGATTTCAGATGAATTACAGCTAAATATCTATATCACGCGATTCCTCTCTGACTTTTAATCGTGTGTGGGCTCCCAATGGTGTGCAAATGTGTAATGGGGATACTGCCACCGGGATTGCTTACATGTGGTTTTTGGGATAAACTTTGGATTTCTGGATTAGCTTTGACATTAGTGAGCGTTAAATGCTTTGGCTCTGGATTAAATTGTTTCCTCATTCAACTCGTACATTAATATCAAATGTGTAGCTTTGCCCCAATAGAAGTGGCATTAAAGGCTTAGCAAATTTGTTCAGAAAAGACCAAATTAATGACCATTTCAGAGACTTAGATGTGCTTTTTTCATTTGCAGTACATTAAAGGGATTTAGCTAAAATGTGCATATATGATATATTGATACATGATAACCGAGCCTCACTCTTAGCTGTCACTTCACATGCAGTTTCAAAACTGTCGAATGTGCCAGTATACCTGCAGCATTTTTAATATCACACACCTGACCAGGCTGTTGTACTGATGTATTTTCTTTCGGTCCATACTGATCTTCCAACATTAAATGTGGTGTTTAGTGTCTAAATTATCCCTCTGGATATAAATGACTGGCCTCTGCAAATGTATTTTTATACAGTACGAATGAGGCGGTTTAATTAAAAACAGATTGCAACATCAGACATCATTCATCTAGATAATGAAATTAATCATTTCCAAAGGGAAATAAAACATTGATGGCAGAAAACCAACATTTAACTACAAGGACCTTTTAAAAGTTGAACAAAAAAGCAAAATAAGTTCCTTATTAATTGAGACAGTGACAATTAATTCTGTAAAGGAAAGCTTAATAGTCTGTAATAACAGCATGTGCTGCATGAGTGATCACTGGAATACACTCCTGACAGAATTAAATACTTCTGTTACAATTCTTGTATATTTAACAAGATTCACGGACCGTACTTGAGCACTTCACACCCAAAAAGAACTTTTTTGGTGAAAAGAGGAAAACAATTTGATTAGATGCACTTCTTATAATATACTATACATTATATATTGTATAACACCTGCTGCTTTACAAGTTGGCATATTTTAAGATTTTCTTCTTTATAGTTTCCGTTTTCCAGATATTCAAATGATGTTATCCTATGAGAAAATAAAAAGAAAGAAACCTTTGCTGTCAGATTTCACAATATCATTTAAGTCCCCACAGTTGTGCAATCAGACAAATGAACCACAATCAATATGGGCCACTTTTCAGACAGGATCTACAGAGTGAAGCTAGTAAGTCATCCTAATGATGCTGAAGCTGTTCATTCCAGAGTGACAGACTAACAAGCGGCCAAATATCCAACTGTTTCACCAAATAATCTCAAAAACTTTCTCCGACACATACGGAGAGACAGATGGATACACGGACGGACTGATGGATGGCTGAGAGGGGTCTTTGCACCATTTGTCATGGCAGTCTTGCATGCAACAGCCCGAAATGAACCAAATCCACTGTTTACATACACACAATGCAGAAAACACATTTTCACTGAAAAACAGAAACTCTGACAAGCTTTAATTTTATAGCCGAGCAGAAAAATCACATCACAATCCAGGGCTTACCATTAAAATAAAAAGAAAACAGCATTCATATAATTAAATTCACCCATCCTTAAGGACTCAAGGAATTAGACTCAGTTATCTGTGGTAATGTCCATTCTCCTTTTTGGTGCACACATGCAGAAGGATCCTCCGCAGACCTTTATAGTAATTCTTGAATTGTTTCATAGGATTGTTTCAAGACCATACGAAGGCCTTTCACTGTAGACATACAACCACTAATGACTTGGACAGATGTCAGACGCCTCGTGGGCTTCGGTATGCTTTGCAGAGTAGTTTAATAAATTGGTTTCAAGAATGTCAGTGTGAGCATATTGTTGGCATCTGCGTCCTTTTCATGTATTACGTCCAAGTTGATATAGTCCATGCACATTGCAGAGGTAGAGATCTGAATGGAAACCCAACTGTAAAGAAATGCCGAGCTATTTTCTCTTTGTCCAGCCTCAACATATTTTGTTCCCGTCTGAGAATGTGTAAGTTCCTTCTGCTGTAGAGCTTTTCCGCTCTCGTTTGCTCTGTCTTCGGGATAATAAGAAAGAGTGATCAATAAGAAGCAGAAACATTAAAGTTGGTCTTTGTGGCACATTTTGCGATACACGTCGAGTTGAACACTCGCTACACCTACACGTTGGCTGTCTGTACTCCCTCTATTTACTTCTGTACACAGGAGATATGTGCCATTTTGCTTCTTTTCCAAAGGTTTCTGCAAAGGGAGCCAAGCCAAAAAAGCGTGCCAAACTGGCATCACACAGTTGTATTAAGCACTCTTTCATGTAAGAGCTGCACACAAACGGGCCCCTATAACAAGTTAACAGGTTTGTCTTGGTAGGAGAATAAAGAAGGGAGAGGGATTTGTGTGTGTTTTTCCACTGTGGCAGTGGATCCTTCCACCTCCATATGTGTGTGAGAAAGAATCACGTAATCTCCCAAGTACCGCTATTGCCAGTGCACACTTGTTATTGGTATCTATTATTAAACACACAAAGGTCTGATGTTTAAGGAGCTTGATTTTCCTCTAATTCAAAATGCCGTTACCACGCAAGTTCTCTCCCGTTTTTTGCTGAAAGACGCAGCTTAAACTATCTTTGGATCAATAAATATATAAGTGGTAAATACGTAAGTAAACAGATAAATGACTATAATAACTACTAAAAAAAGACAAAGACGAAAAAAGTCATTTGTGGGGAAAATTGTCAAAAATGCGAGCTATCGCTAAAGGGAATGACATTCCAGAGTAGATTTGTTTCCATGGAGACACTTCTTTGTTAGCCATGCAGTTGTCTAGCAACTTTACAATAAGTGTTTCATGGCAATTCTGTGTGTGTGTGTGCGTGCATGTATGTGTCGAGAGGGTTTTTGAAGGTGCATGTGCGGTTGTTACCAATTCACAGCAAGCCCTAGAGACTATGCTATTCTACATAAAAAGATCACTGTTGCATATTCAGATGATCTGTCCCACGGGGGTCATTAAAAAGCATGTTTCGAAGGAGCCAGCAATCTCACACTGCTGTTAATGAGCTATGGTTATGGCTTTATTAAAACTAACACTTGTTAGCCGGTCTTTATGTGGACATCCTTATGGAGAGTGTGAAAAATAAATAAATAAAACTAAATAATCCGAAGTCATCGAGGGACGTTCCATTGCTCTACTCTCTGTGTCTGAGCTGCTGTAGCTGTAGCACACAGAGGCAAATTTATGGACATGCACTCAGCTCACTACCAGTCAGTTATGACAGACTTTTGAATATGCAGTGTGCATTAACTGTTCGGTGTCAGTACCAGCCCTGATATTTTGGGAACGGATATGTGCTGCCAAACTCATAAGTGAGACACTTGACAGCATTGTAATTCAGTGTGATGGGAAGCTAGCCATCCGCCGACTAGTGACAGAGCTCTAATTGTGGTGCAGCAGCTGAAAGCCTGTTGACAACCATTTCCATGCATTAGTGAGAACCACTGTACTTTAGTTCCATTAAAACAATGTCTCTCCAGCCACTCTTGAGCTAACAACAGACCACTATATTTTGAATCTGATAAAGTGAGATTATAAAGCATTGCATCCTGATGTGCTAACATGCAGCCATGTGAAATGTATATTCAAAGCACCTGTAAACAAATGAATGGGTAATTTGATTTTGAAAAGTTGCATTTGAGCGTAAAGCATGATCTGCCTGTGTTTAATTTGTCACCATCAAGCACGTGAAGTTTAGGAGTGAGGACCTTTTGCTTTTTCTCTGTGAATCATTTTGAATTAGAGCGCCCAGGCGGCCTCTGCAGCACAATGAACGCATATGGTAAAGTCATGAAGCTTATTTTTCCACGTTGGCAGGATAAATCTCTTTACCTGCTACACTCTTCCTTCTGATCTCGCCTCTCTTCCTACCTGTGTGTTTGTGTTCCGGTGCGCTGGGTTTACGCGGTTCCTCTTGGGGAAAAAACGAATGAGCAAGAACCATCTGTTGGGGTCATCTCAACCTGTTGTGCAGTCTGCAGCATGCTCCCTCTCTGAAATGCACAAACTACTTGCACTGTAAACCAAACCAATAAAGAAAAATTACCATGAAATTTTTTTCCCTGCTCTGAGTCAACACTTCTGTCTAAATTTATGTACTCAGTTTTCTCAGTTTATTCATCCGCTTTTGATAATAATAACTATGTAAGCAAATTACGATAACTCCAGAAGAGGCATCTGCCTAAACAAACAGACCTGCTGGCTTATACACATTGCTCTCCTTGACTGAATTTATAAGTGGAGACAGTATGGAGACAATTATTTGACATTTGTTATTAAGAAGAATATGACTTTTATTTCGAATGACTCAGCTTGCCTTTTGAGTGAGACATTTCCTGCTTGATGTGCGAGATCAAAAACAGTCGAGACGGTACACCTGGGAGGCGGCGAGGAAATGCTGATCTCTTCAGCAGTTGATTTTCCTGCTACCAGGAAGTCCTGCCTTGCCGACAGAGTGAGCAGGGCCGCAGAAGCAACCCGGCATGTTTTCCTCGTTGTCAGAGGCAGCTTTCGGTTGAGTTCATGGTCAGGTGGATGGGGCTTAAGAGAAAAACCCGCCACGCTCCTCACATCTGCAATTATCCACATCTACTGAAGGACGGCCTTGACAGAGCTCCCGCTGCTGTGTACACCAAATGGCAGGAACGTCTTGGCAGATCACACATGTCGGTGGATCTCCTGTGCCAGAGGCAGTGTGCTCCACATGGAGGCAGATAAAGGCTGCCTGGTGCACGGCCACCGCTGTGAACATGCCAGGACACAAGAGGCAGAGAGGACACAGTCCAACCAAGCCATTGCTTGGCTTTTGTAGTGGTAGTTTGTGCTAAAAAAAAGTGGATGAGGAGTAGTTTAAAAACAGCGTTAGAGGGCCAGCTGCTAGGCCTGGTTGGCAGAGAGAAATCTATGCCTTTATTTAAAACAGGCTTATATTAGAAACAGGTTCTTCTTTTCCCTGTTTCCCTGAATATATTTTGTAATGTTGTAGTAAGATATTTAGCAGTTTGTTTTTGATGCAATACTTCCCCCAAATGTACACATTATGCCTGTTTGTACATGACTAATTCCATCAGTACAAGTTAAAATTTCCATTTTTTACAGAAATACTGTGCTCACCCACTAAGTTAGTTTAATCTGTTTTCTTTTTTGCCATATTTTTTTTTCTGTTCAGTCTTAAGCTTCTGTCCACAAAGTTCAACACTTCCTGTATTTTTCACATTAAAGGGCTTCCTGCTTCATAACATAACGTTGTGTCTTTAATGTGATGTGAAATAGGGCTGCGAGAGATCAGTGTACTATTAATATTGAAGACATATAAACTGGACAGAGAGACAGGTTCATAAAGAAAATATAATAACTTTTTTGGTTGATTTTCTGGATACTGTTATCTCTGCAGCATGCTGTTGCGATTGAAATCCACAACATCAATGTCAAATGTTGAATTTGACTGACAGTATCCAAACACTCAAACAAAGGAACAGCAAAGTACAAGTATTGGGATGAGTTCGTGAATGGCAACAGCTCTCTGATTAAAAAGGGAAGCACAGAGCTTCAGATTGATGAATTTAGTATAATTAAGCTTATCTTTTACTGATTAGTGATGTTGAAATATACATTATGTTGAATTTACTATGAGAACCATTTGAGTACAGGCAGTTCCAGTCTGATAAATGTTTTAAGCCCGAATACTTTTAACAGTGGGGGACAGTGGGTGGCAGTGGTGGCTGTAAAGTTCTTAGTGCAGACCGGTGTATCTGAACAGCAGTTGGAATGATGATTGCTTTTGACAGAAATGATCCCCTGACTTTTGATCTACTGCCACCAAGAAGTTGACAATTTTGGGTTTGGTTTTGGAGTTGGAGATGATTCTTGGATGGATTGCAATGAAATTTGGAGCAGAGATCCATATTCCCCTCAGGATGAACTTTAAAAAAGTTTGATAATCCCCTGTTTTCTCATCTACTGCCATCATTAGTTCAATTTTGTAATTGGTCCATTACCTTGATTTATAGCCAAGTACCTGCAAAACTAACAGTGTTCCCATCAAACACAGTTGTGTTTTGTGCTAATTGGCAAATGTTATCTATTAAAATACTAAACTAAGACGGTTCCATGTGCTTTTACTGGGCATTAAACTCTTGCAAATCATTTTAATCGTCAGTGAACTTAAGATCCAGATGAATAGTAATGCCCAAAGAATCTTTTGAAATATAAGCTTATTTGGCAAAGTATCCTTGTTAGATGACAGCATGATTCAGGGCCATGGTGAATCCCGGAGCCTAACACTCTCAAAAGTCACTACAAAATGAACTGAATGAAGTTTATACTTATAAACGTACATTTCATCAACTAAAATGTGTATTCATGTGTTTGTGCACGTATGAATAACTTCATATCCATTTTCATGCCATATGGATTGGAAAACAGGTCTTTTTTCTTTTGAAGAAAACCACTTGCAGACGGCCCCTGTTCATAATTGGATGTGTGAAAAAAAAGTGCTCAGTGGAATCACAGAGGCGTAATTATTTATCTTTATTATTTATTAAAATACTTTGGTTTACATCTGATTGCTTCTTAATAGAATAGTTCTATTAAGATTGCATTGGATGTGTTTTTTTCGTTCCACTGCCTCCAATATAAATATCACCGCCAAAAAACGGCTTAGCATTATGCAAAGCAGAATCTGTTATTTAGCTCGCATTACTTTGAATTACTTGCATTATGAAAGGTACATTGATATGTATTCACTTTGCCTGTCGTCCCTCAAGCCAGGCCTCCATTTGAAGTGAAATTGGACCATCACATCCCTCATTGCTTGAGTCACCTCCCTCTCTCATGTGGAAAATCAGTGGCTGAGACTCAGCTGTCAATCATATGGGAAGACTGACTTCTGCCTGTGATGCTTATCAATAATGAAATGGGCAATTTAACAGCCTCTAGGTCGCTCTCTCCCTCTCACTCTCTCTCCAACTCTTAAATGGAAGAATTCGCTGTATCGCTGACATATAGCGTGCCCCTCGCCAACAACAGACTTTGTTAGACTCCTGCACCAGCCCATGCTTTATCCCTCCATATGCGAACACGTGTCATGCATCGCATTGAGGGTGCCCCTGTCTTAGGTTGAACACTTCTCATCCGGTGTGAGCATTACTCTTGTCATAATGCAAAAGCCTATTTAAGACTGGCAGCTTGCTGTGATGGATGCCAGCTCAAGTAGATCAAGCATTTGTGTGCCACAGGAGAAACAAATGGTACTCCTTGCTCTCAGTGATGACGGATAAGACCATCAACTGTAATAGCAAGGAGCTTTTTACTTTTTCCCTCTTTTTTTTTTTCATTCTGATGCATTATTGATGTCAAAGTTAAACCATTTTTTCCCTTTCAAATCAGCCTGTTATTGTGCATTCCAATCTCTTTTCCCATTTTCTTATTGATAGGTCACAAGGCTCGCTGTAATATACCTCTGCGGTGTGTCGTTATTGCCCATTGTTGCTATTCCGTATGTTCCTACCACCACAGCCATTTTGATAGCTTCATGTTCAAACTACTTATTTGTCAAGGGACACACCATTCCTGACCTATCAACAGCACAGCCGATGGCAATAATCCCAAGAAAACTTAGTACGAACAAACTTTTGACAAAAGATTGAGTATGAATGGCCACACAGTTTTGATATATTCAGTGTTAGGCTTAGATTTAAGTGTCAATATTGAAGCTGCGTTGGGGTATTAGCAATATTAGCCTAACGGCCTAATGTATTTCCTTGCACAGCTGCTGAGTGACTTGTTCATTTGCGACTTCAGGGGCACATTCCTAAGCTCTGGGACTCACCAAACGTTGGCAAACTCACGGAGCGGTCTCGCTTCATTTTCACTTAGTGTGTTAGCGTTTACAAATGACCCGCACGCACAAAGACGTGAAATGCCTCCTCAGTTTCCTCTGATTGAATATGAAATGACATTAAGGGCAAACAGGAGATAACAGTGAGAAAGAGCGAGAGATATTGAAGGAGAGTCTAAGGTTTCTTTCATGCTATCCTTCACTCCGGCTTACAGGTCCCCGTGGGTGATTAAGGCGTCTGGCCAGAAAGCCAATAATTTGGGTCCTGACTGAATACGTATGTCAGCAGCCTGAGCTGTACAAACTACCGGGGGCTTATTGGAATGTATGGCTGGGAAAGGGGGTGGGGGGGTGTTAATGCCTGAGTGTATTGGCCGCAGCACAAAAACGAGAGACCATCCTTTTGTGTTATGCATGCCTGGCTTGGCTGGTTAGTGTTTGCTATGCATTAGCCGGCTTCACTCTTTGGAGACTGGCAGCGTCTGCACACAATGTCTCGCTCGAGCCGAGTGAGACAGCGCGAGGACGTGCGCGGAGCGAGCGATAGGGAAGGAGCAACGGAGGAGGGATAAGGGGGAAAAACATGGAAGGACGGAGTTACAGAAAACTTAGATGAAGTGGGAGGGATGGAGGGAAAAGTTGCTAAATTAGAGAGCGGGAGGTGCAATAGGGGAAGAGGAGAAGATCAAATGATGTATGGAGCGAGATAAAGAAGTGGCCAGAGAGAGCAAGACAGAACAACAGGGAAAGAGACAGAGAGCATCTAAAGTGAATCCCCATGGATCTCAATGTGAGTGTGGAGTTAATAACTGACAGATAAGAGGAGGGAAAGGTCTCAGATCTCAGTCCAGCCCTTAAAGAACATGACTGTAAACCAAATCTGACTTAAGCGTCATACAGGACACACAAGCAGGTGCTTGATAGAGAGTGACATCGGCCCTTTCTTGTGTGTGACGCTGAAACAGACTCATTGCAACAGCATCACGTACTCGAGAAGCTTTTTTTTTCTTCTTTGCGATTGTCTTTTTATTTGGGTCAAAGGAGTGGAAGCCGAGCCTGAATAAGGGGGTAAGAAGTGCCACTGGAACTTCAAAGAGGTTCAACATGATGCAATTGGATGCAATGTAATGCCAAACTCCAGCAACTGGGCCTCAAGAAGCAGGTATTTTAAGAGAGGGCAACAAATTCTGCTTAACAGTGTGGGCAGAAACCGCTGGCTGTCATTATCTCAAACTGATCCTCCTGATATTCAGAATTAGGCTTGGAACGTGGCTTGATTTACATTCCATTATGAGCACTCTTCCGCAGCTCCTTTGCGAGAGAGTCCGTGTCGTAAGACTAACATTTGAATGAGCTGAAATTGGGGTGCAATCGTGTGACACCATATAAATTGCCTCCACAGATGAGAAATGGAATGATAACATGAACTTGTGATTAGAACCACGACAGGGAGAGAACACTTTTATTTTCAGTACAGTTCTAAGAATAGAGAGAAATGAAAAGGGGGGGACAAAGCGCTGAAACAAAGGAGGAATAGCCTGATTTCACATGCTGAAAATAACTTACTGATAAACATTTTCGGCATGCTTCTTTATTTCTGTATGGGATTGTCCAGAGGTTAGAACTTCATAGGCAAAAGCTTTGAGTCGTTTAAACATCATCTAAAGGAGTGTTGTTTAATTATAAATGAAATCCCTTTTTCTGCAAACTGCCTCTAGTTATTACGTTCAGGAATTAATTTGGAACATGAAAAAGCTGGTATCACTGACGCTGCCTGCAAGAGGTCCGCTTTCCTTAGAGATTAGCTATCTATCAATAGTTGTCGGAAATTATTAGTTTCTCCATCTCCAGCTGATTGATGTTAAAGTAAAGTGAGGAAATGAGGCAAAGGCAACAGAAACACAAAAACAGAGCATGGGCTGAAATCAGTGCTATTTGTCGTGCCCACATGCATCACAGCACTTTGTTGTTTGCCACATTGTAGGCCAGCGTTTTGAAGAAAGCTGACCTGCATATGCACGAGGAGAAGCTTTTGTACACTTATTTACCATAATTTGCTGCGAGCTGTTTTCAAAGGCTGGGGGAAGAAACCCAGCCCTTTGAGATAAGCGGCCCTTTGTTTTTAATCAAAGCCACGGTTTGAATGAGAAAATGTTCCAAATGACTAGAGTCAAATGAAAAGGAGGTTTAGGCAGCCGCAGCGCTTTTAGGAATCAAATCAACCCTCAGAACCACAGCTATGTAGGAGAAAGCTGCGGAAACACAATGAACTTTTTCACTGCTTTGCACAAAGTTTTGCCTAAAAACCCCTTTTCCCATCCTAAAATATGGTTTACTATTAATATTCTCTCCATGAAATGTCCTGAACTGGTATGACTGAGCCTTCACACAGGTTTTAGATATAATGGTACTGATCTGAAATCAAACATTTTTCCAGTCGGTTTTGTCATTTGTGACCTTGACAATAGCCTGATGTGTTTCAAAGTGCAGCAGCTAAAAGCATAATTACACAAGGCGTGACAGCGAATGTCACTGAGGTCTGGTCCTCAGTAACTTTTAATGCCACTTCTTTTTTTGTTGCTGTTTGTTGAAAATGTTTGTCACTGTGGATTTACGGAGCAAATGTGATTTCCCAAACATGATAACTGCAAGGTTATTATTATTCCGGCCTAGATAGTGTACATCACCATTATCAGGTCATACCGATTAGTCATGTGACCAACCACAGTTAAATATATCACAAACAAAATGGGTAGAAAAACAATTTGGTCTGACATCAGCTGCAGTGTGGTGTCAGCAAATGTTATTTTGCAGGTAAAAAAAACCAAACAAACAAAAAAACAGTGTCCGCTGTTTCTGGAGTCCATCTGAAAACTTTTTTATTTCACAGAGTACAGGGCAGTATAAAGTGAATGAGCACTTGGTTTCTATGGCGACCAGCACGCAAATGTCACCTTGGTACCCCGAATAACAGATCCTCCTGACTGTGAATGCCAGTTTGAGACTTTTCTTTTTCCAAACATCAGACTGCTTTTGTTGTTTGTTTGTTGAATTGTTGGGTTATTTTTTCCATGGCAAGGTTGATCATGCTGCTTTTCTTTGGGTGGTTTCATGTGGTTTTTGGAGGCTGACTCAGCCCTAGCTTAAACAGTGAGGCAGCAACATTTTTTAATATTGTAGATTGTATTTGAATAGATGCAAAAATCCACTATTACCCATTATTTTGGCTCACAATATATAGTCTAAGTACTACTGCTACCATGTTGTATTGTTATGATACTATAATACTAATAAGTGAATTATTAAATTATATAATCATTATTGAAATTATTTTTCTTGGCTAGACAAATGCAAATTAGAGTTTAGAGGTGATGTGATTACGTACAACATGAAAATGTGTTTAGAGTCTGGCGCTAACAAGTTGAAAAAGGTTGTACGCAAAAAAGCTTGAGGATATGCCAGGGCTTTATCTGTCTGCTTGTTACAGGAGGGAGACTGGAAGGAAAAAACAAAAAAGCACTGGAGTTCTAAGATAAGTCAAAGCCTGATGGAAAAAAAAGTTTTGTGCACAGCTGCCCAATCATTAGCGTGCAGCTCGTGAGCGTACAGTTGGTACAGTACATGTGCTGGTTAGGGCAAATACAGTCCAGCAGTCAAACAGCTTGAGGTGAAAATTGGCTTTGTGTCTATCCGAACACACCTTAAAGACTTTTGGCATCAGTGGATCCTCTTGGGGAGAGGGAGGAGGAGAGGCAGAGAATCAGACAGATTGAATATGCATCTTAGAAATAGATGGGCCCCACTGCTAGGGACCAGCATTTTCTTTCCACAACGCCCACAGCTGTTGGTGCCCTGGCTCTGTGGTAGACTACTCAATCACTCCACGGCTGTCTACGCTTTTGGGAAGACAAACTTCTTTTGGGCCTCACAATGAGATAGCCACCCCTGCCTCTCCATTTTTAATGTTGAGCTGGACCATATAAATATATATTAGGTTTATTAAATCACATTGGAGTTATCTTCATGCTAATAAGGTCCTATCTCTTCAGAGTGAGTCTTCAGCCAGTCTCAGCCTCAACACAGTGTCTGGCAGGATGATGTATAGCTGAGCTAACTAGTGGGCCACTTCAAACAGTAGTCCTAAATTATAATATTCCTATTGTCCCAGAGGAGTGATTCAGAGCTTGCCGATAGGCTCTAATATGAAAGCTTTCTTCTTCATATTTGTCAACTCACTCAACCCAAACTGCATCAAGTAATATATCAAGGCATGGGCAGCGTAAATCCCTTTGAACTGGCCTTCACTTTCCTGTGTCTCATGTTTAAAAGGTCTGCAGCCCACCAGTGTATGCACTCCCCATATCTCTGAAGGTCTTTTAGAAGTCACGACTAACTAGAAGCTGGGGAATAGACTGTCTGGCTTGACGGAGAAGAGAGGGGGGTCCCCCCAAGAGGCTCCGTCAGTCCCCGCCGCTCGCACCTCATACAGATTCTCTTTCATGTGGACTATTAGCATCAGGTAACGCCGCAGCCCACCTCTTTGAAGTCAAGGTAGATATGAAAGGATCACGAAGAGACGGGGAAAGGGGACGTAGACGAGGAGTCTGTTTAGATATGACTGGTACACTGCATGTGAATGAGCTGAGTGCAGCTAAGACCTGCAACCCCCTAACACACCGTTAGTAATAAAAATACTGACAGCAATCGCTTGACGCATTCCTCTCATTAAAATAACGCAAAATAAATAAATGAACTTGCATTGTCATTGTTTGTGAGAAAAAAATGTAAAAATTAAAAGGGAAATAGTAAGTTGTCACTTTATTTTTTATTTCACATGGGCAAAAAGTGGAGTGGTGAAAAGGGCCATATATTGTGTTCATTGCTCCAAATTAATACAGCAACATTACCAAGACGTCTCCCGATCATTCTTCAGAGCAGAGTTTTCCTGGACTGCAGAGGCTAGTTACCAGCTATGTGACGAGGCAGGCTGAAGCCATTAGCCTAAAGAAACCAGATTTCCAGCTTTCTCAAGAACAGTTCAGACATTTTGCCTTATATGTTTCTGGAAGCTGCTGGTAGCCTTTGAGTGATTAAATTATTTAGTCTACAGTTAGAAAACTTTATCTAGTAAAGATGAAAAGGGAGCAAGTCATCCTTTCATTTTTTGGAACACATGAATAAGTAAAAGTTTATGATGAAATAGTAAATAATGTAATGAATAAATGCATTTAGGGACAGTAATAACCTTTTAAAGGAGCCACAAACATGCTATGTGTGTATTAAGGTCACTATAATGCTTTTCCAATGAGTGACAAAATAGATTGAACACATCCTGAAATGAGATGTATTCTTAATTCAAGAAGAACAATTGAGTTTCAGTTTTGCTTTAAGAGGAACACACAGAAGCCAATGTCATAAATGGTCATATGTATCAATGAGGAAAAAAACAAAGAAACCAAACATGACTATCAGTCGACAATAGAAAAGACTGGGGTATTCAGATTCAGTCGTAACTGTGAATGTAAATAGTCTGGGACACCCCAGTGACAGCGTCAAGGAAAGGTTGTGTCAGATATACTGCTAACGATGTGAAAGTCCTTCTCCGCCAGAGTTGCATATTCCATGCTCTTAAAAAAAGAGGCTCATGATCCAGCACTCCAGATGTGTTTCTCACACACCACTTTGTGCTAAGACTCTTGTGGTGAGCTTCAATCCAGAGCAGTCCAAGCAGCACGGGCGCTGCAGGGGAGGGGAGATTTAGCTGAAGTGCTTCCACCCTGCTATGTTAATCCTGTGGCTGTAACGAGAGTGAGAATAACAGAGGGAGAGAGAGTGAGAGAGAGAGAGACCAGGGGCTCGCATCTAACCAGGGATGGCTCTGCAGGTTCAGCCAAGTGGCAACACCAGATATGTGGGGGACTGGAAGGAAGCCTCATAGCCACATACCCAGGGCTTCTGTCACAAACACACACACACACATCATGTATAGGTAGGCGACATGCAGGGCCGGACAAACATGATTTGAGCCAGAAGCACAATGTGTCATCCTCCATATAAAGCATGTCTCCATAGCTGCCCATTACACGTCTGGGCAGCAGTTCAAGGCTGCATTTTTCTATGTGAAGCATTATATTTTCACTCAGCAATTTTATTTGAGTCCAGGTATGAATACATGTTCTATGTATTGTGTCCTGTGGAAATCCAACAATGGAGCAGGATATGTTGTGTTCATAGTGTGCATACACTACTTTTTGCATCCCACAATGCAATGTTTGTTTTGAACAGATGTTGAATAGATACATTTTGCAAAACTGTGACTAAACTCTCTATCCAGTATAATGTTGTTTGGGCCTCAAATGCCAATTATATTTGTTTTAAATGATTGTGACATTACTTTTTTGCTTGATCAGTTAAGTTGTTCTGTTTTAATTGTTGATGTTCTGTAAAAGATTGAAATCGTAAAAAAAACCCTGAATGTCAGTGTTTTGTGTGATTCACAGTCCACAATGCCACAATGATTTTATGCTGAACATGATAATTTTTCCACAGAACTGCAGGAAACAATAGTTTGTTAGCTTGCTGAGGTGTCCAGCCTGTCACCTCCAACACGGACTGAATAACAGCACTTTAAAAGAGCACAAGAATTGAACTCTATAGTGCTTAAATCTTTTTGATACAGGTTTGGCCAAATTTGATGGTTGCCATTTGTTGTTGCTGCCTGTTTTCCTATTTATAACAGTATTCAGTATTTTACTAATTCCTATCACATTTCTACAGCAACGTTTAACTTTTGAGTCGATCTGATTGCGTGATGGATTGTACGAAACATGCTGTAACGTCTGAACTGTGGCTTTCATGTGTGAAATTGCAGTGCGGCACTACTTCAATTTCCTAATCGTCTCGATTGATAATGATGATTGGGGTCAGAAGTTCTCTCCCAGGCCACTGCAAGCGAGCATGCATGAGAGAGACAATGAGTGTTGTGTGCGTTTTTCTTTTAGCTGCACTCATCTGCCGCTTTAAACAAACACGCACAGAATAATTTTGATGATTGTGATGTTAACCACAGCTGCATTAAAACAATGAGTCATTCAAAAGCTGCAATTATTGGTATTAAACCCCCGGTGCACCCAGCCCTTCCACAGAGTGGTTCAACAAGTCATCTCAGGAAACAATGTGCGCTCACACACACTGTGTATAATTCAAGTGGCCCACTTGTGGCACTCTGAAAAAAATAAACAAATAAATTGCATTTAAAAAAATCCTCCAACAATAGCAGAGTATTACTGAAAAATGTACAAAAACTGGCTTTTGGGAAAAAAAGCACAAATAAAATGGATTTCAAGCTACGCCCTTTGCTCTCTTTCTATCTGTTTCTCTTTTGCCCTGCAGCCCCCACCCCACCCTGAAAAATGTTTTAGTTAAAGTGATATTAGGCAAGGAGCGAGTGTGGGCGGTGATTTTTGGTTAAATGTGGGGGTAATCAGCTTAATGCAGAGTTAAAGGGCCGATGGGACGCCGGCCAAATCTCTGGGCTATTAAAGTCGCACCATGTCCCCGGCAGTGACCTCATCCTCAGCTTTAATTATGGCAATAGTGTCTATCTCCTTTGGCTCCTCTCGTTCACCCTCTCTCTCTCCCTCTCTCTCTCTCTTTCTGAGGCTTCGTCAGGCTCGCTCTTTCTCACCTCGCCTCTTACACTTCCTTTGCAGCCCTCTGCTGTTCAACATTCTTCCCCGTTCTGAAGTGTCGTAAACCTCATTTAAACTCCCGCGGCACCTGCTTTCTCAACTTCCCTCGCAGATGTTGCATCTCCAGTTTTGCTCTCACTTTCATCGCACTCGTGTTATTTTTGATCCCAGCCCACTCTCTCCTTCTGTTTCAACCCCTCCATCCTTCCCTTTTGAGTGTACAATACCTTTTCCTTTCCTATTTACTCTCCAATCTTCCATTTTTTTTTTTACCTTCCCTTCACTCCTCCCTCCTCCCTCGTCTCTCCCCCTGTTCCTCCTTCTGCGCTTTGCTGTGCCTGTCATTTTTGTCAGTGCGCGCTGAAAGTGAATGACAGCAGTGAGGGGGAAACTGCGCCGCTGATTTGATTATAAGGAGAGAGGCCAGTGGGTGGTCTGGTGCTATGATGATTGTTCTGAGGAGAGGTTTTAACAATTACAAGTTTAAAACTGGCGTACAGTGGTAAATGTTGCCATCAGATTTTACCCATGGGAAGCGGCAGTTAGGGGTACTTGCAAACCCCCGCCCCCCCCATCCCACACACACACACACACACCACCCACCCATCCTCTTCTACTGTCTCTTGGCATTTAAGTGACTCCCTTCCTGCATGCCTGACATGGTTCAGTCTTTATCTATGTCTCTCTCAT
This sequence comes from Amniataba percoides, assembly GCA_037176925.1. Taxonomy (NCBI): domain Eukaryota; kingdom Metazoa; phylum Chordata; class Actinopteri; order Centrarchiformes; family Terapontidae; genus Amniataba; species Amniataba percoides. The sequence continues at coordinate 4,906,633 of JBAJHX010000051.1, forward strand.
CCAAATTCAACCTCATCCTTTTTGCTACCCTTTTACTCTTTGAGGAAAAAAAGAAAAAAAAAACAGTAAAATTATATAACCTGTCTCTCTAATTCTTTCTGCATTATGATTCCACCTCACCACTCCCTTGCGCAACTTTACTCCTTCCATTTTCATCCTCTTCGATCCCTCTGTCAAAATCTCTCACCTCTTTTCCAGTGCCTCTACTTTCTTTTTTATTTTTTTCCGTAATCACCTTCTCCTTTTTTATCTTTATTTTATTCCCTCCTCTATTTTATTCTGCCAAAGGCTTCGCTTGCTTCCTGTTACAATGCGGTATCAATATTGCAAAGAGAACCACTGGCGGCTGCTCATGTTCAACCACTCACATAAATTCTTAATTCCTCTAATTCATCTCCATGGGCTAACACACACACACACACACACACACACACACACACACACACACAAAGAGTTGCACTATCTCTCAAACCCATGGAACACAAATTATATATACACATGCACACATACACACACAGCAACGAACAATTAAAGACAGCATTTGGGAAACGCACACAAACAAATACAAGTGTGCATACAAGTGCACACTGGAACACGCATGCACACACACACGCACACATGCATGCACACAAGTAAACATACAGACAGTGTCACACACCCATAACATTCCTGCCAAACATCTGTTGGCACATCTATAATTTCAACAGAACCCTGGTATGCCATTGAGATGCACACATTGCCAGCTGGGCTAACACTTCTGCCAGCCTCACAGCTGCACAGTGTGTAGGGAGGACGGGGGTGCCGTCTGAACGTGTGTGTGTGTGTGTGTGTGTGTGTGTGTG
>JBAJHX010000051.1:4907574-4944370 GCA_037176925.1 Amniataba percoides
GTGTGTGTGTGTGTGTGTGTGTGTGTGTGTGCTTGAGCAAAAAACACCCATCTGACTACTGTTGTGCACAGACTTCGTTTCTGTCTCTGTGCATGTTGCTGCATGTGTATATGCACGGCGTGTGTCACTTGCAATAAGCGCACGTTACCACATGACTCCATCTATCTACGACTCTATCTACAGTCAGCCAGGATTCAGAGCTCGACTTGTTAGCGATGCATCCTTTCCCCCGCTGAAAGGCTTTGATGTGTGGCCAGTCGCCATCCATCGGTCCAACTTGACAACCAGCTCCTGTGATAAACGTCGTGCAAACAAAGGCGGATCTTTTCATACTTGTTCTGCTGCACAATGCAAATATGAAAGCAGTGTATATGTGTAACATAATGTGTCACCCAGGTAATTTTGCCCATTTCAAAGCATTCTACACACACGTGGTGTTACTTGGAATGTGAGATAATGTGTAAATAACTGTCCATCATAGTCTACATGCAGTTATTATATATGATGTGGGGATAACAGGTAAAGCACATCCATGTCTGTGATATCCTTTCATAAGTGTTCATTTCTAACATCAATGAGAAGTCTATATGCATGTAGATCACAATTTGATCAATCCTTTGAACAACTACTAACTACTAACCGTGCTGTGAGATTGTTCTCTCATCTGTTGTTTCCAGGGTCAAGAGTGAACTTTGAAACTCAGCTGCTATCTGCCAATATGAATTAGAGGTAGAACTGGACTAATCAGCTGATATTAGCCCACTGCAGATGTGTTATATTACATTTTTAAACAGTGTCACCTTCCTGTGGTTGCGAGTACTGACAGTGAAGTTCATTTTTCAGTTCTAAAGTTTTCTGCCTAGTACATTTCTTGGTTCTTCTCATATTGTCATTATTGTTTTTTTTTAGACAAAGGTTTTTCCTCCTTTATAAAGTTTCAAGATTTATCTTGCATTTTAGAGCCTCTTTAATAAAACTGTTTTTTAGCTGTTGATAATAGAGGTTGTTGTTCATAATGGAGGTCTAACTTCCAAGCTACTGCTGGAATTTTCTTTCAATGTATTGAAAGACTGGATATGTCCTTCGACACATAATACTGCAGGTTGGATCACGTGCATGTCTACGTCGTGTTTTCGAAATGTTTGTAGTTATCAATAAGGAGATGAGTTGACCATAATTATACAATAATTTAACATCATTTTCTCCACATTAAGTTCTTTATTTTCAGTGAATTTAACTTATTGTTTTTATTTTCTTTCATTATCTTTTTGTAAAACAAAACAAAAACAGTCAGATGTTTTTCTCTTGTTTAGTTTTTTCCTCTCAGTGCTGCAGTAATTTTGAGTGACATTATGATTTTGTCAGTTCCCAAACATTAAGCATGAACTTCCATGCTACACTGCAGCACACATCCCTGCTGTAGTCATTTATCGTGCACAATTTTCAACCAAAACGTTATGCGTGATGTAAAAATGTTAATGTACATCACTACAGCACTTGGTAGAAACAGTCTGGCAGTGGTAATGCACTCCTCTGTACAAGCTAAATAGAAATTCACACAAATTTACAGAATTAATAAGTAAATGTTCATCTATGCCACGCAAAAAGTTTGAAAAAGGTTGGCCATTGTATGGTTTGGATATGGTTATTCATGGAACCAGTTTTATCAAGACTCTGCTGGAGGGCACTGGGAAATTCATATCTCACTAAAAAGTCTTTGTGTTTTCCTAATATTAACATTTAGAGATAAACCGTGTGTCTGTGGAAAGCAGAGAGTCATCTGCATAAGTCAATGAACCACTTCTTACTCTGTCTTCAAATTACTTAGAGAGGTCATGGCTTGTATGATGTAACCAATATGGAGGTCAGTGCATCCATTTCCTTATATCAGCTTCTGGTGGGTGGATTTAACTATGTTTTTCCAGCACCAAGAAGCCAAGATGTTCTGGTTGAAGGAAGCTAATTTATCACAGTGTGAGAAAAACCTTTGACTTTGAGTAGTTTTAAAAAACATGACTAATATGCAGGTCATACATGTCCAAATTAGCAAATTGATGCAGCATTTGCAGCAAGAGTAACCTCTTGTACTGTCTATGTATACACAAGCTTGTTGAGTTATGTATGATGGTTTTAATTATTCAGCCAGTATTACGCCATTATGATTTTTTTCCATGCCATATTCTGAATAAGGTAAGATATTGATTTGCATGAAAAGTACGTAGCCCCATCCATCTGTTCTAGAGGGTGTCTCTGAGATTGGATGGGTGTTTTCAGAGATATAAGTATTGATTTAATATCTCAGAATTCACACCTTGAGGTCCTCGCAAAGATTGGCAGGCTCAATTTCATTTTAATTATACCTTTAGGTGCTGGTGTCTGTATGTAATTGCAAAACATCTGAAATGTTATATGCCGCAATATGGTCTCAACAAAGAATGCTCCATATTTGGTTCATGTTTCTCCTGTCATAATGTATAGAAAGCATTGTCCAACTCTTTCAACGTCACCAAGAATAACCATGAGCAATGTGTTTTACTCAGGTACAACAAGGGCCTGTTAGTTTCTCAGTGGACAGGGATGAAAACAGTTGTAACTACAGAACTCAAAGGGTCTCAAAGGATCTATGTGGGCAGACAGAAAAAGCTGGAGCAGGAGACAGAGGGAGATGGACTGTGGATGGAGTATGAGAAAAATGGATGAGGGAAAAAGGCATAATTTAGCTGTTTTTTAAAGATATTTCTAACATCCCTATGCTCACTGTGAAGAAACGTGCTGCTGCAAGGAAACATCTTTATCAGCCTCACATGCACAGGTTTTAAATAGGACACTGAAAGTGCATTTGAATGTTTGGAAGCCAACATTAATGTTAAAAAGTCGTGCAGGAAATGCCCCCCTTTCCTGTGTGACATCACGTCACATCCTTCATCCTGCACTGCAACATGGAGAGCTTAGAGAGAGACAGAGAGAGACAGAGAGAGACAGAGAGAGAGAGAGAGAGAGAGAGAGAGAGAGACTAATGCAAAATGTTGAGAGATACAAACAGCATTAAGCCACATTAAAGAAGATTAGGGCAAGCAATCAAATATTGGTCGTCATGGAAACACCAAGCCTAAACTGTTATTAAGTGGAGCTGGCTGGCTAGCCAAGACTAAGGTTCTACAATGGGGATAAGCTAAATGTTTTCAACCCCTCCCTCCCTCCTCCCTCAGCTTTCTGTCTGTAATTCTGGATAACATGACAATCTACATCCCAGATAATCTTTGTCCTCTAAATGTATTTATACTTGTTCTGCTTATTTATGGCAACATGGATTGTGAGAAATCTCTCCTGCAGTTTGTATTTTTACCCACAACTGCCCTCCATGAGCAACACTTTAAAGAATAAAGGGGTGATGTGTCAATTCAAGCGTGTCGCTGAGACGGATTTTCATACCTTGTTTAAAACTTAAATCCAAATTGTGATGAATGGTATTTTTCATAAACTGCCCAGTGTGTCCTCACCATAAGGAGTAACCATTTATTTTGTATTTTTGTCCTAACCACTGCCATGAGGAGTACTGCCCCAATTCCTGCTGAACCAAAAAAAAAGGAAAAAGAAAAAGAGGGTGAGACGCTTTTCAGCCACCGTTTGGGCTCTTGAAAGGCAGTCAGCTAAAATGCAGGCTTAAATATGAGCGCTAAGCCAGAGAGCATCACGAGCCGAGTCACCAGCACAGAGAGGAAGAGAGAGCAAGGGAACATAAGGACACCATTGTGCATAGCGGTATAATTTACACAAAAAAAATGTTATTTTAAGCTGAGTACTCATGAACATATTATACAGCACATTATACCCTCATTACACAGTCACACTAACGCAAAATAATGTGCCTCAGCTGGGTGCTGAATGTTGTTTTGTGTGATGAAACCTATCAGGTAGTTAACACAAGATGTTTTAGTATGTCAGTGTGCTTTTTCTGCTCTTGTTTTAGTCATTAGTCATTTAGTCAAGCATTTGGATACATTGCAGTTTATATAATATTAAAGTCTGTAAAAGACTATAAAAAAACAGCAAAACAAGCTAGAGTACAATGAAAACAACCATCTGAAACTGTGTTCCATTCAAAATGATTTATATCTGCTAAAATGACCACTCCAAATGTATAACAGTTCTGTATCTGCTGCTTTAATGCAGATCCACTGAAGCATATACACTTTGTTTACTTTGTCAAAGCGCTGATTTGATGTTTTTGTCACATTCACCAAAGGTGGTGGAATCTGCGTCACCTCCTGCCCCTCTCCACCTGGTGTCCGTAGCTTGTGTTTCACTCGTTGTCAAAATAAAATGTCACTCCAAAACAAATGCTGGAGCTGTGCAGAGAGACGACTTGTCCAGAGTGTTTCTCTGCCTCCTGCCCAGTGCATGCCTGGACGTGCACCAGCCCATAAATGAGCGATAATGAATAACCATCCAATAACAAATGTATTCATACAAATACATATAACAACTTCAGCAGTAATCATGTTAAACAAGCAGAATTCAGTCCTCTGCATTTTTGCACTGGATCACATTTCTGTATGGAATGTGAAAAAATGGTCATTTGTAGACAAAACTACAAAAAATTATCACCCAGCTCACTTCCCATCAACTCTGTGGCGCTTTTTATTATCTTTCACCGTCTTGGTTTTAAGTACTGCAACGTTACTCTCAATCGTATCGCTCTACTTAGCGTTTTTCCAGCAGCAGGCAGATGTTTTAGGGGAAAACACTGTGATAAACCCATTCTGCATTACCTGCTCAGCACCGAGCAGCAGACAGTAGGTTTAGACCTAACAGAGCTGAGAGTCGAGCAAATATTGGATTTGCATTTATTGGCTGGACACAAACACAACTCTAAATGAATGGTAATGAACGAATGAACTTTTTTTAAACCCAGGTGGCAAAATCCAGTTAATGCAGGTTCAGTGTCATCTGCGGGACACTTTCTCACAGCACTGTTCAAGGTTGATTACTTGCTGTTAGTTTTAGCAACTCACAAAAGCGAGGGAGGCAGGAGAAGGTGTGAGTCAGTACATACCATTACAGACCTGGTGTCTATTGCGCCTGAGACACGGTAGAAAAGAAATAAAATAAATGTCAAGCAGAGAGGCACTGACTCTACATAAGGAAGAAATTGCAGAAGCAGCAGCAGTCGTAGCTTAACTAAGCTTTTATTTTCTACTACCTCATTATTAGGTCAACAACACACAATCCCTGCATGCTCGTCATCCATTACACAGAAGTGTCGACACTGCTCATCCAGGAAGTAGCTTTGGCTCCTCCAAATTGAATTGGGAACATTAATATTCTGCTTGGGGCCCCTGTGCACTCGGGCAGGGCTCTACACGGGGAAGTGGAGAGAGACGTATAATGTTCTGTCAGCATATGCGCCGGGCCCCGTCCATCTGTGTGATGGGGCCCCACAGCAGCACTAATATCCCTCCCACCCCCTCCCCTCACACTGCCCTGGAAACCAGTACAGTCAAGGACCCCACTGGGGGAGAGCAGGAGGAAAAGTTCCCTGTGCAGTACTTGGTGTGTGCTCTCCGTGTGTATCCCGTGCATGTGTGTATTTCTGACCTGTGTTTGTTCCGACCATGTGCCAGCATGTGCTGGTATCTGTTTTACACAAGCACACACATGCAAATCCTGCCCTTTCATGACCATGTGAGTTAAGCAGCATATACTACAACGCCCTGACTGCCATATTGTGACAGAGGTCACCTGTCTGCAGTTTGGGGACTGCTCTGTCATTCTTTCTCCTCCCCTTCCTATTACCCTATTAGCTGTTTCCCCAGAGGCACCTTATCCTTACTGCCATCTGCTGGCATGGCATGCATACTTATTAATTAACAAACACGGCTAAAAACAGGCCGGGCGCTCATTAAAACACTCATTATATAGGACATCCGGAGGGCTGAGTGTCAGAAGTGTGTCGCTGGATTCCTTGAGTTTTCGCTTTGAGGTTCATCAAACTCTTGGTTTCGCTTCCGTCGCTTTCTGCCCCCCGTCCTCCGATACCATCGGGAGCACAGCTGAAAAAGGGAGAGGCTTGGGATATCCTCGTCTAATAGGGGCCAAAAAGGGGAATTGAGCGAGGAGATGAGACTCAAGGAAAGGTGGAAAATTAGAGATCCAGCCAGGCATATTGTGAGCCGCGGTGATGGCAGCTCAGACAGAAGTACAAGACGATTAAGAGAGAGTTATGAACCTCAGGGGAGTTATTGGCTTTGGGATTTTTTATGGGCATTGTGACACTGGGAAATTGGTTGAACCTCCAATAGGATCTTAGCATTATTGGATCTACTTTATAAATACGTGTGTGAGTGTGTGCAGGAGCGAAGGCGCAAATGTGTGTGCGCACATTGTTAGAGTGTAACCCCCCTCAGACCCCCTGCTGCTCCTCGAGATTGAGATCAGGGTTAAGTACAATCTTGCGTTTACCCACAAACCCACACACACATGCGCGCGCCGTGAGATAAAGCCCTTGCCTTAATGTAAGATCAGTGGATCAGCAATGAGGAAGGACGGATTAATTGCAACTGATGTGACCTGGGGACATAAAGGAGGAAGTGAAATAAGAGGGGTAAAAAAAACACAGTGGGAGCAGGTCTTAAACCCGCCTGGTAGCATTATCCCCTAACACACACACACACACACACACACACACACACTCATACACACTCATACACACTCATACACACTCATACACATAAACCATTATCATGAAACATCTGTCCACCCTGTTGACCTCCTTCAGCTCAGGTCAAATAAGGCCGATTATACTGTAGTGAGATGGATGGGAAGATACAGATTGATGTGTGTGTGTGTGTGTGTGTGTGTAACCCTGTCTGTTTTTTTTTTTTTTCTTCGTGTTGCTTAGTGTGTTGTGTGTCCTAGGCCAGAGGGCTCAAGCGGCATAATCCTGATAGTCGCATTTCTACCACAGTAAGGCACATACCAAGGGGAGGATTCCTTAAGTGTATTTTAACAACCGTGCTTGGGCTTTACTTTAACATGTTGCGTAACGGAAAAGGAAAAGTCGCTGATGGATTAAAATTTGAATTACACAGAGCAAGCAGACCGGCTTGAAAAATAATTTTATTTTATCAGAACACGCTGTCATTTGCTGTCGTAGATGGTGTAGAAGAGGTGGATGTGCATTCTGGGTATGAAAGGAGAAGTCGGTGTGGAATTTGCTTAAACTTGCATTCTCTCTAATGGCCAGTGGGGGCCGACTCCACTGCTTGCACGAAAAAAAAAAAGAAAAAAAAGCCAACTACGGATTATTGAAATTGTTTATTTGTTCTTCATTTAAAAAATCTGATAAAATGGCACAGATGATTGGTGTTTTTGTTTTTCTTTGGTTCTTGTTTTCTGACAAGTCAGCCAGGAAAAAAGTAATTTAAAACTTGTGCAGAGAAATGGATTTAACTTTAGTTTCCTCCCCAAACATGGGTGGTAAGTCATTTACAAGGCTGTTATAATCAATATTTTCATAATAACATATCAAACGGCAATGTATAAAATTGTGAGTATGAAAGGGGCCACTTGTAGTGATGAACAGAGAATAATCGCCATACTCAGTTGCTCCCCTCCACTTTTTGGAGATTTATAGTGAATTTCACCTCATTTTGTAAGTATCCACCCCACTACTTCATTTCAGTTCAGTCTCACAGCTCTCACAGCAGTGCTTTTAACCATTCAGGTTTTTTTTTTTGTGCTCCAAAATGCTCCAAAGAGACACTTTTTGATACTACCATCAGCTTAATCGACTGAAAGGCTCAAACAATGGTACGATGTGCTCCAGGATTTAAGTGTGAGATTCTGAACATTGCTCACCGTCAGCTGATGTGTTGGTTTGGAGTGATAGCCACCGCAATGTCCGACCATTTGAACAACATACAAGTGAGTCGAGCTGCTCTCTCTCTCTCTGGTTTCAAACACAGACGTGTCACAGTGTGTGTGCTTCATGGGCAGTGTAAGTTGAAACAGCATCTGCATTGTAGTGCATCCAGAGAGCGCAACAGTCAAGACAACAGACATTTTGTGTCTTAGGTAACTCGCGAGATTAATGTTGATTAGCTGCAGTGACTAAATGTTCTGGTGACTAATACCACTACGACTGTTAAGACAATGATACATAATGATGTATTATCAAAATTGCAGCTCTTGGCTTTGAATAATTGTGTTCTTGTTCTAAGATGATTGGTCATGCATTTGGGGAGAAAATTCACTGACTGGTTAAATCAGCTGAACTGCAGAGTAGTGGTCAAAAGTTTGAGCATTTTTTTTAATGCCATTGCACAATTGTAACTCTGAACTTTCAAATTACTTTCCAAAATTTAAGATTATATTCTGATAAAGAGTTTGAGGGATCATTCAACATTTAACTGACTGAAACAAGTGTGTAGCACTGCTAATTCATGAATCATGTTCTTAAACATGAAATGAAAAGTTGAGTAGAGGTAGAGGCATTGTTGGAGCATTACGGCCACCGTAGTCAGGAGCCTCGCGGAGTGATTCGTACTGTGTGTAATACACCTTATAGTCCGGTGTGCTTTATATATGAAAAAAGATCGAAAAATAGACCATTCATTGACAGTGCGCCTTTTAATACAGTGTGCCCTATAGTGTGGAAAATACGGTACTTGCAGTAGTTTGCAGAGTGTTAATTTACCCTGTCAAATATAAAGATGAACAGATAGACAGATATTACAGTATATTTACAAATAGTTACAAATTATTGAAACAGACACAGCTGTATTGAGCTTTTTTTTTTGCAGTATGTTGGCACAGTCGTGTTTTCCTCCTCAGAGCAAAAAGTCATACATTCTTAACTAGATTGTCAAAAAAAATCTATCCAATTTAATTTTGGTGAAAAATACCCCAAAACAAAGTCATTCTCACCTCTGCCAAGGATGCTGTGTGTCTCTTTGTTTTTTGGCATAAAACTTCAAAAACTTGTTAACGGATTCCAAATCATTTTAGTGAAAATTTGGGCCATGGTGCATAGAACATATTTTGTTTTTTGTTCATTTTTTAAGCATTTTTTTAACACCTAACATTTTGTGCCATTCGTGAATACTTTTTCTTTCCATAAGCAAATGCAGTTAAAAACATACAGATGCAGATATGTCCGTTCTAAAATGTTTCTAAAATTAGAATTTCATTAAAAAGATGCAAAATTTCTTGTGCAGCCCTACTGGACTGATTTCAGATTTTGGCAATCGAGTCAAGTCTTTGGTCTTAGAGCTCTGGCAATCTGCCACAGGTAAGATTGGACAGTGTAAAACATGCATCACACAGGGCCAAAAATCTTCTGTCCCTTCAGGGGTGGGATTGTTAGTTTAGGCCTAAGGTGCAGTGGGAATATTAACATTTCCATCTGAAGATGAGAATTAAATATTAACAAATACCTAAAAGAACATCACACATAATGATATTATTGTCACTGTGCGACATATGTCTCCCTTAATGACACTTCCAACACCTCTGTAAATAGATATTTGGTGACAAGGTGATGCTGTTTGTTAACACTTCAGAGCAAAATACCAGAATAATGAATTGATGTCTCACTCTGTGGCATTTCTTCACTAGCTTTAATGGTTTTGGTTTGACTTATCATTGTTTCAGCAGTTATCTATCACACGTTCTGAATGTGTCCCACCGAGTTCCCCTGTGGCTCAGCTGTCTGGTGCTCCGTGTTGCCAATACCATATACCCTGACTGCAGGGTGTGACTACCAGCTCCCGCCGCGCACTCACATCTGTCTTTATTACTCTGTTTCCTGCCCTTTCCAGCTGCTAGCATGAAACACTAATAAAATAACAAGCAGAGCTGAGCCCTTGTTTAACGGTTTAAGTGTTCATCCCACATAGAAATACAGCAGAGCAGAAACTGTGACGTGTGGATCCACTGTACTGTACTGTATAAGCCCATGTTAAGCTGTGCCGAGCGCAGCGCTGGCCGCCTTGATTATTTTCACTTGAGTCTCACGGTATGTGAGCTGTAACCCCTCAGGCTCAAAGCTGTGCATTTGCAACTGTTCTGCTAAGTGATTGCTACAAGCTAAGCGGCAGTCATGTCTGCGCCTATAGATATTAATGAGATTTAGCCTAAACAAGATAGTAAGTGTGTTGTCTGTGTTCATTCACGTCAACTTTCCTCACAACCTAAAAACTCTGCGAGCTGTGCATACTGCAGAAAAAAATCTGTAAGCTTGTGTTTCATATGAAAACCCATTGCATCACGCATCATATTGATATTGTTTCAAGGCAGATTGATTTCCTCTGATTGTGCATTATTGCATGTATCGCTCCTGACGTGCCCCAAACAGTGGGATTCTGCAGATCTGCACTTTTCCCTTATCAAGTCCGCAGGGTGAAGTTAGCTGTGCAGTCAATAAAAGCTGATGGATCAAGTCAAAGGGTATGAAGGAGAAAAGAACAAAGAGACAAAGATACATTCTTCATTACATATTTAAAAGGCGCCACAAAAGGCCAGCAGAGCAGATGCAAATTATCGCTCACAGTCACAAACCTTATGGAACCTGCCAGGTTCACATCCACAGCAGTTTTATCACCGCAATTTACAGTAAAGCCTTTTTATGATCTCCTGTTGGTAGAAATAATGAATCAAATGACCTCTTTGTCACTAGGCGGGATTCACCTTTGAACCAAAAAAATCCATAGGTTTTAAACAGTCATGAACACATACTCTCTCTCTCTCACACACACACACACACACACACACACACACACACACACACACACACACACACTAGCACTCTTAATAAGGACATCACATGCCTCGTCTGCCAAATGCGCATCAATATTTCATATTTACCACACTATTTATCCACATCGTTAATCATTTATGAGCGTTATTTAGCGTGTCACGGTGTGCATGCTGAAGATTTTTTGTGTGTTTACACGTCTTTTGTAAGTGTGCCATTTAGATAATGTCACGGTAGGCCATAAGCTCCTGTGGCATCTCTGCAATGCTGGTACATAGCCATCGACAAGGCTATTCTCTCTGAATAAACAAGTGTCCCCTCTTCTCAACACTCAACCCTTAATTATTCATATAGAGCTGAATGGGACATTGTTTATCAAGGCTAGGGCACCAGGGGACCCCGTGCTCTGGGCTATACCCCTATACTTATCCGTGTGTGTGTGTCTGTGTGTGTGTGTGTCTGTGTGTACCATGAGAAAACAAGAGCGAGAGTGAAAAACATACTGAACTAGCTCATGCACAGGCAGCCAACTTTCTAATTGGTAATTAAAATACCTTTGACAAACTAGCTTTAGCTGTCTGCTCGCTATTGGTATGGTAATGAGGGTTGAAGAGGTAAACTGCGTTCCCACCAGAGGGAAAGATGGTGCGAAGAGAGAGCGCGAGTGTGTGTGTGTGTTTGTCACGATGAGTGCTGCTTATTTTAGTATGTATTAGTGTGGCTGCCGACTTCATTTGACCCAGAGACGTCTGCATCTGTTCCCACAAAAACTGCAACAAAATTAAGAGTAGCCCACAAACACATCCTGACATTGCAAAAAAAAAAGTGGTGATGAATAAAAGGAAATAAAATACAACAGATTAACTAGAGTTACCCTAAAAAAGAAAAAAAAGAGGTTTCTTTCTTAAAATGGGCATTCATGACTAAACTGTTGGTTGTTATTTTTAACACATCAGTTAGCTGTTTGGTCTATAAAATGTCAGAAAATATAGAAAATTGCAAGAAACACTGGTTTGGCAGTATTGTTTGAAAAAAACATAGAAACAAACAATTTCATTTATATTTTCTGATTGACTACTTGATTAATCAACTAATCGTTTCAGCTTGAGCTTCATTTTATTAGATTTATTGTGAACACAAGCATAGGGCTGCAACTGACATTATTTCCATGTCGGTTAATCTGATGATTGCTTTCTCAGTTTAATAGTTTGTTCTACTAAATGTGAAAATAGTGAAAAAATCCCCTTGTAGTTTTCCAGAGCTCATGCTGATGTCTTTAAATTTCATGATTTGTCCAAACAGCCCATGACCCACATACATTTACAGATTTTCAATTTACAGTCATCTGAAACAAAAAAAAAAAGCTTCAGGTTCTCTTATTGGAGCGTTTGACAGTCAGACTAGTTGTTCCAGCTTTACCCATGAATGCGTAACAAGCTTTATTTTGACCCTGCAGCGTTGCTGTTGTGGCAGCGTGTCATGCACACGCATATCTATAAAAAGCACATTAGAACTGGTTATCTGTATACATTAAGAAATCAGCTTTCTCTAATCTCCCACCCTGATCTAGGTTCTCTGGGAATCTGGGTTTCTCACATTTCTCTACAACGCCAACTGTAACCTGCTTATGTGAGTAGATGTAAACAGCTCGCTAGGTTGGAGAAGTTGTTATATTCAGGGAAAGCCCACAGCACCCTCAACATTAAGAGGGAGAGAGAGGGGGAAATGATTAAATACACATCTTGTTCCGCCTTCTAAAGAGCACCGACATGTAAATTTGTCATGCAACTGTCATTTCCTGTGCACAAAGAAAAAAAAAATCTAACACATCCCAAAGAATCTGAAAAGACACATCAGTCTATATATGTTTCTTTCAATAAAAATAGATGTTCCAATGTTAAAGAAAAAGAAAGATATTATTTTAACAAAAAGCATCTTAAAGGTAAGACCAGAGAGTCCATGTTTGGAAAGGATTAAAGTAAATTATTTATTTCTCACACACAAAAATGAAACGTATCAGAAATAATGAGAATAAAATAATTCTGTTCTGTGTCAGTTTAGTTAATGTCACATCCCAAAATACGTGGCATTTCAAGTCCTAATAGCATGTCATCATGTTGTAGCGATTCAAAGGCCACGTTAGTAATAACAAAGGAAATGGCAATGCTTTTATGCTACAGGTGTATCTTTAGATTTAATGCACTGCAGAGCCACATAATTACGGGGTTAAGTTGAACCAAATGAGGACTCGAGTCGTTACAGGGTGTGGAAGGTGGCATTTCAGGGTAGGTTGGTCTTTGCGCATAAAAAAAAATCTGTTCATTTTTTCATTTTAAAACTTTTAAAATTAATTGAATTGCTCTTTACCAGAAAATAAGACATCAAGTCAGAGAGTCAGGTCTGTGTGCATGTCAACAAATGAAATTGTTAGCCGGCTTCCAGCCTCTTTAAACGCTGTATGGCATGTTAACGCGTCTCCTGGGCACCTTGACTGTGTTGTGCGCATTTCATTAGCATTCTCTTTGTGAGCATTTATCCATCTTTTGTGTGAAGTTGCCCTGACATCCTTTACATCAAGTGGTATATTTGCTGAGGTCTGGACATTGTGCAGGGTGGTAATAGATCCTCTGTCTCCTCTCCCCTCCCCACATCAAGGTTCTTGCCTCCTCCACTTCTCTTTCTACTTTTCTGCCCCAAAATTCAACCTCCGCCGTACCCGTTTCCTCGCTTCCCCACCTCGTCACCCCACCCTGCTGCCTCCCCTCCTCCCCCCTTATCTTCCTGATCTGCGTGCCACCCCCCTCCCCTCCTCACTTCCTCTCCCAACCTTCTCCACCTCCCTTTTCTCCCCAATTACAAAGCACTGTCAGTGGGGTTGTCAGTGTTGCACTGAGGAGTGCAGGGCATAAGCAGACGCATGGCTGTTTGATCATTCTCCGCACATCCATGCAGAAAGCCACCCTGGATAAGCACACACTTTAGAGATAACGTCCTTGTATCATTTAAATGTTAATAGGCTTTCTATGGGCTCAAACCTACATTTATTATTGTGCAAATGAGCCAATTTCCCCATATCTGCGCTGTCGTTAGAGCTGGCATGTTTAGTTGTCTGAACATAATTAGAATTATTGTACTGTATGGAAGGGAGAAGAGGATGGGCGAGAAAAGAAAGGAGAAGAGAGGGAGCTCGTCGTCTGTTCTACGGAGAGTGGGACAAGCTCTTTGGTGAAAGTTTCCTTTGAGAAAGAAAGAAACATTCTCACTTTCCTTTTCATCCCACAGATTTATGGATCATCCTAATTTTTCCTACGCTTTCTTTTTTTTTTTTTTTTTTTTTCTTCAGATGGGTCTGTTGGCACATTTTGCTTGTGTGGGGGAGTTGGTTTGCCAAAGGCGTGGGGCGGAGGAGGGGGAAACAATAGCAAATACTGTACCACAGACGTACAGTTGGTGCAGAGAGTACAATCAATGTACGACGGATCAATTTCAATATCAGGGATCTGTTGGGGGCCCTCAAGCCCTGATGCAGCGATGCCGAGATGGCTCTGATGTATATCCCTCAGTAAAGCAGCGCTGTTAGAGTGTGTGTGTGCGTGTGTGCTTGTTTGTTTGAACTGGACATCGTAACATTTAGAAGTCATTTATAGGCTGTCAGTGTTGCTGCAGGTCGTCATCGGTTTCTCCTGTCAGATTAAAATGTCCATATTCTGTGGAAGCTAAATAGCAGCAGACATTTGTTTACTCTCAGTCTCTGGAAATGACTGCCATTTGTAAGGCTTTCAGTTACAGTTTGTCAGTGATTTGATAGCAATGCATCCAGAGGGCACAGAAAAGAGCTGAGTTCCACTGGAGAAAAAAAAAAATCTTAACAAAGATACTGGTGTAGGTGAGTCCTGATTTTATATCTTTTCTATCCATTCCTTGTTATGTGGAACCCAGATTAATGTAAATTAAGGCTATTGTAGTGACAATGTTCATTAATTATCGTTAATGTTTTGAAAATGAATGCCACTAATCACCACATTAGCCCAAATAGAGTATAATAGTATACTCTGTAAATGATTAGAAAAATGGAGGTATTATATTTGAAGATTACGCATTTATTTAAGCCCAACATCAGATATTCTTAAATGGAAAGGATACCAATGTAACACTAGCTTCTACAGGAAATGTTGCATTATGGATTTATTTCCAGTTTGAACTAGAGGAGTTTTGTGATGTGTTTTTCTACCGCAGTGGAAACAAATTTCTGACGAGGGAAAACCAGTTGAGAGCGTCTCCCAGCGTCTTTACTGCAGAAACCGTCGGGCGCCCAAATTGTCTGTCAAGCAGCTGAGAATTAATGGTGTCATGAAATGTCCCGATGAGGAGCTCAAAAGGGCAGTCTGAAAAACACTAACAGCCTGAGAAAATTATTCTGACCGCGTCCACCAGCCTGACGGAGGAGAGTGAGTTTGTGAGTGATAGACAAGCTACACAAATGTAGGATTTATGATACGCTTCACTTTTAAGAGGGAAAAGGTCTTCAAGGATGGACTCATAATATCACTCCGAAAATGTTCCAACGGGAGCAGTCTGATCGAGGGTTTCTTTTGTTTCAAAATGTATTTTTCCAAAGGCACTTGTCTCATAATCAGAGTCATCTTGTATTTTTGTCAGTACACCAATACTTTCAGAAGAGCTTCAAATTGTTCTGCTGGTCTCATAGTCCAGAGAAATAGTTGGGATTGCGTTCATGTTTCAGGGTGAGATGGAATCTGAGACCACAGGTTGATTGGTGCAGCATCAGCAAGTGATGTGGGCATAGTACTGATAGGGGGGGCAGCTGAGGGAGTCTGAAGGCAAAACTTTAAATTCACTGCTTGATCAATGTTTCAGGCCTCTTTTGCTGTCACAGAAACAATGAGATTGTCAATATAAGTGGCTAATATGAGTTTTCTTCATAAGGCCTCAGCTTTACACAGGCGAGGAGAAAGAGATTGCTGGTCTGCTGCAATGAAAGGTGCCATTCGAGGTGGGTCGGGTTTGAATATGATGCCCCATGGATGCCTTCCTCTGGGTAATGCAAGGAAACCTAAGAGCAGATCCAGAACTGGCTAGATGGATTAGACATCATATTTGGCCATTGAATGCTGTGGGACGCCTCAGGAAATGCAGCAGAATGGGCCTGTGGAGAAGGACAGATGAGCTCTTTTGCTGCCCACGACTCAGACCTGGAGATTGGACACGATGGCGACAACCGAGAGACATTTCCATGTCTAGAGAAGATTGTGTCTAAGATATATACATCCCACGTTTATGGCCGCTGGAGATGCAGGGTAAACCGGTCGCATTGGTTTGTCAGTGCCAGTGGCATGATAACTGCCCTCAACTATTTCTCATATCCATATTAAGACATGTGAGTTGCAGTAGGCTGTAGCTAAGAGGATAATATCAGATTCTGCTGTCAAAGCTCACAATCCACAGAGATGTCAATCATCCCTCTCCCCAGCGACAGATGACCTCTATCATATCCCCCTTTCTTCTCCGTATCTGTACTGCAGTTCTCTCTCCTCTCTTTTGCTGTCATTCTCTCTGTTTGCCTGTCTCTTACCATCTTCCCTTGTACCTGCATCCTCCTGTCTACCTTTCCATCACATTTTTTCTCTATTCCCCTGTCATTCTTTAAACCTCTCTCCTTCATCCTGCTTTTTCAGCTCACCTGCTCGTTCTGTATTTCCCTTTCCACCTCAGAAGATCCATCCATTCCTCTCGATCCATTCAAATCTGTCCCCCTGTCTCCTCCTCCCCTCTGTTTTCTCTGCTCCATTTTGCCACCACTACCTGCGGCACCACTCCCACTCTGCTGTCCCTGCACGTTCGAGTTCCCATCGCTTGTCATTGCGTTACGTCCCGTTCTGGAAGGGCTCAGGCGGGATCTAGCCCATTGAAGGCCATCTGTTAGCCGATCTGACAGGGCTAGGAGTGTGGCTGTAACACTGGCAGTGGCCACTGGCACTGGCACAGTCCAGTGTCTGGCTATGGCACTGCAAGCAGACAGCCAAACAGACCGCCAGCTTTCACACTGTGTTTAGAAACAGTCTGATTGTTCATTTGCAGGCACCTGGCAAAGATGCTCAAGATGAATTGTGGTTTAGTACAAGGAGGAGGACAAGCAAGCAGCTCCTGCGCACGTTTGGTCCTTCTGTTTGTCCGCCTTCGCCCTTACGGTGTCCCTCCCACCTCAACCTTTCCTCCAGGAAAGTAGTACCTCGACAACAAAGTATTACACACTGACACAGTGTCCGTTTCGCCCTCCTTTGCAATCAGGTTAGCCGGGCAAAAGGGTGTGAAATTGCTTATTGCTTTGTGAACCAAATCTGTGTTCTTGTGTTAATCCTGGTTTCTGGAGCCAAACCTGCAAGAACTGCTTTCCTTCATAACACACAGAGCATAGAGCATGCAAATATGCATATGGCTGCAAATGAAAAGCATACAAAGCCCAAGAAAGAAAAAAAACTGGCACACATTGTGGAGTAAGTACATTTTAAATATTCAGACTCACTTCCCCTCTCTGTCACACACATACAGTATACAGGTATAGTATGAACTTACACTTAATACACATTATGTTTGAGTAAGCTAGATTCATAAAGTTTCCAAGCATCCACCACTCCCTTAATATTTTGTTAGATTTCGAATAGTCACCTGCCCTTTACATAAACAGAGATATTTCCACCACAAATGAAGGAAGCAGGAAAGAGTGAGACACTAGGGATTTCCTGTGGATGCGCCTGTGAAAACAGTTGTATATCGTCTTCTGTAGCTCTGATGGAAGCTTTTCTGAAGTCAGAGAATATAACCCCAATGATGTGATCAAAGATATCTCAGACTGGGCTTGAGACTCTCAACAAAAAGACAGCATCACAAATGAGGGTGTAAAGTCCGAAAGACACAGGCATTTACCAGACAGAGGCTGTAAAGAAAGTTATCAAACTGCATTATGGACATGGTAGGATCTAATGTTTCTACAGAGCTTGACCCTCAAAAACAGCATCTTCCAGCGAGGCGTCAGGTCAAACCTTTAATAAATCAACGAGCACCAGTTTTATGTTTTAAGTGGGCCAAGTGTCATCACTGGAGTGAGTTAGCGAGACATACTTTAAGCCTAAAATACTGTTAAACTGACTTTAAGGGAGAAATTTAGCAGGCGAAGAAGGACTAAGAAAAAGATGCATTGCATAAGCATATGATCCAGGATTTTAGTCTTTAGGCTTCAAATCTTTAATACTTTTTCACTCCCGCACACCCAGGTGATCACTGCATGAAGAGGGCATACGCTTACAGGATGTTTGGTTTTAGTCGCTACATGACATCACAATGCAGGCCGTAATCGATGTGAACAAAAGCCATTTAACAATGGCGCTCAATTACTAATGAGTCACATGTTTAGGTAACAGGAATAATTATTATTCTTTGTGTGTTCTTCAACCCATTAGAGTTTGACGATATTTTATTATTCATATTAGACTGTACATAATGTGATTAAGGGTTTGATTAAACGATTAAACATTGATTATGTTGCTCATAGGTAGCTTGTTAACAAAGTGGGCTTGGTTTCAGGAAAGACAATTGAGATCTTACACACACACACACACACAGGCACGCTTTCACAAATAGCAACAAACCCCCTCCAAAAAAAAACAAAAAACACCCCAGAAACTGCCGGTGACTTGTTTGAAATCTGTTGATTTGGCAATTAACATGGCTGAGTAGCTGCTTTGCTGAAAAGCTTTGTATTGATTTGCTTTTATGTTAAGTTGGAATTCACATCACAAACAATTATAATCAGTGCCTCCATGATTGTATGATTTGCAAGTGACTGCCTTTAATTAGAGCTCCAACCAAATAGAGACGGAGCATCTAAAAAGCCCAGCGTGTTTCATGGGCAAACTAAAGCAGCTTCCAGCTTCCTAATCAACTTTGCTCATATCAGGTTCTCGCTGAGGTAAATTTCGATTAAGAGGGATTCCTGTCTCGTTATTAAAAATGTTGACATTTAAGCTGCAGTTTCCATCTAAAGATAATTACCTTCAGTGTCCTTACTAAACCTGGCTTTGTGTCTACTGTACATGTGATACAGAATCCAATTTAGTGGAGGGAACAGACTCACACGTTCCATGTAATCTTTAATAGCAAAATATCTCATAACTCGCAGCGCTTCAGCAGGTTATTCTAGGAAAGGACTGGGATTAGCTGTCATGGTTGTTCTCGCAAGAAAAAAGAAAAGAGCAAATGTGTGTTTTTAGATCTTTTTTTCTAAAAGGATAACCATGATAAATTCCATAAGGACACTGTGCCAACTATTATCAGAAATCCCATGTTGCCTCAGTCATCTGATTCATTCACCAGTTGATACGTATAAAAAGGCACAGTGGCAGAATAAAGTGATTCCTCCTTTTATTTAGGATCAAAAATGGGCTTTTATTGAATTTGTTTACTCCCCAGGTGGAATTAAGTTTTCAATGAGCTACAAGAAACAACATGGCTTTGGAGATGGAAACTGATGGTTGTGGTAAAAGCAAAACAGTGAAAACAATTGTAGCTTTGGGCGCGTATGCTTAACAGTAGATAGTGTAACAGCATTGAATGACCAATAATAGCTCTACTACTGAAAATCAAGACTATTTATACCATCCAAAGTCACATGTTTGTCTCAGAGGCCTTCACAATCTGTACAACTTACACTTCCCTTTATTCCCTCAAGGATATGTTTGAAAAATACCAGTATTTGCTTTCTCGTCCTTCTGTAATATATAAGGTTCACTTTGCTTTGTATAAAACTGCAATCCAGGGAGTAATCTAGCCTGCCTCTTTCCACAGGCAAAAACACCCACCTGCAAACACCTCTAAAGCATTAATTAACATGTTATATTTTGCTTGTTAAATCCGGACAAACACAACGTGTTAAAATAGTACCTTTTGATTTTACACTATTTCTTGACTATGAGCAGTGATTTTCTGGAGCACTGAGAGGTTTCCAGGCAACCACCAAAACCACAACATGTTGTTCTTACACTTTAGCTTTTGTGCACATGAAACCAAACATATAACATGCTAATTAGTGAGTTTAAGAGGTGCTATATGTGGAGTCTGCTCCCTCTGGAGACAGCCAGGCCAGCTGTTTCCATGTTTTCAGCATTTCAGGTTAGATAAGCTAAAAAAAGAAGTCCTTTTCCTGAGATATTTGACTATTATACAGGTGCATAGTGTGGACGCACTGTACATCCAAAAGACACACCTGACATGCAGTTTAGACAGATGTTCAGAATGCAGCAGCTAACCGTATTATGATCTTTAAAACACAGCTGAAGAGACTGGCTGTCTGTGTTCCAAGTTTGACATGAGATTGTTCCGGTTTGGTCCTTGTGTTTGGTGCAGTGCAACACAATGCTCAATGCAACACAAAAGACACCAACATCACACCAAAACACCAAAATTCTCTTTGAATCACCCACACAATAAAACATTGAGGAAAAGACAAAATCCCCTTCAGTGAATGACCTGAGGCCCTACAAGGCTGCTGGGCACAGGAGCTGTTCGGCTGTTTGGCCTTTTCTAGCTTTGGCCTGGCTGCTTCTCTCTAGATGTCTAGATGATGTTTTATTCTATGGCTGTGTGCAGTGTCAGAGCTGAGTCTGCAGTTTTTCGAGCATACGTTCTCTAGGCAACATGTATCGTTGCAGGTTGGCGTGCATTGCTGTGTCCTAATGCCACCGGTCTGCAGGCTCAGTTAGAAAACAATAGACATTGTTGTGTCATACATCGCTGGTGAAGAGTATGAGCATCTTCTGAAACATTAAATCCTCAACAAAGATCTCAGTTCAATGGGGATTAACGTACAGCATCATGAGCTCGATGGGCTTTGTCTAACTACGGGTTTGTTGTCACAGACTGTATTATTGTGTTGAACGGCCTCCGACTGTGCAGACTCACTCACGTTCAGTGTCTCGATCAATAACAAGGAGGGATACATTTATGAAAATTGATCAACAAAAAGGATATTTCAAAAGCTGCTGGAGTTGTTGGGTTGTGGGATTCAAGAGGGGAAATCGTAGAAACACTCTCCCATGATTCCCGCATCTTTTTTGTCCATCTGACACTCGGCGAAGGTCAAGGAGACCAAAGGAAAGGAATGTGCCTCAGCTGACTAACATGCTCTGTGGCTACATCTGTATTCCTCTAACTTCACATGCTTGGCTTGTGATATCCTGCTCTTGAGTGGCAAGCCTTTGATTTTGAAGATGGTTCTCCCCTCTGGGTGGTGGGCTGCTCTACAAAGTCATAACACAGCACAATGGGCCCCTTGTTGTCAGATGATTAGGCAGACTTGTGTGTGTGTGTGTGTGTGTGTGTGTGTGTGTGTGTGTGTGTGTGTGTGTGAGAGAGAGAGAGAGAGAGACAGAGAGAGAGAGAGAGAGAGCGACAGACAGACAGACAGAGAGAGTGTGTGTGTGTGTGAGTGTGTTGTCTAGTTTGTCTGACAGCAGTTTCAAATAACAATACATGTCAGAGCTGGTGAATAAGCAGTCTGACTGGCAGAGCCTTTTGTCTTCCAGACCTTTTCAATATTGTGTGAGAATGTCAGTGTGTTGATTGGGGATTTGCCGGAAGGGGCACATATTGGAAGAAAAGTGAGCTTTAGTCAGTTAAAAAAGCTCTTCACATTTTTTCCCTCTCATCTAAAACAACTTAGCTTTTTCTTTTGTGTGTGTGTGTGTGTGTGTGTGTGTGTGAATGTGCTCACACCCTGAGTGACGGGTTATTGTTAATGACAGAGTATGTGACCATCAAAGACAAACAGGTGCATGGGTATCTTTCTCCTTGGCGCACACATTTCTTTGCTTCCACCAGCATCTTGCCAAACTCTTAAAGGCATCCTTGCTGACTGATCCGTCTGTCTTTTCTTACGTGTGTCTTGTTTTTGTCTTGACTCAAAGAAAAAAACAAAATACACACACACAACAAAAAAAAAGACCTGGAGTAAAAATCTAGCAACAACAAAGTGCTCAACAGTTAATAACTGTCTAAATACTAATTCGCATGTTATTGTTTTTAGCGCGGTTGCAGCACCTCCTCTGGCATTATTGCAGCTCAAGCAGCAAATTAGGTCGGTGAAGGGCAGGGGAAGCACTACATGGAAGAAAACCCCCTTTTTAAAGACAAAAGAGAAACAGAGAAAGAAAAGCAAAAAAAAAGGTGAATGTGACTAATTAAATTAAACACAACTTGGCTTGAGGCTGGCTTCGGGGAAAGAAGTGCGTAGAGACAGGATGCGAGGGGTGGGGCTGGGAGTTGAGGCAGGATATTTAACTGCATATCAGGTCATAGGAATCAAAGCCCCCGGGGCGCAGCCGAACCAAACATGTCCCATCTGATGAGGGGCGAGCGGAGAGACAAGCTCTGACCTTTGAACTTCAACCTCTCTGTGCTTTGGAAGAGGTCAGAGAGTCACATCTACCTCTCTGCTTGGCATGTCTCACCCTGAGGGGAGTGTTTTTTAAGCTGACGAGGATGTATTGGCAGGCAAAGAGATAATGGTTGATAACACGTTTGTTATTGTGTGTAGTTTTAACATAGAACCCTTTAGGCAGTTTTTAAGCTCTGAAGGTGGTCTGCTTTGCATACGACGAGGTGGAAGGTTGATGCCTGGATTTAATAATGAATCATAATATAGCTAAAGTGGTGGGTGCTGGTAAATGTGATTTCCCCTCATTTCTTTTGAGTAAAGGGCTAATGCATTGCGTTGTTCCCACTAGTATATATCAGCTATTACTGTTGCTATATCAAATTCACTGAAGCAGAAATATATGATGTAGGCCACTTAACCAGCATCGCCTTCAATTTATTGCCTTTCCAAATGTTTCCCACCAGACATTAAAAGTGATATTTAACCAGCTAAATGTCTCACGGGAGAGGAGGAATCCTGCCAGATTCAAAGCTCACACTAAAATAGCAAATAGAGATAAAGTTCATTTTGTTAAAATTAGTTTCATACATGCTTTTTTTCCCTCCTCCTCCAGCAGTGACCCCCACCCTCCCGTCTCATTTCCATTCTCGTTTCGTTCCGTCTCCCTTTGTATTTCGCTCCACTGTCTCCATCACACATATCAGGAATTACCCGTGTATGTCCAAAACAATAAGATTCTCTCCTTCTTTTTACTAAAACCGAGCGCAATTAGGACTGCTGAATTTTACTCTTTGGCAGTGCCGTGTCTGCTACAGCCTCAGGGCTTTCTTGATATGGATGGGATTATTATAGTGTTGACGTGCAGCCGCTCGGTTGCCGCAGGAGCATGCGCAACCCCAAAACAAATGCACACACACTCAATTTATTTCTCTGAATCATTATTGCCAAGGTATGACGCTACCTTCTTTTGGCACAATCACTTATCTGCTGGGTGGGCTCAGCGGGGTAGAAGTAGGCCACAAGAGGCAGTGTGTGTGTCTGCGAATGTGCACGGGCTCCTGTGTGGGTACCGTTATTGCAGGTTGCAGGCCCACGGCCACGTTTAGCCATCCTACTTAATAAACTTTCACTGAGCTCGCTGCATGATATCTGACCTGAAACAAGACAGGGAAATAGCAGGGGCAGAGGGATAAGGAAACAAGTGGATGGAGATAATGGGAAACAGAGGAAATGAAAAATGGAGTCAATTTGCACTGGAATTACTGGAGAAAAAAATTCAAGAATGTAGGGACAGGCCTATAGTCGAGTAAGTAAGCACTGATTTGATTTGTAAGACTAAAACTGGACTAAATTTGGTTAAAAGGTATTTAAAGAACTCTAAACTGCAGCAGCATTTAAATGGCTTTTAAATTACAACAGGTCAGAGTAAAGCTCTTAAAAAATAAGAAAAATAGCTTGACATTTTGGAAATTTACTTCTTTGTGTAAGAGTCACATGAGAAGATTGATGCTGCCCCTTTTTGTGCAGTAAATGGAGGATGGAAAGCCGCTGATGTTACTTTGAAGGGAGCAAAATTCTAATACAGAACAAAAACACGTTGTGGTGGATTATGTGCCCGACTACTTCCTGGCTTGGAGCTGGAGCGATCAAACTGTTAGCTTAGCTGTGGACAGATTCAGGGTCGCTGTTTCCAGTCTTGATGCTAAGATAGCCCACTGCTGGCCGTTTAGCTTCATAATCACCCTACAGCCATGAGAGCGGTATTGATTTTCTGATGTAACACTCAGCAAGAACGCCATTTCCCAAAATGTTAAAGTATGAACTACTCAACGCATGTCTTGTGTGTAATTTAGACAGAAGAAAAACATTTCAACCAAATTTAGCTCAGTTTTCAGATGTAGATTGATCTGAATGTTTCCAGTTGAGCACAGATAAAAAACTTGGCTGCAAGTTGATATTAGGTCTAATAAAACCTTGCAACCAAATGTAGTTTTGGTTCAGCCTCGACAGCAAGACAATGTTTAAACCGCAAGTCACCAATCATTCTGCACATGAACAGTTCAGGTCGCGTGCACATTTACACACACATATTCACATATAGCCTATGAACTAATGCACTACGCAGACACCCAAATCATCACACGCAGAGATCATCCAGCGGGCCTTAAAACCTCCTCCAGTTCGACCTGTCATTTACGTGTGTTCCTACATTTGAAAGTGAGAGTGGATTACAACTTTTCATGAGCAGCAATCTTCACCATCGTGAATAATGAGTAGTCAGGGGTGAACTGCCAGAGCAAAAAAGATATAGAAGTAACAGAAAAAAAAAAGAAAGAGATCATAGCCGACTCAAATTGTAATTCTCAGGTCCTTTCTCTTTCGCTCTGTTTCTCTCTCATGTGTCAGTCTCTTTTAAGGAGCTCTTGCCACACGTCCACCTCATCCCTCATCTCTTTTATCTGCCTGTTTCACCCGCTCATCTTCACCTCTGCCTCATTTACAATTGCTCCTCTCCTCCGGGGAGCGTTAACCTCGGTCGTCCGTTCGCAGGGCCCTAAGGCCATGATTAAAGAGACGGGGGAGGGAGAGGGAGACGGGTAGAAGGAGGAAGTGAGTAATGCTGAAAAGGTGGGTGGGTGGCGGGGGAGGGGCTCGCCGTGTCTGCAGTGCGCACAAGCCAGACGCAGCCAGTGACCCGCCAATCAACCCCAAAATGGTGGCGTACACGTGCCACGCTCTCCGTCACACCTACAGGGCCTGTTATTTCTTCAAGAGTCGCTCCCAAAGAGCCACGACACCTTTTCAAATGTTCACGCTGCTCTTACACTTACCTAAATAGCTGTGACAGAATAATTAATGTGAAACATCTCAGATTGAAAGAGTCGGTTTGGTGCCTTTTGCTTGCAAGTTTATGCTGGCCCCGGCTGGCTGTTGGCTCCCTGCTGGACTCGAGCCAAACAGCATCTACAACCGCAAACATGCTCAAGTTTCAAGATCGCGGATAATCAGGAAATCGAATGTAGGCTGGTCCCAGTGCATTATGGTGTCGAAAGTGCTTAAAGTGTTCTGCTCGGGATCGACTGTCAGACTGTGCAATGGTGCAGTGGGTGTGATGGACAGCAACACTCCCACAGGCTGAGGGGGTGACTGAAGTTTAAGAAAAAGGAGTCACTGCGATAGCAAAAACTTGGAAGATATAAATATCCAGCACTAATTTATGAACTAGCTTCAGCTGGTGCTAAGCTACAGCCCTCCACTGTGTTTAACCACCAGTGTTTTCAGTGAGGGCAGCTAGCAGCACACTGCCTTTGATTGCCCCACTAATGTTAGACGTGTAAAAACCCGGACCAAATCTGTGATCTGAACATGCATGGACACGCCATGTTATTAAGGGCCCTGTAAGCTTTATCAAAATGGAAATGAGCAACAAAGAAAATAAGGAGGAAGAGCACTTGAAAAATAAAATGATTAAGAGTAAGTTATTCATTTATTTTACCAAGTGATTGAAGGTTAGAGGGGAAACATGTGGCACGTCTGATAATCTTTTTGTACATTATGTCACTTTTGCAGCTCCACAAACAATGTGTGAATGATTTGTTATTGTAAACAGTTACAGATTCACGAAATATAGTTTTTGTCCTCCTCACTTCCATCTTTATATCAGATAGATGCTTCCTCCATTTTTTTGTCAGAATTTTACTTCCCTTCCCCCATCTCCTCTTTCATCTACGGCAACATGTTTTATCTTTCCCTTTAACCCGTACGCATGCCAGTCCTTCACATCCATAACCCAGTCTTGAGCTCTCTGATCCTTCCATCCCGCTTATCTACTGTATGGATTTCTCCATCCCTTCCTTCTCCTCCTCCTCCTCCAAATATCCCGGCAATTAGACCTGTTTCCCGTTTCTCCATTCTCCGGCTCTGTGGCTCTGCTTTCTTCACCTCTCCTGTCTGCATGCGAACCCCTCGCCCTCATCTCTGATCATCCTTTTTCTTTCCAAATATCAATCCTCATTTCAAACCTCCTCACATCTTCTTGCCTGCCATCAGGCCGCTCTGATCATTCCTTCCAGCTTTCGTTCTCCCTCTTCGCCCCCCCTCTCCCACCTCCCTCCCTCCCTTGCTGGTACCTGACCTCCATCCTCCCTGTGATCATCCCTCCAGAGTTGAGGCCATCTGTTCCTGCAGGAGAACCAAGTGCATCCTAGCCCCCGACACCCGCCAGGATGTGTGTATTTATGCATGTGTGTGCCAATTTATCTGTGTGAGTGTTAAAGTGTGACCACATATTCCTCTGTGAGCGTCTGTAAAAAATTGGGAGTGTTGCATATTCATGCCACTAAGGGTGGAGTGCCATTTCTACCTTTTATGGAATTATCTTTTAGGCATGCCCCATCAGTGATGGATTGCTGCATAAACAAAATCACTTTGATGTCTGCTGCATGATGGATGCATATGGATTATATGGAGATGATTATAGCTAATAAAGATGATACCTGAGTGCACCCTTTCTCTAAGTATGTGTCCATGTGTGCGAGTCATATTGTGTTTTGCGCGTAGGTGTGTGTGTGTGCGTGAGCGTACGCATGTGTATGTAACAGTGAGAGTTCAGGCCCTCAGTGCTCTCCCTGCTCGATTAGGAAGTAAACAATGTTTATTCAGGAGCAGCTGTCTAAGGGAGATGGCTGTGTGCGCATGTACAAACACACACACACACACACACACACACACACACACACACACACACACGCATTCAGAAAGATGAAGATGAAGGCTTGCAAAAGAGAGAGACTGATTAGTGGCTCTGTGAAGCCAAGGAGGAGAGGCCCCAGTGGAGTATGCAGACACATACATACAGGCACACACATCTAAACACACAAAGAAAAGAAATGAAAGCAATAGGTTCACACACAACTACTTCTGCAAAGACTGATGAGCATTTGAAAATGACCAAAGTGAATAAGTTTCAATTCTGCAGTATTGAGAATCATGGCTGCCATTGTAAAGAGGCGCGTGTGGCCGCTGACTCTTCAGCCCTTAACTCAAACAGAATGTGGAACTCAGAGTGAACTCTACCAAACCAGAAAGAAAGACCTCGCAGTGACTTTCCTCCCTCACACACACACACACACACAGGTGAAGCTATTGCAACTTTTTTTTTTCCTTTTAATTATGTTAGGCCTCTAAAACAGCCACTGGTTACCTTTATAAGAAAAATGTATACGCTGTATAGTAGCTAGTGTTTTCATTTAGCTGTAAAAACAATAAAATGCTATTTGTTATATCTAACAGATGTCAGAGGTGCAAAAAGAAACCTTGGAGATTCTATTCTGAGCCACCGTATAGACTTTTCTTTGGAAAAAAATAAAGCACAAACTTCAGAAATCTGCCTTTACAACCCAAACTACAACGATTTGCTGTCTAGTCCACCCACCTCTCTCTCTTTCTGCGTTCCTGATTCTTCCCTCTTGTCTCAGCAGCAGCTGTGCGTATTCCTCCTCAGGGTGAATCCGCCACGAGCAAGAAGGCCTGCTTTACAAGAATGACCCAATTTATCAGACACAGCACTCGCACTGTTGATGGATCTAATTAAAATCTGTGTACAAATCTTATAAAGGCCAGCGGTAATCATATTTACGGTGCGAGCTTTCAGTCATTCTTTCACAATGTTAAACCAGGATAATCCATCGCGCACAGCATAAAAGGGCCTTTTGCAGCAAGTTTGATCCTGTCGCTGTCTGCTTTTTTTCCCTTTGCTACAAAAATACTGTGGTTCTGTTGTACGTTTTCAATTCACACTAATCATTTAACACGATTCATGCATGTTTAAGAGTACGGAGACCAGATGTGTAAATAATACAAACACACAAAATACAAAGGATACAAAAACAAACGCCATTTCTCACACATCTTCTATAACTCATTACTAAAATACCAGACGAACCCAGAGGACATGAAATCTAAGGAGAGTGATGTAACTGTACAGTAAAATATTGTTGTGTGTGGTGTTTGCTAACCACCGATTGAGCTTATATTATCGAAGTGTGGAAGTGTTCTGTACAATGTCAACCAAAGGCTTAAACTCACTTTTAAATGGTTTATGAGTAAAGAATTTGTTTCATTCTTCTAACTTCCATTTGATCCATCTTTTCCTCATTAATGATCTTTTCATTTTACCCTGAATTGTGAAGCAGTTTGTGAAGTCTGTCTCAGCAGGAGAGCTATAAATGAAACATTGGTCATCTTTCTAATGTTTAATAACGATGACTGAGATAACGTCATGGTGCTGATGTACATATGCACATGATGCATTATTGGTATTGGTGCTATATATAGAAATAGTCGCGCGTAAGGAGGGACGCCCTGTTCTGTTGAAGATCCAGGCGATGTGACACGAGCGTTCTAAGGAAAAGATTGTGTATATTTCTTGTAGCGCCCACAGTTTTGGTCATGAATCAACGCAGAGTTTAATGTATGCGGCACTGGGAGTGTAAGAACAGTACTGTAAACATGATCTGTCATTATATAGTATTCATTAGAGGCTCTGGGAATCCAACAAAATCCAACAGAAAGCTGTTGCATTGTGCACTGAGCAAACAATTGATTTGATTCAGAAGCTCCCAGTGTGGGTGTCGCTCTGAGCCTCATATTGGAAAACAGTAGGGCAGCCACAACCAAGTCCTCTCCCCGGCCTAAATGTATTTTAAAGACACGCATTTGTTTAAACAGTGCCTACCTCCCTCACCGCACCCCTGCTATTAGCACATTTTATTGTGCCACAAAATGATTCTGATGGGGTGAGTCTCTTTTATTCGAGCTAATGCTGTTACCAACCCCTGTCAATACATTATGAATGTGTGTGCAGGCTTTGTGTGAGTTGAGACTGGAGGTACTTTAACTTCATATGGAAATGAGATAGTTTCATCATACCCAATGTGGATCGAGTTGTTTCTAATGGACTAGCTCCCAAAGCTTCAAATAAAACTCAGCCATGCTGCCGTCTGCATCTCAAAATATCAATTTTAGTTGGTGAAATGGCCACCATTTGGGAAACAAATGAAATCCAATCTTGACAAAGCAAGTGAAGCAAGGCAAATTTATTTGTGCAGAACAACACGTTCAAAATGGCAATTCAAAGAAGTGCACTGTTGAAAATTACAGTCACACTACACAGTAAAAGAGCTTATAGTATCCATGCTACATTGTATTATCACTTTATTTATTGATCCATTATTTCAATTTGATCTGTTTTTTTTTCTTTTTCTATCTGTTGTTGCCTTTATTTTGCACTCTGAAAATGCCTAAAGTTAATGCTAATATGAGATCATCTACAGGTGGGCCTCTGTGTGTGAATGTGAAAGGCCTAAACCTGATGATCATATGAACATATGATCTTGTGTCATGCTCAGGGGAAGCAAAGCAAAGTATGAACATAACAGTGACGCAGTATTACTTTATAAAGTTGTGATGGTGAAGGTGAGAGCAGACCATTCATTTTTACAGATCTACACAACACAGCACCATCACAGCAAGCTCAACATTCACTCTCCTAATTTCTGGATCTTAAAGTGCTAAAGTTTTAATATTTTTCACCTTGAAACCTGTTCTTCAGGTATTTAGGGTAGTTGGAAACAGGGCTGCTGAGATCATTTTGCGTTGTGCGCATTGAAGTCTCACACACACACACCTCTAAAACTTTATATGACTAAACGCTTAGATGTCTGTGCTGGTTCAGTTAAAGATGACCATTTGAGATGCACAGAAAGTTATATTTCCCTGGATGTTCAGTTTTTTCAGGGGCTGACACAATGATGGCTCAATTTTGTGCAGCTAGCATGTACAGTAATTGTGCGGCTCTTTTTAACAGTGAATGAGTATTTGAGTGAGAGCTCTGCAAGCTAATGCTGTAATATCTGGCTTCAATCAACAAAGAAGAGGCTTCTTTCATTAATCTAGATGTCTCAGCTGGATGTGCACATCAATCTCAACTCTCCAAACTTCCTCTCCTTAGATGAAGCTGCCTCTTGGGAAAACTTAAACTTTTGGAGACGACTTTGATTTCAAACAACGAGGTGCTACTTAGACACTGGAGGGGGAAAGTGATTTTTGGTGGGGTCATGTTTGCCTGTACCTTCACACCCATGAGCTATATTTGTCATTGTTCTTCACTCTGCTCTAGTTTAATTATCCCAGGCTCTGTCTCATTTTCCCAGCTCACCATATTTAAATAATACTCATAGTCAGTG
Organism: Amniataba percoides; assembly: GCA_037176925.1. Classification (NCBI taxonomy): domain Eukaryota; kingdom Metazoa; phylum Chordata; class Actinopteri; order Centrarchiformes; family Terapontidae; genus Amniataba; species Amniataba percoides. The sequence goes on from JBAJHX010000051.1 coordinate 4,938,026, forward strand.
TTTGTCAAGTACACAGTACGCTCTGTTTTTCTGGTTAAGCAGCAGCAGCATGCTTTTCATGCTGTTCATTTGCGTGCAGACTGGCTCAGGCTTTAGGTTTAGTTTGAAAGCATTAACTTATAGCTGCCGTTTAATTTAATGTCAGGCAGCTCTCATGAGTTTTTTTTTTTTTTTTTTTTTTTAGCCTTCTGACTTGGCCAGATGGTGTACTCACTTACTGTTGTGGTTTACAAATCTGAGTTCTGTGGGCATAATTTGAATCTTTACATTTGTGTGAAAAGTGATTGCGATGGTGTTTTTTTTAAACTTGACTTATTATAATTTTATATGATATTTCTAGCAATAGAAATATGGTCTGGCCTCATTCAGTTCTCTTTTTTCTGCCCCCCTTGTTCTCTCTTGCATAGTCTATTTCACCCCCACCCTCATCCCTCTGCAAATATGAGCTTGGAGCACAACTGAACAGTCTTAATTAAAAGGGGTTGTTTGCACAAAGGCTAAAAGTCCTGATAACATGATGTTTTCTATCCGTCTAAAATTAATGCTGCTCAGTGTGATAGCGCAGCCCAGGCTGAAATTAAAAACTGTTATTATGAAAGACATAAAGACAGAATAATAAATAACAGTCAGTGGCCCAACTAACTGGGGCTGTATATCTACACCCTTAAGTAGCATTTAATTAAACCTGCTGCAGCAGAAAAGATGTATATGAAATATTGAGATTTAAGCAAAATAGTCCAGACACCCTTCTCCCTGAGCTGGGTCTTGTAGCTTCTTGGAGGATCCTGAGGTTAGGGTTACCAGGTCAGGTAGGACATGTAATCCCCACAGTGTGGATCATGGGTCTGTCCCATTGGTCTCATTCCAATTATGTGCATCCACAGGGAAATGTCCATGAGGGATCCTCGGCAGAGGCTTTAACTGGTTCCTTCCAATGAAATAAAGCAGTGGAACTGAGTGGACATTGGCACCTCACTTTCTGTAAGCCAAGTACCCTGCAAAAAGTATTCATTCAGCTGCCTGTATCTGCTGTGTAATTCTTTCCCGCACTATCCAGGGTTCAAGACCATCAGTGAGGGTTAGGAGGTACTTTGACTGGTAAACTGAAAACCTTACCTTCAAAGTGTGTGACATCTCCAGTTGAAAGCGCTGTTGTTGACTTTCCACCAAGGTATTTAGTGTCCCAATACAATCGCCCTGTGGAAACAATTCTTTTGCTTTGGGCAAAAACTTGTTCCCAACCCAAATCACTAACCTCCATCCCAGCTCCTTCACTGCAAAGAGGTCACGATCAGAACTATGCCATCTGCAAAAAGCAGAGATGCAATGCTGAATTTACCAGATTGGACACTCTCAATCTCTCTTAATCCAGACATTCAGTCCACGAAAATCACCAAAATGGTAAATAATTACAACCTTGGTGGAGCCCAACAACCGGAAGAACCCATAGTACCATATTTTCTGGATTTTATGTGGTACACGGCACTCAAAAATCTGTCAAAATGTTTTAGTACGACTTTGGTAAGCTACGAAGCCACGCTGCTTGATGGATTGTTGGAGCATTACGGCCACCGTAGTCAGGAGCCTCACGGAGTGATATGTTTGTGTGTAATGCGCCTTATAGTCTGGTGTGCCTTATAAATGAAAAAAGATAGAAAATAGACCATTCATTGACATTGCGCCTTATAATCCAGTGCGCCCTATAGTGCGGAAAATACGGTACTTACTTTAGATATGGACACAACTTTCTCTATATGTACATTGAGTAAATGGGTCAGATCACAGGCAGTCTGGTATCCAATATTTTTGCAGTGCACCCTACAAGAAAGAGTGATCAGCGGATCAGGTTTTATGTGGCTCCCAGTATACTGGCAAGAGGAAAGAGCTAGTCCATGCTGGATCAAATCAGCCAAGGTTTTCAAACACATTCCAGTGTCAACAAGCTTGCTGAGAGAGGCTGGGCAATGTGAAGGCCTGACACACTACTTGTTTTACTGGAACACACTGTCCAATCCACATTTTTAAAGAGGGTCCCAGCACTCCACCTGCCAGTTCATAGGCAGGCCAGGTGAATAATTCTCTTTTCCTGCTGAGCAGCCTGCCTCTCTTCTGTGTCGTCTGATGTCTTGCCAGATGCCAACCACTATATATACGTTAATATATAGGATATAAATATAATATAATGTTTCTGCCTCTCCCTTACAGCCAAGCTTCTGTATACTCCCAGTGTTAGCTCAGCTGACATGCCAGTTTATCTTATTGCAGCCACATCTAACACTGACTGGAAATCCCATTAAGCATAATTTACCTCATCCCCTCCTCTCTTCTCTTTTTCTCCCTCGCACATTCAGTCTATAAAGGATTATTAATAAAGTCACTAAGCAAGAGTGATTCTCTTTTGCACATAAGAGTACATCTTCACCTCTCTCATTCTCTCCCTCATCTCTCTCTCTCTCACACATACACATACACAGAAACGTGCACACACAGTTCAGATGTACAACAGAATTGTTGATCCTTGTCTCTTCCTACCACTGAAGATTCTCCTGGGTATTGAAGTATGTACGTGCTGGCATGATGTCTGGAGCAACAGATGGGAAAAATTCTCCCAGGTGAAGGATATATCAGAGGTCTTCTTGAAGAGAACATGGAGAGAAAAAAATGAAGCAAGTATTGCACAAACATAAAAAGCCTGATGCTGGAAGCTTGCTACTCAGTATTTTAAATATGTGACCAAGTCTACCTTATATGTTTATCATAAATTACTCCTTGTAATAAAACCACCAAAAAAGTGCTCTCAATAGAGTACCTGTTTAAATAGTTGGACCTGGTTTTCAAATGTATTTTGAAAGTACAATGTGAAGGGATTTGGATCTGTAAAATGTTTTTTTAATAAACTGCTGCAAAAAGGAGGCATGACATTTGGAGGAACGCCTAGTGCTCAGAATCGTGTACATTCTAATAACGCATACCCAGGAAAATAAAAAGTCAGCTTAGCAGGTCTTTACCTTAGCTAAACATCAAAGTGCTGAATATGGCAGATAAAGTATATACAAACAAATATGGGGGATTTCAAAGGATAACATTATCTGTCCAATAGCAGACTCCTCAGCTGGTATTCCTCGAGGGAGAAAAATACACAGCAGGATCCACCAGCTTTTTCCACACTGACAATAAGTTATTCCCTAAGCTTGGAGGATTCAGGAATATTAATCCTCCGTAGAGTGAGCTCACAGCTACATCGCCTTAGTCCTAAACTGAGGCGGATTCTAAAGTCTAAATCCAGTAATAAAATCAGCTGTTACATGTTTGTGGCATGTTGACATTCAGGGAGGCACATTTGGCTTTAAATCAACTTCATTCCCCGTAATACTGAATGTCACAGCATCCCACATCCCAGTGTTTTTATGTCTTAATAACCATGACCTTTTCCTTTTGTCAATTGGACTCGATGCAAGAATCAATCTGCTAGTTCTGGTCAAGCAGCTGATGTATAGATTTTGCGGGAAGATAATGGCCAGTTTGTCTCTGTGGTCACCATGGAGGAGAGCACGGCAGCAGGAGCAGCGCTGTGTTTGCTCAACTCAAGCACGACCTTGGATTATTAGCAATAAGCAAAAGTTCCTCCACTCACACTCCAAGATGGCAGGTCGGAATAACTTGTCCACATAAACACATTTTTGCCCTCGCTGGCTACGAGCACAAGATGAACAGGCAGAACACAAAGCTACCTCAATGCCTCTCGGTAAATTACTGTTTGTACATGAAGGGGAAATACTAGTTTGGTTTGCTTATTTTTGCCTGAAAGCAATAGTTCAACATTTATAGAAATATGCTGATTCACTTTCTTACAGATAGTTAGTTAGGATTGATACCTCTCTCACTTCTGTGGGGTGAATATGAACATAATGGCAACAATATTGTCATATATTATGTGTGGTAAAGAAGATTTCTGTCTGCCAAGAGATGTCTGATTTTTTTTTTTAGATTAACATTTTTATTGTGGATAAGACAAACAAAAAAAAGGTATTTTGTGATCATTAGTGAGGTTTAAAGATGTATTTCCTTTGGACTCAGACAATGAATGAGACTTTATGCTAAGCTTAGCTTATGAGCGACATGAGAGCAATACCAACCTTTTCACATAACTCTCTGCAAGAAGGTCAGCTGTATTTCCCAAAATATCAATCTGCTGCTTTGGTAGCTTTTATACCACCTTTAAGTAATAAAAATTGTCAGTACCTGTATTTTCCTAATGGTTTCCAGGGAAACAACTAATATGTATCTTATGTAAATATAAATATGTTATTGACATTATATTATATTAACTGTGAGATGACAGCTATATGTTAAATGTTGGTGAGAGTTTGTCATAGAATAAGACAGTATATCAGCCATTGATTTTGACAGAACAAAAAAACTTTCATTGTGAGTCCAACACTGTTAGAGGAACTTCATTGCACTCTTTCACACTTTACATGATGGCTTGACATTTTTCCTGGTGCTTTCTTAAAAACTTGTGTGCACGTGAAGCTCTGATCTGATCTATAAAATGGCACCAATTTTGACAATCACACTGTTTTGGCCATAAACATTTGCTGAGTCCAGCTTCTCAAATGTGAAAGTTTGATGCTTTACTTTGTCAGTCACGATATGACCTTTAGCTTATGGCCTGTTGTTGGGAAGAAACAGACAATTAGAATGCATTTATAATTGGCTGATTAATCAATAATGATAGTGACCATAGGCTGCATATTCTGTCGCTGCTGCAGCATGTACTGTCTGTTTTACCCTCATTTCTTATCATAAATGAAAAGCCTTTCTTCAGTGGTCTGGAATTGAATATTGAGCCGGCCGCCGTTCTGTGTACCAACATGTGAGCTCAAAGTAATCCTGTTTTTGTGTTGTAGGGAAAAAAAGACACCTTTTGTCTTTGGTGGTAGATTAATGGAGAGCTCAAGATGTTTGTCATTGAGAGTCTATTTTAGTCTACCTTAGCATAAGAAATGAATATTAACCACTTGGGGGCAAATGGTGAATCAAATTGTGGCACGAGACATATTTTTAAATTTAAGGGTTGAGAGTTGATTCCTCATTAAGACACCTAACCAAATAGATAAATAAAGAAATAAATATAAATATAACAAAACAAAGGGAGAAAAACAAAAGATGCTGCCTGATTTCTTTGTGACAGGCGAGTCAAACAACTTAAGTGAAAAATGCGAACACAACCGCACAGTGTCAAGTGAAAATCAGATGTTGACACCATGAAAATGCAAACTCCATTTTATTTCATTTTCAGGTTTCTCTTTTTGTTTCCTGCAGAACGTTGTTGTGATTCTTCTTTAACCTTGCTTCACCTTGCTGTTTGCTTGTTTTTGCTGTCTTAAGTAGACTGACTCACAGGTCGCCATGAAGTGGATGTTTTTACTATCTCCCTGAGAAAGATTATTTAGTCTTTGCATATTTAGGCACTTTGTTCAAACAGGGAATTGACTTTGTTGTGAAAATAGGGCAGCTACAAACAAAACAAAACTCTGGATGCCATTTTCTGTTTACCATGGGACTACCAGTACTGTACAGTGGGGGAACAAGCTGTAATGATGCATTTTGGCAGCCCAGTCCATTTAATTAGTGAATAATCTGGTCAGCTAGTGTTATTAATGCTGAAAGCTGAGTTAGAGTTTGTCACGATAAAATGATTGTATGAAAAATACAAAGCAGGTTTGTTTTTTATGGGGAATATGGATTCAGCAAAGTGCACACAAAAACATAAAATCATTCAGGAAGCTGCATTTTTCATCAGCACTCATTGCCAGTCATGCTGTTTTTGAATGGCATCAGTCACACAGACACTGAGACTGAGCTTCTGTTTGCTGATTGTGGCATTTATCTTGAAAAAAATAGAAAATTATCCAATGAAAAGCCTTCGGCTGTTGAAGAAATAGTTTCCTCGTAATAAGTCTGTGTATTTTTTCCTGCAACTTACCCTGGAGCTGAAAATGCACACAGCACCTAAACCTCAGTGTAAAGATGCTCTCATCGCCATAAAGCAGACACTGAGACGTGCAGAGTGTGGGGCTCTGAGGGAGACAGGGTCTGCCGCTGACAACTGAAGCATTTTGTATGTAGCAAGCTGAGTAATACACACTCACACATAAAGACACACAAACGTGTTGTAACAGACACATGCAGTGACACCTGCACTGACTTGCAAACAAACAAATGCAAAGACAGATAGTGACAGGTGAGGTCATGTGCATGCACGCACACACATACACACACACACACACACACACACACACACACACACACACACACACACACACACACACACACACACAC
>JBAJHX010000051.1:4966001-5030165 GCA_037176925.1 Amniataba percoides
CACACACACACACACACACACACACACACACACACACACACACACACACACACACACACACACACACACACAGAGCATGCAGACAGCCCAAGACATCAACAAAATTCTTCCACCATCAGGCCTATGGGAGTTCAGGGGATTAAATACAACATGTAACCTAGGAGACCCCCCTCTGGTTGGCTGAAACATTTTCGCTCTCGGCGCTCCTGTGGGGTTGTTTGTTGTTTGCGCTCTCGCGTTTTGCTGATAAAACCTAGAATGCTTGATTATGCTTAAAAGGCTGAACCGTGCAGCTCCAATTCTGCCACCCAGGTAAGGACATATTCGACGCACCTTCTTCTTTTATTCACTCGCCCTCCCCCCTTATTCATCATCAGGACCTCAAAGACGGAGTGAAATAAATTGTGGAGAGGAAAAAGGGAAAAGGTTGTCAGTTTTCTTTTCAACTCCGTAACAAAACAGATTCCGCGCTCGGGAAAAAAAAAAAAGAAACACAGACAAAGTCACCATAAGTGCTCCAAGAGCTTATTTTCTCTCGCTTTCACAGGAATACCAAGAAAATCAACTTCTTTTTTGGCCCCTATTTTTGTACCAACCTGTGATTCTAATAAAAACAGCTCATCTTCAAAGAGCGTCTTCGATATTCAGACACCACCAAGACGGTAGCCTTCTCACCCGATTCCTGGTTGCTATATATTTTAAGTGGCAATACAGTAAGAGGACACAGCGGGAGATGTATAGTTACTGCAATGGGGAGTCTTTTGATATAATGACTCCATTTGACTGGGGTCCGGGGAGCCTTGTTTGAAAGCATTACCTTTAATGTCGAGCTGCTTCCACTCACTCCATCACCTCTGATGTTAGTGAGTGTTAATAGGAGAGAGTTCTCATTTTTCACAGCATTTACTGGTACTGTGAGTCAAACTGAATGGCTGTGAATATGAACCACATGAATTGTGTAGTTTTGTGTGTGTGTGTGTGTGTGTGTGTGTGAGAGAGTGGGAGTAAGAGAGGGTACAGGCAATATAATATAGCAGTAGATGGCTGTAGCCTTCAGTATGAAATCACTGGTTCTGTACTGCAGATGAAATACAGCACAGTGCACTCTCTGAAGTAAACCAGGCAGCTGAGTATGCCCCCCCCCCCACCCACCACCACCACCCCCCACCTCCACCACCACCACCAATGCACACACCCGCACTCACAGTGTTTTACTGAATAAATACTCCATTTGAGACCTCTTAGAGATGTGATTTATTCATCGTGCACGTGCTTCAGTTTCCTTGTGCATGCGTGTCGCTTTGAAAATAAAAACTTGGGCGATGTGTTTTTAAAAAAAAATTCTCGTGCAGGTCATGGTGGATGTCAACACATTAATAAAAGCGGGTCGGCCCTTGTATGCATGTGCGCGTAAAGACGCAGAAAGGGTCGTGTCAGCCGTTGTTTGTGCCCACCACTGCTGCTTCTTTTTGCTCTTCAGACGCATCGAAGATTACAGACGATGATGTAATGGCATGCAACAGATTGGTGTGTGCGCTCTTAATGTTTCATACACCGAGTTTACTGTGTTTTTCTTTCGTGTGTTGTTGTTGTTTTTATCATCCTGTGTCATTCTAAGTCACACATGCGTCACCACTTGAGGACCGGCCCTGCCTCCTCTCCCCGGGGGCAGATGTGGCTTGTTTCCTCTTGTCTTCACATGCAGTGTTGGATGAAAGTGCCGCACGGGTGTCACAGAAGGAGTTTCCTACCGTGGCTGATGCTGCTCGGTTTCAATTTCTCCCTCCACGGCTGGCGTCTCATTCGTCTTACATTTTCAGTTCGTGTACCTCGCCCAGGTATACAAATATCCCACTCTTTCACGTTCGGTGACAGCTGCTCAAGACAAATTTCCTTCCCAACATAACTGCTCAGTGAACAAATGTTTCTCAGCTTTGAGCTTCCATTGCCGTTTGTTAACATTACAATGCTCGCCGTTGATAAAAAATACATGTTCAATCGCTCCCTCTCTATTACCCCCCTGTAAGTCTTTTTCCATCAAAGGCCCCCTAGATGACACCTCCGGAAGGAAAGAGACGGCCCAGAGCCAAAAGCCTGGGACTCTATGGCAAACTGCACTTTACTGGATTCACAGTATTTCAAGAGTGGGATGCTCTCCACCAAAGGAAACGACTGCAACACGAGAAACAGTATGCTAATACCACTGTGAGATGTTCTGTTTATGGTGGGTGTAAAATTTTGCAGCAATCATTTTCAAAGAATCAGATGAGATTCTTCAGATTCAGATTCCTGGCTTACAAAGATATTGGATTGTGACACAGTATTTCCTGAAATACGGCTCTGAGCGTCTCTGGAGCGACAGTTGAGGGAGACGCATGGAGGTTAAGGGATCAGGAAATATGCTTGTTTTCTGTCAGGTCTAGAGTTCGAAGAGGAAGTTGATGCGCTGCACTCTCATGTCTGAGCATTAAGCGTGGAGCTGGAGCCAGGAGGTGATCAGCTTACATTAGCATAAAGGCTCTATCCAAAGTTCATAAATTAGACTACCAGAACTGATGTAATTATCATGCTATGTTTCATCTGGTTAATATAGAAAATAACAGAAATGTTAGAAATGGTAGAAATGGCAGGTTGTAGTTTGATGAGCAGATACAAGCAGAAACTATTGAGGACAGAGGCCAATCATTTCTAATGGTCGCCTGGCAACCTCATGGTGACAACAATGGGTCGTCTGTATATGTGGCATTTACGCCTCCTTTTTCATACATTCATCTAAATAGACTGACAAATTGACAGAACAAATATGCTTGTATTATAATCAGTACATTCAGTGCAGGCTCTATGATGGTTCGCTTTCCACTGACTGAGTTTTGTGTGTATTTACAGTGATTGTGGTTGTGTGTGAGGTTCTGAGCGCTGCCAAATCGCACGCCTACATACACAGTGACAGACGCTTGAAGCTGCTCATGTGTTATGGAGGCTGCCTGATGAACATGCAAGACTCCAGGAAGTAATTTTGCTGGAACCATTGTTAAAAAAAAACACACACACACACACACACACACAAAAAAAAACAGGACGTAAATGAAACCATGAAACCACCGCATGTTACGTGTACTAGTCAGGCTAGCTGTTCCCCCAGCTTCAAATCTTTATGTTAACCTGCGCTAATTACCTCAGAGAAACAGCTAGTAAAATGAGAATACAATAACCTTATTCTTTTTATTGTAATTCCTCCAGTTAAGCAGTGAGAAATACGGTATAGTGTGTGAGTGGTGCACATAAAGACTTTGATCAGTCGGGAGGGATATAATTTGTCTTGGGTTACATCAGTTTTGACAAGGCCACATCATCAGTAGCGCTGGTCTGTTTTTGATGATTGAGTAGCAAGTATGTAGTCTGGCTAACGCTCACTGACTCTGCACTTTCAACACAGCAAGTATTAAAAAAAGTAGCAGAACAAAGTTCAGAGCTAGTTTGTACATTTTCTTTGATCTTGTCAGCTTATCACACTGATAATGAAGGGGCTGTGTGCCCACTGGTTACATATTCCCATTTGATCTAATGACTGTCAGTCGACTACTTATCAGAAAAGCAGCAGTGTCACGGGTAGTTCATGTATGGTTTAAAAAAAGTTTATTATAAATCTGACATGTTAGTGCATTTTTGGTTTAAAGTTAAAGGGATAGTTTGACATTGCTGAATATATGTTTATTTGCTTTGTTGCTTGGAGTTAAATAAAAAAAATAAGAAAGAAACTATACACTTACCATGTCTGTAGACTAAATATGAAGTTAGAGTCAGCAAGAGATCTTTTTAATTTAGTTTTAATTTAATTTAGTTTAGTTTTATCTTAGTTTAACATAAAGACTCGGAACAAGGGAACCAGCTAGCCAGCTTCCATCTGATCCTGGTGCTGTGACGTCTTAGCTGATTGCCTTTTACCTATAATAGTAATGAGCCATGACTGTAACTGCACCCAGCCAAAAAAAGCAAGTCCAACATGTAACTTCATCTACAACCACAATTTGTTTTTACCTTTTGATTTGAACAAGTTAAATAGACAAGATATAAAAAATGGACTTCTGTAAATGTCAGTATTTTGTTTTTCACCTGAAATAATTATGAAGAAAAGACAATTGGGGAAAATACATCTAAAGAATTGTGTGTGTGTATGTGTGTGTGTATCTTACTGTTTTGTTAACAAAGTGTGAGTAAAATACTTTAAACTAAAATGAAATGGGATTTTTCTTTTCTCTTGCACTGCGATGCAATTAAGAATCTTGGGTAGCAAACTCTGACGTTTCAACCTCGGCACCCAATTTTGATTGCAATCAACATAAAATATCTGTAGGAAGCTTGTTTTTCCAGTGTTTTCATACACATGTAAATGGGGCCTCTGTCAGCAGAGAGGCGGTGTGCAAACGCTGAACTGAAGAGCACTAATTGGCTGAAAACTGGCAATTGTCACTCATCTTTCAAATCCCGTTTGGCCTGTTCGGGTGAAAACTTTTGCCATCGTGTGTGATGTCAAAATATGGATGTGCTACACGCCATTTGAACAGGTTGGCAGGTGTGTACTGATACACATGCTACATTTATGTGTGTTTATGTGTGTGTGTGTTAGCACATGTGTGTCTGGAGGCCTCTGTCCTCTCTTGCCCATCTCCCCAGGCAGAAGACTCCTGTCTCGCCTGCCATTTCTCAGTCTGACAGCTGAGAGCTAGACAGCGGAACGAGGGAGGGAGGGAGCGAGGAAGAGGAGAGTCAGGGCTTGAATTTGAGGAAGGTGGAAAGAAAAGAGAGAGAGGGCAAAGAGGTAGACTTCCAGAGGCACTGGGTACCGCCCCTCCCAATCTCCCCCTCTTTGGGGACCAGGTGTTCTCCTTCTGAGGGGGCATGACTGCAGAGGGGAAAAAAAGCCTACCCTCATGTTTCACTTGGCATCTCTGCACCTGCATCTGCAGGGTTGCCAGGTGGGGAGGGGGGCAGAGACAAGGCATCAGATAAGGTTGGTCTCTAGAGGCCACTAGCTTTGTTGTTACACCACCCTACAGCAGACCTCTATGCCCCCACCAGCACCCTCTCCCCCCGCCTGACACATCTCCTTGAAATGAATGCCAGGCTTTGAGTCAGCAACTCAAGCGTTTCTCTTTCCTCCGACTGAACTCTTTCTCGTTTTTCCAGCTGGTCAGGTATTTTCTGTTCAGCTTTTACTGTTACTGTTTTTAGCTGTTTGTGTGACAGCTCGAGAACAAGGCAAGCTCTTTTTTGTGGTCTGTATTTCCCTACGCCTGGACTCTTTCTCTGGTTGTGTTGCATTATGTGGCAGCATGTTCAGCAGTCATGTCACTGACCTCGCTGTTTTTATGTTATTGATTTTTTTAAATTAAGTTTTAAGAACCTTTAAAATCTAATTTGTGTTCCTTTGCACCCGTGGCGGCTGTTTTTCTTTCTTTTCTATTTTTTTCTTATGTTCCACTTGCATCCCAGCATTAACCCGGCCCTCTGCTTTGCTTTGCATTCAGGCAGCTATTGCTCTCAGTGATGTTTGTTCTTTTGTAGTAGTCATCCTGGCTCTGCGGTTAGCCTGTTTGTCTCTGTCAGCCATGTTGTGTTAGCCTAGCGCTGGAGGCTAAGGTCTGTCCTCCACTGGGTTGTTCCCCCCTTGAGGTCAGGGCGTGAGTCAGAGGCCTGATTCCGTCACCCCGGGTTACCAACTCACTACTTCCTGTCCAGAATATCGAATGAGAGGGGATGGTGGCTGAGGGCGAGGCGTTTCAGGCCCTGTGAGCGTGCTTGTTTTGTGGTATTATTGAAAAAGCAGTAGCTGAGGACTGTTTGTTCTTTTGCCCTGGTTTGACAGAGCCCAGAAGACTGAGATATCCTGTCTTTGTATTCAGAACTTCCATTTTACATTTTGCGGGATGCGATCGTACTGTCCAATGGCATTAGTCTTCAAATCAAAATGGGACCTACTTTTTGTTGTGGCAGCACATAATCTTCAGCTTCAAAGAAAAAATAGATATGGACATGGACAGAAAAATATGGTCTTTTTTTCAACACTTGCGGGGAAACCATAAATATTACAAATCAGTTGTTAGCAAATGGTTGAATCCAACATTTAGTCTCGTTTAGCTCTGGATTGGCGAAAGCTTATTTGTTGCAAACTTATCAGAACTTTTGTTGGTTGTTTGTTTGGTTGAGCTAATGGTTAAAGTTAACCAAAGCAACAAAGTCACAGTACATAAAACAAAACAAAAAAAAAAAAAAGGAAGAGCTGAATGATAAAAACACTCCATAAAACCAAAGAGATCTACTGAGTAGAGGGATAATTATCTCCATTATTTCTCATTGAAAACACACTAAGAATTTTATCCAATGCTAATATAAAATCATTGATTAGTGCAGCTTTAAAATCAGCATGATCAATATAAAATATATCCTCCAAGACTAAACTCAGCCAGAAAGTAAAGGAACAAATATGTGAAGACAGAAGTAACTGTGGTCTCAGTGGTTTGGAGAAGGTCATTTGAGGAAACTAAAAAAAAAGAACCTGACTCCTGTTCTATCCTGAGAGCAGATAAGAAAAGCGGAGATGAAGGTAATTTTGGCCTGGATGGCTTTCTGCTACAGTCTGTCCACGTTGTTGTGGAGTTATCAGACTGTAAAAGATGCTGTCAACAGCATCTTTAATAAGCCCCGAGAAAAAGCAATAGACAGCATGAATGAAAGTAGGGAATGTTTGTTTTGACACTTTTCACTTTCTATCAAGTCAAAGCACAGATTAATTAACCATGTTGTGTTAGATGAAAAATTAACATTAATTACTGTTTTGTTGAGACTTTCATTCAATTTCAATGGAGTCATTTCCAGAAGTGATTTAATTAAAGAAAATAATCTTTGGACTTGATGCCATATTATCTATTAAACCTGACTGCTAAGCACCCCATACTTATTTTAAAGGTTACATTTAATGGTGAGATCCCAGTGCGCTTCTATTGCTCTTTGGAGTCAGATGATTTCAGGAAGGCGAACTAAAACTGATTCATGCTGACAAAGTCATTGCTCTTCTGTAACACGTTGACACCGTGACATCATCCAGACAACCGTTTGGCCGGGGTGGCAAACACAATGTCAAACCTGCCTCAACAGAGGTGAAATGGATAAAATGAACAGTTGTTGGATGGATTTTGGCGGGTGGAAAGATAACAGGCATCCCGTTAAATGCACGCGGAGCGCGGCCGGGGTCAGCGGGGCAGCGAGGCTACGTCTCAGGTCAATAGGTTGTTGCAGACCTAGCCGGCCAGCAGATAAGGAAAGAGATGGGAGGAGGAATGGGCATCGGAGCGCTCACTGTAATAGCTGTCTGCTCAGGCCTGATGAGGTGGCTGGGGAATAGAGCCCAAGGATGCCTGAGTGTGTGTGTAAAAGTATGTGTGTGTTGACTGATGGGGTAGCGAGGGATAAGAAGGGAGGGAGGAGAGCGGTGTGTGTGTTGTGTTTGTACATGTGTGTCTGCATGGGCGTGCCGTGTAGTGCATGTGTGAATGGCGGGGTGCGTATGTCTGATGAGGTGGCCGTGGTGAAAGGTGATAGGGCCGGGCTGTGTAAATGATGGCTGATGGGGTCTCTTGAAAGTCTATTTAGCCAGAGTAATGAAGTGCGTCTGCCAGGGGAAGAATATGAGGGACAGGCTCGCAGGCTCAGACAGACAGCTAGGTCACCTCACTCAACCTTGTATGGAGAGAGGAGGAGAGATGAACAAGATGATTCACTTGTAATGACTCTTATTCTCTCCGTCTGCCATGGAGGCGCCTTGAAGGACACCCAGATCAGGTGAACTCCCAGCCATTGAGAGAACATCAGTCTCCACCAGCGTGTCTCTCAAAGTCCTATAGTTTTGGCCTATACTTTATTTCGTTCTCTGTTAGTGGAGCTAAAGCTGGGTATCACACATCGGCAATGCATGGTATGTATATTAATAAATACATTTCACTCCAAAGAAAGCTCAACCCTCGCATAGTAGCACTCTACCCAACCATATACTTTTATTTTAAAACATAAATCGAGCAGTGAAGTTGAATTTTGATTAGAAAAGACTAGTTTAAATATGTTCATCCTGAACTCTACAAGGAATAATGGTGTAATGTCTGTGTCAAGGTAATACTAATGCCATTACACATTTGCAATTTCTGTTTCCAAAACCATAAAAGCATAACATAAATGTGCAGATGAGCAAATAGGCAGGGTTTCATTTCTCTGTCCTGTACCCTTTTCTTTATTTGTACATTAACACTTTTGACAGTTGTCTCATGTACAAAGTGCAGCACCATGAATGCTTCTGAAAGTGTCCCCATGATATCCATCTGAACAGTCTTTTTTTTAAGTAGTAGTAATAGTTTGTTTCAAGCATACTTGTGTTCTTATTCATTGATAGCAGTCAGTGTATTTACTGTTGTTCTAAAATTAGGTTATTACTTGGATAATGCCATAGTAAACACAGATATAATCCCCTGGTAATATCTTGGCAACAACAAGAGTTAGTTCATGATGACACTACTGACACATGGAAAAACACAGTTGAGAAATAACTTTCCTGAATTTTCTTCTCTCATACATAAAAATATGTTGTTGCCGGGCGAGATTTTAATCAGAACCCCCAAAGGCTATTCATTCATGAGGGCAACCACAAGATCGGTCACATGCACTGGTCACATGTACTCCTGCCCATAAGAGCCAGCTATCTTGTGATAGACACAAACAGATCGCCTCTGTTTTTAGGCTGTCAAGTGATGGACTGCTGTGTCCCCCCCTGTGACCCCAGACTTAATTTGCTGCAGAAGATCCTGACACCAGCTTTCTTCTGCTACTTCTACTTCATCTTCATCTTTTTCTGCTTCCCCCTCTTCTTGTCGCTGTGAATTTGTTCCAGGCCGCGGAAAGATCACAGTGAAGTAAGGGGGGGGGGGATTGGGATGTAGGGGGATGGCATCAGTAATTTTTTTTTTTTTTTTTTTTTTTAAGGAAACATACAGATGGCGAGAGTGACAGGCACCAGAAAAGTTTTTTTTTCTTCTTTTTTGATGAGCTATTGAGGTCAGGGAATGAGGAAAGTAGAGCAAAACCATGGTGATTACATCTTAAAAGTCCATGAGATTCTTTTGGGATCGCTGAATGTCTTTTCATGAAAATTCATGTGCTAAAAACAACAGAGAAAGCAGAGGACTGCGAGGATTTTGAGCAATAAGGCAGGTTCTCGCTTTGATTGGATCTGACTGAACCAGAGCTGTCATAAAGTTCTGTGCATGGTGCCCAGAGGATACACTCCTCTGAGTCTGATGATCTTTGATGAACCTCAACAGGTTTTTATTAAGTTTTTAAGATGCAGTCTGCAGTCCCAGAGAAGCCAGGACACGCAAGTTCACCTTCAAACCTCACGGGTTGGTGTCTTGGTCCAAACCGCTCTGTTAGTCCTTCAAGAGCAAAGATTTTTGTGGAATATGACAAAAAATGTGATTTAATTGCAGACTACACCTTTCATACATCTACTGCGTGCAGTGTCATAAAGTTTGGCCTGTCCCACAGAGAATGAGTGAGTTAGGTGATCCTGGAGTTTTCCTCAAGCACCAGCAGGTCAAAGCTTCCATTTATCCTCTGATATGTTTTTAACATCTCCATCAAGTGCCTGCAGTGACATTCATGGCTCCCAGATGCTGATGAATGCGAATGACTGATCCACTTTTCTAGTTACAACTTTTCACCAAGCACCTCTGATATCTGAGTGCATGAAATATCTTTAAGACCGGTGGCATTCCCAAAAACGTGCACTTAATGAGAGTTAGCAAATATCCCAACACACTAAAGAAAGTGTGGACATTACTCCTGCTTAGCACTATCATGTTAGCGGCGTCCTTGCTGGCATGCTGACGTTAGCATTTGGCTCAAAACACACCTGCGCCTCGGTGTAATCTCCCCTTGCATGGCAGTGGTCCTAATCCTGTTTTCCCATCAGTTACATGATATTGTTCCCAAAGTGGACACGACAAAACACACATAAGAGATCTTCAATGACACTGTTTATTTATCACCACTTGACCTGTGTGCGTGTAACTGTGTGTGTGCGTGTGATTGTGTATACGTGTGTGTAGTCTATCTATCTGCGTACGCCTCTCTTGTATGTTTGTAAAACCTTTGATATCTAGCTCGATTGTGATAGTCCCCCTTCCTGTACATGAACACATATTCTGCTAGTAAAAATACACAACAGGCCAAAACAACTCAACTGGTGTCTTCGCTACACACAACAAGGCCCGGCGTCTGTAAACGGTGAAAAGTAACAATCAAATAAGAACATCAACTTAATCCTTGGTTGGCGTGAAGGGGTTTGCTCGTTAGGCTGAAGCACTCCTCCTCCTTTTAATCCATACAAGTCTTGATTTTGTAGCACTTGGTATTATTAGGTTGAATGACATTATGAGGTGTAGAAACTAACCAATGGTTACACAGTTTTCAGAAAAAAGTATATTGTATATATATATAGTTATATATAGATTTATATTCATTTATAAGCTTTTTAAAATAGCACAGTAAACACTTTGCACACATGATAAAAAACACTGAGTGTGTCTGATTGTTTATGTATAGGCCAATGGCGTCGAGGGAACCACATCCTGATAAAGGGTCATTTCACTTTCTCTGCAGTCAGCTCAGGAAGGGACTTGAGAGTTGTTAGTCACTAGTTTAGAAATGAGGACATTCATTTGTGGCGTTTTATTGATCAGCTGAGCATGAGGATCGCCGCAGCTTTTTTTTTTTTTTTCTACGCAGCGTATTCGTTAAAATCTCCTTCCTGAAGTGGCTAAGCTCAAGAGAGAGGACTGAACCCGTCTCCGGACCGCGTGTTCCTGTCTGTAACTGTAAGTTGGAATACGTTAGAGTCTGCACACTTTTAACCACACAGAAAGAACAACAGAAACAAAAAAGAGAAGTTATATAAAGACAGTCAAGTCAAAAAACTGGAGATACAGAATTTATAGTACTGCACATCATCTCTGCTTGTCCCTTTGTCCTTCTTTTTTTAGTGTCAATTCATACCTGTACAACACCTGCTCTCTCTCTCTCTCTGTCTGTCTGTCTCTCTGTCTAATTGTCAGTCTCTCGCTTCTCCTCTGGCTGTCTCTCTCCTTCACCCCCCCCCTCCTCACAGTCTCTGTACAGTTGGCTTAGTGGTGACCATAGAAATAGCTAAAGGGTTCCGTGTGACATTGGTTGAAGTTTGTACAGAAACATTAGGTTTTTTTTTCTTCATGTAAACAGGCACACACAGATCTCTAGAGGCTAACTCCTCAGTCCAGAAGAACAAAAACACCTCTGCGAGTTAATCGATCCCTCCTCCTCCTCCTTCTGCTCGTTTTTGTATTCCTCCGCTCGTTTCAGTTCCTCCGTCCCGTCTGCTGATGACTTTATAATTTTTCACATGTCGAGTTGTTGTGGCCCCGGTCTCAGTCCTGCTGAGAGGAATAAGGCCTTGGATTGCTCCTCAGGTATCTAGAGGCTTACAGCTACTGAGTATTTATTCCTGCTTCCCTCCCTCGGCGACCACTGCCAAGGCTTCGTTACAGTTCGCCACCCAAGATAATGAAGCTTAACCAAGGTTGCTGTTGTCCAGGTTGCTGTTTGTTTAGTTTCATTTCGCTGTCTCTAGCATCAGTGTTGGTGGTCTAAGCACAGAAATTCACGCTTTCTCCGACAGATCCACGTGGAACGAGCTAGCAAATCCTTTTGCGGGCTGAAAAGACAGAGAACACACTCGTTAAGACAAATGGCACGCCGTCCCTTGAGACTTTTTAGTGACACAATGGGCTCAAAATACCGTCTCTTGAAGGATACGTGCCACAGAGGACTCTCTGTGAAGTTATTTATATACCCTAAAGGCTGGCCCTCGCAGTGTAATGGTAACTAATTTGGGAATTGGGTAAAAACATGTCCATCAGCGAAGATAAATGTCCAAAATTTGGTGGCTACATAATGCATGCATAGAAAATACACAGAGCACTAATTGCTTCATTAATTATCTATAAATGGATCATTAAACATTTATAAGCCCTTTATCAAGGCAACCCTGGCGATCAGAGGCTTGCCGTAGCCAGTAGTAGCATACCGTGCTATTTTTAAAAGTAGAACATGATGCCCATTGGTTAATAGAGCCTCAGCCTCTGGGACTATTCTCATATTTTTTACAGACTGATGAACAACAAAACCTTTGCCGTGGCAGCTCGGGGTCAATTTATTTCAACGGACCAGGAAAAATGGGAGAATCGTAAATCAAAGAAAGTAATGAAATATAATAAAGTTGTGAGTTTTGGACTGAGCGAATATGGAGTGCATTTATCCCGGCCCTGCGAGGCAGACGAGATGAGCAGACACGCAGGCAGCTATATTTGGAGCAAAGCAGGCTCCACCACCTAAAGGCTAAATACAAATTATTTTCCACACAGACCTGATGTGCAAGAGAAAGATTGCTCGGCTGTTTGCTAAGTCGCAAACAAGGAGGACGAGAAAGAAAAAAAAAAAAGAGGCAGGTCATCGTGCTCATGGTTTACCTGAGAGACAGCCCACAGTCAGCATGCAGTATCATGGAGGATGGTGGTTAACATGGTGGTGACTTTACTGGAAATGACTTCTCTACTGAATGTGTATATCGAATCCATTCTCTACTCTTAGAGCTAATAGAATATTCATGCAATGTGAAGCTCGGAAAGCAATTGAAAGCGGCAAGAGGTGTCCTGCCATCGTTTTCTGAAGAATCCCATTCTGCTTCTCTCGAAAATGCAAAACGGAAACCCAATTGTAATCCAAAATATCAATATGTTGCCAAATTAATCCTCCTCATTTTGTAAAAGCTTCCCTCCTTTCTTGCTCAAAAACTGCAAAATTGTGTGTGCAGCTCCTCCAACTGAAGAATCTTGACCTCGGGGTTGACAGCCCACCTCACCCACCAGGTATGTCAGGTATTGATCGACAAGCAGGCGAGTATAGATACTTGAGACGTCCTTTTTAGAAGCAAAATGGACTTCAATCCTTGTGAAAAAGAAGCAGCGTGGGCTGTGTGTTTCACCTTGCGAGCTATTCAGTAGGGAAGTCATCGTGCTCGAGCAAAACTGTTGTTGAGCAAATGGAAAAAATGTCCTTTATAACATGAGATGACCTGTCTTATGGTTCCTTTCTGCACACTTGAATCGTGTTATTTAATTTAATTTTTTTAAACTATCAACAGCATGTAATTGAGCGTGTGTGAAGATGGCAAGAACTGAAACATGCGGTGTGCTTGTGTTGATGACCTTTACTTGTATGAGCATCAGATAAAAAGGCTGATTGGGAAGGATTTTGAGGGGGAAATTTTGAGGGAAAAAAAGAAAGAAAGAAAAAGGGGCCACAGCAGTTTACCAAATTTAGTTTACCAAATTTAGTTTATTTTGTAATAATAAGTCACATGGTTACAGACAGTATTTAGGGTTAGGATGGGGTTAGATTGAATTTTGTGGGTTTTGGAGAAGGGGAGTTAGCAGAGATAGATTACATTTTACATTCGACCAAAGAGATGATAAATTACAAAAAAAGAATAAAAAGATTTTTAAAAAAAGAATACAACAAAACATAAAGCCATATTTTCTCCTTCAAAATAGAAGAAATAAAAGTTGATGAACAACATAAAAAGTCCAGATCAGAATTGAGAGGCAGATTCAACGTCCCCTCCGTTAGTATCTGTACTGGACCAGACCAAAGTCATAGGGTCCCAGGGAACTTTCATACTGATACTCACAGAGAAAGGTGGGTTTGTACGGTAGGGTCCCCCTATCATACTCTTTCCTCTCTAGCGTGCTGGAGCTGTACTGCTGCTGTTGCTGATGGAGGTGATGGTGAAGGCTGTGGTGTGACTGTGACCTCTGACCGTCCTTGCCAAAGGTGGAGAATGACCTATCGGTGGACGAGGCGGTGGACGAGGTCATGGTGAGTTGGTCGGAGAGGTTGACGGAGGAGGGTACCTCAGTGTCAGGCAGCGTGGCGTCCATGCCGGGCACGTGCAGGTTGCTACGGTAGTCCGGCCCCTGGCGCCCGTCAGACGGCACGAAGGACGGCATCCAGCAGCGGTCGGAGTGCCCCAGGGCCTTGCACTCCTCTGTGCAGTTGGAGAACAGGTCAGCACCTGCAGAGAGGACACATGCAGAGGGATGGAAAGTGGCAGCGGGGAGAGATGGAAATGTGGAAAGGTGGATGGAAGATTACAGAGATATAAAGCACGATAAGTAAAGGGGAAAAAAATGAGGAGGGAGCATGCGAGGAGAAGTGGCATGAGTGTTTGGAGTGGAAAAGCGAGATGGAGGTGGGGGGTAGGGGGAGGGTGACGAGAGAAAGAGACCAGAAGAGAGAACATAAGTTAGCAATCATTTGCCAATGTCGCGAGTAGAAAAAGTGCAGCAAAAGCTATTCATCAAAGAGACAAGGCCAACATTGATGAAGCGAATTGTTTGTTTTCCTCCTCACCTCATTCATTTCGAATGAAATGTGCAATCAAAGTGATGTGGTGTTGCGAAAACATTTCACCCCCTCTCCACATCAACATCGTCAGACTCACAATTGATTCCCAAACACCAAGAGACAAACTGCGAATCCATATTCCGTCATTCTTACACAAAAAAAACACAATTATGTAAAGAAAAAAAAACAAACAAACAAAATATTCACTTGCTGCTTAATCACACTCTAGTGTCAATCATCCCTATACAAACCGACAAAGTGTGTAATTGACACAGAGCCACAGCCAAAACATCAACATAAAAAAAGATTAAATTAACATCTGAAATGATATAATAGAATAACACGCGCGCTCACACACACACGACCAGCATGAAAGAGGTACCAGTTATGTTAATTACACTCTCTTAGAGAGAATAAAGAGAGGAGGACGGGGGGAAAGAGGAGTGCGAGCGAGATTATAAAAGGGAAGAGAAAGGAACAAGAGACATGAACAGAGTCATCACAATAATGAGACTGTGCAGCCATTCTCTGCTCGTGTGCCGATTCTTTTTTTTTTTAGTTTTTTAGTTTTCCCAGTTTTTCAAGTGACGCCACAGACAATGTGGGGAAGGGGGATCAAAGCAGGAGACGAGCCGTTTAGGGTGGGGGGGGCAGGAGGATACATCGGGGAAGAGAGGCGGAAAAAAAGAGCGATAGGGAAACAAAGGACGTGAACGATCTGCAATCTGTAATTCCCCGAGGCTGAGAAAGCTTCAGATCAAAGGGTCCACTTACACAAATCTATTCCACGGATCCATCCGATTGATAATGCCACCGTTCCTCTATTACTAAAAGCAGCCGTGCACACACACAAATAATGTAACATAAGCATACATATCAATAGATATTACTACAGAGAAGCTACAGAGAAAGATAAGCTCATGCAAAGTATATGTACTTGAGCAGGGGGGGGCAGATATGATATATCTCTTTTAATAATCAGAACACATCAATACAACCACGCCAATGAAGTAATATGAGAACTTATTATCTACCATAATATAAGACGCTTACACTATGGCAGATTCAGCATCACCTGCAGCTTTAAAGGCAGAAAAATACTTCTCCTGTCCACATTCTCCCCCTCCCTGCATATTAAGGCTAAATCTTGAAGTATCAGGCTGTCACAGATTATGGATTATCTTTACCAACAGTACAGAGCGACCGGTCGTAAAAACTGTGGCGCACACTGTCAAATTTTTCACTTTTGTTTTGTTTGTCCTGTCAGACTGGATGCTGTGCTCTACTAGTCTGTGTATATCAGACATTTCCCAACAATATAATATCAATTCAGATTTTAATTAACTCCATTTTGAAATGAAAACACTGTAAAAGAAGAAGGAAGGGGGAAAAAACTGTTTAGCGGAAATGCAACATTATACGGTTATATCAGCCGGTATTCTTATGAGAAGTAGACAAGGGTGTAATTTACACTTGCTTTTATTGTTACGGGGTGATATTCTTAATAATATCTCTCTACGGTGGCCTCTGACTGCCACAAATGAGACAAAGAGGAGTTGATTAAAATGTTGATAAGCCTGCACAATATGAGTCGCTTTCAGTTATTACCGTGCGCTCGAATCAATAAGCTCAACAAGCAGCATCGAGCTCCCTGTCCAACATCTGTGCCCTGGGTTTTGCTTCTCAAGCTACATAAATACCTGCAGATAGATTTCATCGAGAGAAAAAAAAAGTTTCTGTCTCTGCTATGCATGTTTCGGATTATAAAGAAAATCATTCCATCTGAACTTTGGCTGCAGACAGTATTCTTCTGGAAAGATAAAAAGCAGAACATCAATAACAAATAAGGCAGTAAAGCACAATGCTCCTCGCTGTAAAGAAGAAAATACAGTGTCATCTATCGCCTCCATTGAGTCAACTTAACATAATTCTAAGTACGTTTAGTGCAGCCGCAGCACAGACATTTACAAAGCCTTTTTATTATTTCTACTTCTGTTTTATTCTTTGTTGTGTGGCAATATTACTGAAAGTTCACCAGCTGCTTTCATCATCAATTCTTTACTGTAACTTGGATGTAACTGTAACTAAAGATAGATTAAATGATTCTTTTTACCCCCCAGAAACAGAGAAAGTAGACTGAGTTAAATGTGCAAATATATTTGCTGTCGGTTTTGTACTTGTTTGTTTTTTTTGCTTCATTGCGTTCCCCCTCAAATTTCTCAAACTAAACATTTATGTTAAAACTCTGCATCGAAGCCTGAAGAGGAAAGATGCACAAACAAAACATAAAATCACATTTATAGCTTTGACTTAATTGACTGCAATATTATACATTATCCTAACCACAAACGTCATCCAGTGCGCTTGTAAATAACATATATTATTAACAGCAGCTCCGCTCCGCCGCTGTGTGCAGACTCTAGTTATTGTGCTCGCGTGCATCGTGCAGATCTAATCGTGGTGAAAATTACGGCCTCACGGGGAGTGAGACGGGCAACAAAGGCTGCCGAGTGGCCAGAAAGCCAGAGGAGACGCGAGGGCCCGCAGACAGGGGACAGCCTGGGCCAAACAGGCGGGGGAGTCACAGATTTCACAGACAGAGACAGCAGGCAGGAGTAGCAGCGAGACCGCGGGAACCATAAGGAAGGAGAGGGGAGACCTGGGCGATCGCAGATGGAAAGAGCGATGGCCAGAAAAGACGGGGGGAGACCCGGGCCTCGCAGATGGAGACAGGAGAGGGGTTACGCAGAGGTGGGCAGAGAGGGAGGGGAGTTTGGTTTTAATACCAGGGATGGAAAAAAAAATCATCCAAAGCTCCAATTAAACAGAAGCTTTCACGCACTTTAAAGGCACCTCGAGGAAATGTTTTCAACATTTAGCAGGTTTTTTCTCTCATCCAGTCACCCATTTTTTAATACCCTCTTATCTAAGGGTCACGTTGAGTTGGAGCCTGTCCCAGTTTAATAATTACTAAAAAAATAAATAAAAGAAACGATGATGAAAAATTATGCTTGATCTTTGACGGAGTTAATCATTTTAACCACAGAGTAGCAGCACAATCTTGTTTTCCTGCGGGATATATGGAGCTAACAACCTGCTTTTAAAGCCTTTGAGTGAAACTGCAGAAAAGAAAAAAAAACAGGGATCCAGGGCAAATAGCAGCATAAAGGCCGGCAGCTCCTTCTTAGAATTTTATTTGACATACTGTGTTTGATTCAGCAAGTTTTCTCTTTGGTCTGTTTACCTCCGTTTCATCAGCCTGGCCCACAGAATCGGTGCCAGCCAGTGCTTTTGCAGCCAAAGGGTCCGTTTGTTTTTATCAGCACCTAGCACGTGTGGGCTCTGGGTCAATGGCGGCTCTGTGCTCAAGAAAGGACGCCATGATCCGGTGGAGTTTGAGTGACTTGAAAGATTTCGAGTGAGTCACCGAGAGTTGCCCTTGGAATTGAAATATATTTATGTCTCTCTTTAAAGGTTGGAGGCATGTGAATCACGGTACTTATTTTAATTCCCGCCTTACAGTTAGTCTTTAGCCTTTTAATGGACTTTTCACAAATTAATTTCCTCCTCGGACACACCAGGGTGTTCACCTCGGGCCCTCCAATCATCTCTGTGCCGTTGTGCAGATAAAGAGGTCGGTGGCCACTCGGCGCACGTTTCTAAATGCACCAACAAATCGGCAGACTGAGGCGCAGGTGCAGAAACAAACACATGTGCAACTGTGCAGAGAGCCCGCAGACATGCACACAGAAAAAGATACAGAATTAATGCTGAAGGATTAAGAGAAAGCTCAGTTCGTTCCATATTTCTCATATTGCGGTATATTATTAAGCTGGCACAAGGACGTATTGTACTCTGGAGATGATGTGTAAATATAGTCTGCAGCAGTCACTGTTTACCGTACACCAAGCTCGCACAAACTCTTGTCACAAGCTTCCAAACTACTCGCTGATTTTTTTTTTTTTTTTTTTTGCGCCTCCCGGCTCGCTCTTAAAAAACGCCGACATCAACACGTATGTTTGCAAACAGGCGCGGGGCTTAAAAATACTCTCTTAACGCGGAGATATGTAAATGTACACAGGTAAAGAGACAGACAGGCCATGACACCACACGACACCCGGTGGCTGTTGATCCCCGTGAAGCACCTTTTCTTCCTCGGGCAGGAAGCAAAACAACAACCAAAACAGTGAGTGGCAATGACAGGCCCTGCCAGCAGCCCTATCTCTCATCGTGACCTCATCAGGCAGGAAGAACACGCGCATGCACACACACGCGCTCACACACACGCTCGCACGCGGGGAGATGTAAACGACAATGCAAACACAATCTACTTGCTAATAAGCAATCAGTACTTCTGTTCTTCTTTTCTTTTCTTTTTTTTTTCAAGTGTTTCTGAAATCCCACGTCGGAGTGATTTGACTAATTGCGCTGCCTGACATACATCCAGCAATTGGGAGCGGGGAAATGAAGGAAAACAAATCCTGGGAAGACATGAGCCCCGTGTCTGAATTCACTTTGTGGGTATATACTCAGGTTTTCTCTCTCTCCATCTATTGGTCCCTCTGTGTCCTCTTCCCTCTTTTCTCTAGCTCTGTCTCGTGGTGTTTCCTCGAACATTTAATCCTCTCTGACCATTTCTACCTCTCTTTATTTCTTTTCTCTCTCTCTGTCTCTCTCTCTCTCATCCCCCAGGTGGAGAGTGTCTTCTATCCATACCTCTGTTTTTCATCTTGTCCTCCCCTGTTCCGGAGAGAATGCAGACACAAAACGTCAATATTTGGACAGCAGCTCAGGACGGCAGGGGAGCAGCATGGCTTCCTTACACGAGTTGGCCAGTGAGACTGCGATGAGTAAACCGGAGACCTCCCAGGGCCAGAAAAGAGCAAGATGGTTCCCGCCACATCGAGTAATGACAGACAGAGAAATTGTTCGGAGTCTCCGAGAGGTAGCTACCATTTTCTATGTTTGTTACACCACAACCGGGCTGAGAAAGAGCCAAGATGGCCACGTGCCCTCGCCGTGTCTGTTTGATTAATATCGTCCCTCATATATTGTTAGAGCAAAGGTTCTGAATGACCACTGATTATTGATCTCTGGTTTTGTATACCTTTCATCACTCGGTCTGCTCTCTGAATGCAGTGAGCAGCTTCCATCAGACTATGTCTTGGACATGTGCATGTTTTATGTGTGTTTGCTGTAGTTAGACTCTGTGCATCACATGTGTCTCGACAGTTGTGGTGCCTATGGAGCAGGACTGCATTTATATATATTTATGTAGACATTGTTTGAACCTGTTTGACATCCATGATGATGTGCTTTATCTGTTATTTTGCTCTCATTAGTTAATCAACTTTAATCAAGTTTGTAGTGTCTAGTTAACCAGTGTGGGCCAGGCAGGTTTTTTTGTGTGCGACACTAAAAATATATAATCTTAATATGCAGAGACTTCCTGACTGCACCATTTAAGGGTGACTCCTAGTTTATTAAATATTAGTTGTATTAGTTTTGCTGATTTATGTCACTTATTATAATATTGGACTCTCCACATCGCTACTGAGTCCAGTGTGTTAAGAAACAGACAATCAAAAATAATGCACAAAACTGAGAGATTATTGAAACCATACAATCAACTTTCTTACAGACATTGATATTAATGCACAAACATTTGGGTTTGTATGCTCCTACCTCTTCTAAATAAACTGTCCTTTCTGTTTTTCACTTAGTTGGTTAATTGCAACAGGAAAAGCGCGTGTTGCTAAGAAGCTTTATTGTGAAGTAAAACTGAGAGTGAGTAATTGTTGCTCATATTCTCCATTATACATGTGAACTCTGCAAAAACCTGCCATCACTGTCTCTGCGTCTGGCTAACGTGGAGTTAAAACCTGTAACATGGTACGACTGGTTGCGTTTCTCGCCCTGTCAGTCTTCCTTTTAGCCACAGGGCTGCATCCCCACATCTCAGCAATGGAGGAGGAACTCTCCTTTCATCCTGTTGCCTGAATGCACGCTCATGCACTTGTGCCATAAAGTGTGCACAGAAGTGATGTAGTTTATGTTGTGCATCACACTGGAGAACGGCGTAATTGAAGCTACTGGTCACAGATCACATTACCCAACACCAGAGCTTACTTTGAGCATTACCAACACATATCCTGACATCATAGTCTGAGATCTTCTTTTTTTTTTTTTAAATAAGTTAAGCGACGCAGTCCGGCTGGAGCAGATGTTCACCGACGTTAAATCTCTGGGCAGAAAGGATGATATGCGTGTTACTCATGGCCAAAGCGTGTTTATGACTCCCAGGACTTGCTGAGATTTCCATTAGTCGTACTGCCTCTTGTTCAGCTGCAGTAATAAAAGCTCAAGGCCCCTGCCTAAAGCAATGAGAACACCTCTCTTTCACTTTTTGATGCTGTGTTTTTCAACAGATTTGAGGCATATTCATATGCTCTGGTATTGAAAGTGAAGAAGGCTTGTGTCCTCTTTTTCATCAATTTCAGGGTTGGGGACACTTAATTTGAAATTCAGTTCATTCAGACGGCACGGCCTATTCATCCAAGAACACATTCACCAAGACACTCAGCAAGATGTTCCAGTTATCGCTAATGATTGCATTACATGTGCCTATTGTGGATTTTATTCATTTTCACACACAGCTCAGTAAGTTGGAGTGAATACACTTCTCCATGAAGAATAAATATGTTTGAAAAAAATCATCATAGGAAAGAGAGATTTTTTTATATGCTTCATTTGAGATAAGAGAGACACATTGCAGGAAAAGATGTAGTTCTAGTGAATTAGTTAATCAAATTGATTGATCGTTCCCTTTCTTTGCTGTGACTTTTATTGATTTTCAACACAGTCAGAAGAAGTGGCGACATCGCCACCTGTTACAGGCAAAATGCAAATGGATTTTTTAATGAGGCAATGTTTTTATCTAATTTGCCGTAATAGATTTTTACTTTTTCATGTCACACATACTTTGCTCTTGTTTATGTTAGTCAGCGTGAACATTTCCTGTCTGCGTATTTTAACAATGTCACCTTCTTCAGAGTAAAGCAGTGTTTCTGGTCTCATTACTCCTGATAGAACGATTGTGTCAAGAGTTATTTTCCACAAATAAATGACCAACATTTGCTGCCTCCAGCTTCTCACATGCAGGGATTTGTTGCTCTTCTTTGTCTCATATGATAGCACAGTGAATCTCTCTGGAGTGTGGACTCTTGGTCGGACCAAACAAGCAATTTTGAGTTGACACTTTCCATTCTGAGGCATTTTTAACTATTTTCTGACACAGAAGACAAAACAGCTAATCCGCAGACGCATCGTTGATGAACATAATTGTTAGTTGCAGCCTCAGTCGAGACAACATCTTCAGTTCTGTAGTCAAAATGGACTGACAGGTTTTCTAAGAAGTGACCTTTTTTAGTCCTTTTATGTGCTTTCTTTTGTTCTTGTGTCACTATTTAAGCAAAGTTACTGTCTTTTGTGAGCGTTCATCCGTTTTTGTTTTTTTCAAATTCTTTTCCTGCACATTGAGAAAGGTCTCTTTATTTTTTTCCATTATAAAAAAAGACCTGAGACGTTCTTTTTGCGTTCATGGATCACAGACTCCAGGGATCACATCCCCCAGTTTTGTCAGTATCTAGGACCTGAGAGGAGGCTGTTTCAAAACCCTGTATGCTAAATTCCTCTGACAGCTCACTGACATGGGAAACTGCAACACGGTGCCCGCCACTAATTCATAATCAGCCATCTAATACACCGTTGCCACAGTGATTTAATTGTCCCATTTGTCACGGCTGTTGTTCTCACCAAAACAAACGTCATGATAATGATCATTTCCAGTCTCCCGCCCGTCACGCAGCCTTCCACAGCTGATCGAAGGTTTCTGAGACGCCACGTTTTTTCACTGATGAATATTTTATCCTCTCTTATCTGTCACCTTTTTTGTTTTGCTTGCTCACTCTTGCTGCCATCCCCCATTAGGATGATGAGGGAAATAATGAGGAAAACAGTGTCTAATTTGAATCAAACAACCTACAAAAAAGGGTGGGGGGGTAAAAGGTGTAGTAGTCAATCAATAGTTCTTTGGCTCCTGACGCAGCAGTGCCTCACTCCAGACACGCTGCTTTCAGAAAAGCCATTTGCCCACTTTTTAAAGGTATCTGCTGATATCCCAGCCTCACAGGCAGTGTCCCTTTGATTTAAAACCACGTCAGGAGACTTATTTTCTAAAGTGTCAGACGAGCGGCCGAGCGGGAAGCTACGGCAGGTGTAGTTGATGATATGCCAACTGGAAATGGTTTTCCCTTGATTTGAAATATTCCGAGGTGCACCAAAAGGGAGAGTGTGCTGCGCGGTCCCGTGAGGAAACCTTGCCTCTAACCCTCCTTTGATAATTGCTATGCAAAGGTTCTAGAAATGAATTACTGATCAGCCGAGTGTTGCAGAGAGCCAACGTGTGGGGGAGACAGAATGAAGGATGAGACCCTGCCACAAACCCTGGAAGAGAATATGTGTGTGTCAGACACACAGGCATGGACACAGAATGCAAATATATACAGTGTCTATGCATGCTAAGCATATAAACATGTATATGCATGTGCACACACAGATTTGCTTATGCACACAAATGCTACAGAAATATGTAAAAATACATGTTGTCTATATATAGATAAGGCCAGGCTTATCCACTGTGGTTATACGAAACTGAAGAACATGCACTCCATATAAAATACTAATACATGAGTGCACTCAGTAACATACACAAACATAGCATTCAGCCCACAAGACAACTGGCAATATTCTCATCCCTATATATTTTTGTGATAAAAAAAAAACACACACACATTTATATATGTAGAGAGAGAGAGAGAGAGAGAGAGAGAGAGTGAGAGACAAAAACGTGATATCTATGCCTGTATGGAAGCAATATACACCTGGCCCAATGCCAGGCACCAGCTACCACTCTCTCTTCTCAAACTGAATCTCATTTAAGCTTCCCAGAGCTTCGTCTCTAAGGAAAACTCCTTTTCAATACAGACATCATCACCTAGGCTCGTTTTCTCCTTCACAAAACACACGCGCACACACGCTCGAGAGGATTACACACAGGTATCATGTATACGCCTACATATTAAATCAGACAATGGTATACCTTTACACCCACACACGCACACGCCGTCTGGTTTTGCTGCTTACAGAAGTCTGTGAAACTCTAGTGTCCCTCTCTCCGAAATACCAGTCGTGTGATATTACCTCCCATGGAGTGGTAAGCTGTTCCCTTCTAAATCCAACATGAGGAACAAATGTTGCTTTCCTCGTATGAAATACAGAGTACAGCACCAACTGCTTACTCTCCCAGGTCAGTGCCAAACGAGCACGCTCGGCCAAGAAAAGCTGAGGGAACGTGCAGTCGGTCCGTAACTGTGGACCTACAACCAGCAAAGAGGAATTCAAGGCAGCGCTCCACATAATGTGAGGTTTAAAATACAGTCGCGGGCCAGAACATCATGTCAGGGCTGATTCTGTACTGAGCTTACCTGTCAAGATGAATAGGTTAAGATGCATATCACACATTCCTACAGTATCCTCTCTCCTCCTTGTGTGTCTGTGCTCTGTTGACTAGAGCTGCAAAACTCTGCAGAAATGCGCTTTTCCATGTATTTACAGATCTGCTCTCTGATGGAAGATGTCAAACTCAGAATGCATGTTTAAACATCCCTGTTAACATTTAGTCCGCAAAACAGTTTATCCTCGATAAATAGAGAAACGAGCCTTTGGATTCCTTCCAATTCTGCATTTCAGTCTCGCACAGTTTGACCTTCCCAGCCTGTTTCATCAGCGAGGGCAGGAAGTGACACTACCACTGCTGCATATCGGCTCTCTATTTTGGCCTGGTTCATTAATAATGTCAAACACCGTGGGGCCTGATGAGGACCATTCACAGTCCTACAACACCTATCTAATCTGCTCTATTTGTATTCCCAGCACTGATATGATATTTGGCAGGCTCGGGTCTAGACAGGGGTCTTACGCGAGCCGTGTGGAACAATCCCTCAGAAGGAAAGGGCAATTCAATATGAAATGAGATTTTGTATTGCTCCACTTTTTGTCTGACTCCACTTTGATCAATAAACAGGTACTAACCTAATAGAATTTTAGAGAGAACAAGGGGAGGCTTATGATAAGACCTAAAGCCTTGTCTAAAAAAATCAGCTGCACTGTAAAGTGTGAAAGAGAAATGGGAGTCAGTAAATAAAGCTGAAGTGAGAGAGCGGATGGGGAAATGTTTCCTAATTCCAACATTTTACCTTTGCCTTAACTCATGCCAGAGCTGCAAAGATCTGGCCGACATAAACACAGAATACAAAAGCGGCTGCTGTGCTTGATCAGCTGAGTGCGTGCCCACCAAAGGCAGCACAATGCGCCGCCTGTGAGCCCCGATTGAAATGCATCTCATTATATCAATTTAACTTCCATTCCTTTTTCCTTTCACTTGAGCGAACCTATTGATTTGTGCCACCGAGGCACTGTAGGCCTCACACCGCCTCGCTGCGAGTCGCTGTCCTTTCAGCACTGCTCGCTGAAAGAGCAGCGGTGTTGGGAAGGAGAGAGAGGAGGGGAACCGCAGAAAGACAAATTCAGAGAAAGAAAAGATTTCCCCCCAAAAAAATATTCCTCCCTTTCCAACCGGGTGTGAAATACAATCAACACCTCTGGGGTCTGTTCATTCCAGCCAGCAAGCAACACCGGGGCCCGAGCTTTCGCACACTCTTAAATTAAGGAAATTAAAAGTCACCGGTCCGCACCAACAATTCAGCATTATCCCATTCACAATCGCAAACACACGCTGTGGAAAGAGATGGGGGGGTACTGTGTGTGAGCTCTGAAAATGACAATGCAATTTCGTGTCTTGTGGAGGGGGGGGGGGGCACTTACCGGCCGAATGACCCCGGTTGGTGGCGTCGTGGTCGCTGTCGCCCTGCTCGCTGTCACCGTGACCACTGTCTTTGGAGCTGACGATGTCTGCCTCTTGGAATGCAGAACTGGGGGGGAGCGAGAGGAGACGTTTGTATGAAAATAATGAAGAGGGGCAGGGAGAAAAAGAGAGAGAGAGACAATATTGAGAAAGGGAGGATGAAGGGAGAAGATTAAATGAGGGGGCAAAGAGAGAGAGAGGGTGGGGGGATCAGAAATCAACACTACATTAATACAGTCACGGTGGCCGTCAAGAGTCTAAATTGGATGTTACACATGGCATGTAATGAAATCCAGCATTAGAGCTTTAATAGGCGCTGCTCTGTCAGTTGCGGGACTGATGCCAAATTGAAGATGAACGTTATGGACACGTTGGGAACCATGTAGCCTCTCCAAGCCACGATTAAACACGTGGAACATACAAGACTATCACTGATGGGTGTAATATTCAATTTTATTGATATGTGAATAGGCTGCGGTTCCAGGAGGCCTATTGGACGTTACAGGTCCTCTGATGGGGGGGTAGTGTGCAGCACATGCTGGTAATAATAATAAGGTGTGTGTGTGTGTGTGTGTGATGTTGCTGAGGTTTGTGCTTTTCTCTACCTGTTGACACGCCTGGGTCTGTCCACCAGGTAGCTGAGTTCTGCTCGCTGGTGTTTTGTCTGGGGGAGGGAAAAAAAAAGCCACAGAAACACACATTTGATTACTTTTGGTGCTGTTAATGAGGAAATCAGGTGTGTGTGTGCGCGCCAGATTATGAGGGCCATAACACGTAGCACGTTATGCACACACTGGCTGTCAACACGTAGCTGTGAGAGGGAAGCTGCGGCAGCACTGACGGTGCGCGCAGCCACTTGGTGAGCGAGTGTGCGCGGGGAGACGGAGCAGGGGGGAGAGCGGGTGAGGGAGGCGGCTGAATGCGTAAATGATTGAGCCGCCCGGCGCTGAAACTGAACAACCTTTGTTCACGGTGCTGCCGTGCTGCGTCGTGCGCGGAATACTTAACGCGCAGGAAAGGCAAGGCTGTGACTGGCTGCCTGGCTCCACTCCAGCCACGCCGCAATCAACAAAAAGCACCCCCTCCCACCCAATACCCCCCCTCACCTCCACCTCCTCCACCCATCCCCACAGCTCCCCCAACAGAGCGCGCAGCCTCACACAAAACAGGGCCCTCTCCTTCCTTCTTTCTGGTGATATTTACTACCAAAACTCTCAAACTTCATTCCAATAAATCCTTTTTTTTTTTTCCTGGGCGCGCAGAGAGCCCGTTAATGAATCCTGCTGATGTAACCAAACTATCCTGCGCGCGCACAGACGCTCCTTTGGCACGCTTTTCCTGCAAAGTTTGTCATTTATGTCCCCTCTCGCCATAATTATCAGAAATATTCACCATTTAGACTCTGTGATAATTATAGCTGACCATGCAGGTAACCCAAACATCCAAAACCTGCTCATTTTCAAGGCACCACTTAAGAAAAATGCGCATATCCACGCTGCGCGCTCCTGGACACAAGTTCATATGTGACTCATGTTAAACCGATTTCAACAAACTATTAAAATAATAATAATAATAATAATAATAATAATGATAATAATAATAATAAGGTGGGATGAAATGTGTTTTCTGCACACATTATGCTCACATCTCTGTCACACTCGGCCTCCTGCGCGCGGAATGAAGGCTGGTCTGACAGCAGCTCTTTTGTGAATAACACAAACAGGCCACACGAGATTTAAATTGACACGTTCAATCAGCAGCCGGCACGCCGATGATGAAAGGCCGCAGAGCTCAACAGCCGAGTCAATAACACGCACAGCGGCCATCCTGCGCGCCCTGAAACAGACCCGCCGCTCATCTCAAAACTCAGTTAACCCTTTAAGCCACTTCTAACACTCAGCGGGGGGGTTAGGCGGAGGCCTGAGGCCGGCAGGGCGCACTCAGCCCTCTCTTACCTCGCTGGAGAGGATGCTGCCGTTGGATATGATGTCCGGCTGCTGGTCGCTGTAGCCCGTCACGATGGCGCCGCACGGGTTGGTGTGATCCGTGTCGGCGCTGCGGGACGGGCTGCACGGCTTCAGGAACATCAGGTCCGTTTTGGCGGACTCCGGGGTCAGACACACCTGGTAGCAGTAGGAGTTCTGGTTCTGGTGGTGGTGGGAGCCGAAGCCCCCTCCCACGCCGCCCACGCCAGACTCCTCCACTGGCACCTGCCCCACCGGCCCGACCCCTGACGTCACGTTGGTGCTCTGGACTAACATGATGTCGGACTTACTCAGCTTCTTCTGTTTCCGGCCGCGGGCCTGCCTGCTGCAGCACGAGCCGCAGCACAGGCAGCAGTCTCCGGCCAGCAGGCACGTGTACAGGTTGAGCTTCTTGTCCTTCTGGCAGCGCACCGCCAGCACGATCATGGCCAGGAGGAAGATGAAGGACACGGAGCCCAGGGCGATGATGAGGATGAGGGTGAGGTCGAGGGAGGTCTCCTTTGCCTTGGAGGCCGAGCCCCGGTCCCCGCTGCGGCCTTCGACCACGCTGTCCACCAAAATCACGCTCACGCTGGCGGAGGAGGAGAGGGGGGGCTGCCCGTGGTCCCGCACCTCGATCAGCAGGTCGTAGTAGCTCTGCGGGTCACGCTTGGGTGAGATCCTGCGGGCCGTCCTCAGCTCCCCCGTCCTCCAGTCCATGCGGAACATGCCCATCTCGTTGCCCCGCAGGATGCTGTAGGACAGCCGCGCGTTCTCGCCGTCGTCCGCATCCATGGCCACGATGCGCGTCACCAGGTAGCCCGGCTCCGCGGAGCGCGGCAGCTGCTCTTTGGCCGTGCCGTTTTTACCGGTGGGGGCTATGACAGTGGGAGCGTTGTCGTTCTGGTCAACTATGATGACATTGACTGTGGCGTTGGAGAAGAGCTCCGCGGCACCAGAGTCCTTCGCCTGCACCATGAAGCTGAACTCCTTCAGCTGCTCGTAGTCGAAGGAGCGCAGCGCGTAAAGGTAGCCGGTGTCCTGGTTGATGGACACGTACGTGTCCACGGACATGCCCTGTATGTCACACTCCAATATGGAGTAAGTAATAAGTGCGTTCTGCCCTACATCGGGGTCCAGAGCGCTCACGGCGTGGATGAAGGCGCCGGGCACGTTGTTCTCGGTCACATACACATCATACACCGCCTGCGTGAAGCGGGGCGCGTTGTCGTTCTCATCTGAAACGTGCACTTTGATGGACTTGCTGGTGGCGAGCGACGGCTGGCCCTTATCTTTGGCCACCACGGTGATGGTGTACGCGTCCGTGTTCTCCCTGTCCAGCGGTCCGTCCGTCACGATGGTGTAGTAGTTTTTAAAAGAGGATTTGAGCTTGAAGGGGACGTCTCCCAGAATCTCGCAGCTCATGTGTCCGTTCTCTCCGGAGTCCCGGTCCGAGACGCTGAAAAGTGCGATCACGGTGCCCGGGGCGTCCTGCTCGCTCACGGACTCGGTCACAGTGCTGAACCCGATCTCCGGCGTGTTGTCGTTCACGTCCACGAGTTTAACCAGCACTTTGCAGTGCGCCGGGACCGCGTTGGCCCCCATGTCTTTCGCCTGGACGTAGATCTGGTGCGTGCTGCTCTCTTCGTAGTCCACCTCGCCGGCCACCTCGATCCTGCCTGTTCTGGCGTCGATGTTGAATAAGTCCTTTATCCGCGGGGCGTTGTGGCTGCTGAAAGAATAAACTATTTCCCCGTTTTGTCCCTCGTCAACGTCCGTGGCGTTGAGCTGGATGACCAGCGTGCCCACCGGAGAGTTTTCCCGCAGGCTGACGGAGTACACGGACTGGTCGAAGGTGGGCGCGTTGTCGTTGGAGTCCAGAACTTTGACGACCAGGAGCGCCGTCCCGGTCCGCTGCGGGATGCCGCCGTCCACCGCCGTCAGCACGTAGCGGTGCACCGCCTGCTGCTCCCGGTCCAGCGGCTTCTCCAGCACCAGCTCCGCGAACTTGTTCCCGTCGCTCTGCGTCTGCACGTCCAGGTAGAAATAGTTATTATTCGTTATGGCGTAAGTGCTGAGCGCGTTCGTGCCCACGTCGGGGTCGAAGGCGTTCTCCACCGGGAAGCGCGTCCCGGGGATGGCGCTCTCCGAGATCTCCACGGAAATGTCCGTCTCGGGAAAGCTGGGCGGATTGTCGTTGATATCCATCACCTCGATCTCCACGCGAAACAGCTCGAGCGGGTTCTCCAGAAACACCTCCAGGTGCAGCAGGCACGGGATGGTCTGCTTACAGATCTCTTCCCGGTCAATTTTCTCCTTCACCACGAGCGCACCGTTCTCCAAGTTCACCTCCAGGTAAGGTGTCCGTGAACTAGGCACCGTCTGAAAGCGGCGAGCGGAAAGTTTGGTGATGTCCAGCCCCAAATCCTCTGCGATATTCCCAACCACAGAGCCCGGCTCCTGCTCCTCTGGCACGGAGTAGTGCAGCTGAGAGACAGCTCCATGCAGGATGGAGAGCAGGAGCAGTAACCAAATCATCTCCTCTCCTTCTCACAAAGTGCACTTCGAGACGCAAAAGAAAAAAAAAGTGTTATTCCTTTTTCTTACAAGAAATGAGCATTTCCCATTTCCTCTGTCCGTAAAAAGGCAGTGACAGAAACAGCAACAAGGCTGTCCGACTCTGAAATTCCTCTCCTCTGCCTCGGGTCAGTGGAACATTGTGTGGTTTCAGCTGTGAGAAGCACAGCCATTTGATCCGAGCTCCGCTGTTTTAATCAATTCTGCACCGGTCTGTGAGTTTTGGCGTCAGCGCAAACATTGCAGGCTGGAGCCAGGACGCATCGCCAACACTCCCTGAGCTCAGAGCAGACAGCCCCCCTCTTCATACAAAGTCACACAACACAGGGAATTCCACACCAGCGGGGAAAGAGAGCAAAAAAAAAAAGAAATGGAAAAAAGTCCTATTTACGCAGCGGGGAGAGCACTAGAACAAAAGCAACTTCTGGAGAAAAAAGACCGGCGAATAACAGGACTTTCTCTCTATCTCTCTCCGTGAGGATGTAATCACTGCGCCTAAGCGCTCAAAGCGGATGATGTGCTCAGCTCGGCTTCTGTAAGGCGAGTGCGAGCGGCGGGGATGGTTTTGCGCACAGCTCCTCTCCCCACCAGCCAATGGCATGCTCAAACAGCGGCTGTAATGGCACCTGATTGGGGCTCTGCAACGCCAGCCAGAGCGCACATCGGGCCCTCACAACAAAACCAGTTAAGTGGCGCTCCTCTCCTCTGCTCTGCTCTCTCCTCCAGGCCCGGCCTCAGTTGTAGCAGGGAAATTAAATGTTTTACACATCCAGTGAATTAAGAAAGTCGAATAATAGTGGGTGACAGTTGGCATCGGCGGGGGCTGTGTGCAGATGATATTGCAGCTGCCATGGGAGTGCTGCTATTTCTGAAGCGTTATATTAGAGGAAAGGGGGAAGGAGGGGGAGAAAAAGAAAAGAAAACTGCCGTCATGTATTATGATTCTGACATATCTCTCCCCCAGCGAGCCAAACAGCTCTCAAGCAGCTGAATTAAAAAAAAAGGACAGTGACCCTCGTGAGGTTGCCCTTGACGCAATTATTTCAACAGTTTTGTATCAAAGCTGCTCTAATGTCGATCCGTGAGTCACAGCGTGCCAAGGATGCCCACAGCCAAAGACCAGCACGCACAGAGGCTGCGCGGTGACGCAACACCCCACCGTGCCACGGCCATCCCTCTCTCTCCCTCTCTCTCTCTCAAGAAATGAACGCACATGAAGGCACAATAGGGGGACTATTAAAGTAAGAAAAAAAACCACCACATTTTAAATAAAGTAATATGTGCAGTGTTGTTTGGCAGTGCGCGTCAGTGTGATGGGAGGCTCCATCAGAGCAGGCTCACACATGACTTCCTTTAATTCAGAGTAATGAAGCGACATACTTCAGTCCCACCGTGTTGCTAATAGCCTGGAGCCTATTAGTTCCCCTATCTTCCCCGTCTTATCATTAACCCCCTCACACGCTGGCCTTAAACTGGGGTGCACTTGCATCATGCGCTAATTTAATTCATAAAGCATAAATTAAATATGCAAATGGGGAAGTTTTTTTTTAAAGAGGGAGACGCAAAAATAGTGGGGGTCTAACTGCACCATTCCGGGGATGATGACAAAACGGTGAAAAAGGGCGTAATTGAAGCTAATTAGCATAAGTCACTAATTCCAGATGTAATAGACGGAGGGCAACAATATCGGCCGTAATGCAAAGCGACGTGGCCATTGTGCGCCGGATTAAACCGCGATTCTGCATCTCGCCATACAAGTCAGGAGAAACAAAGAGGAGACGTTCGGTGAATTTGCAGCCATGTCTGAGCCGGAGCCGTGTGACTGAATCGAGCTGACACCGGAGAGAGGAGAGGAGAGGAGAGGAGAGAGGAGTCAGAGCGCGCAGCAGCCGCGGCCTGATGCGGAGAACAACGCCGCCCCCTGGCGTCCGCGCGCGCTCCTGCTGCTCCTGCCTTCTCTTTTCTCTATCTCTCTCTTTTTTTTGGGAGGTTGGAAAATTCCTGGAGATGGAGAGAAAGGTGTGTGTGCGTGTGTGTGTGTGTGTGCAGGAGCTGGTTTTAAAAAGTGCTGGAACACACGCATAATTATTCAACTGCTGCACCTCATTTCAGGCCGTTTTGTCTTGTTGCTTCTAAAAGACAAACAATGATAGCACCACTTAGATAAATACTTATACTTTTAAATCTTACAAAATATGTTTGTTCATATCATATGTGTAAATAATGTGTATTTATTGTAATCAATGCAGCAGCACAGTCATGTTAGTGCTGTTTTTATTCTATGCATCAATTTGTTCAGTGGTGGAAGAAATATCCAGATCCTTTAGTTGAGGTAAAATTGCAGTACCCCACCATTACACAAGACACCATCCATCCATCCATCCATCCATTTTCTAAGCTGCTTTATCCTGAGCACACAGGGTCACGGGGTGCACAAGACACACGTATGTACTTAAAGTATAGACAGTAAAAGTGCCTGTTATGTAGACAAAGGGTCCAGTGAGTGTCATTTTGTTCCATCACAGAATTATAAGTTTGATTTTCCTGAAAACAGAGTTTAGGGACACTGAAGGTTTTCAGAATGATCTGTATAAAAAAAGCCCACTCTCTTCCTTCCTCTCTGATCCTGTGCAGTGTAATTGTGTTCACCTATCAGTACTTACCTACAGGAAACAGGTGGCAGCAGCCGAGCCTGCACACTGTGAAAGGTGTCGGCCAAAATGAGCCTTTTACTCTTAATGCGTCACAAATGAGAACTTCAGCAGACTACTTTTGAGTGTGAGCCACTTAACTTTTAGCTTCACTTGTTTTCAGGGGAAATTAACTTATTTTTTTTCCTTTTCATGTGTTCCTCTGAAGAGCCCGCACACGCCCACAGGTGTTCACAGTCGCTGTGGCTGATTAGACCTCTGCTCAGATTTGTCTTTGGTGGAGCCACGGCGGGGCGTGCGTGAAGTCTCCAAACTCTTTGTACAAACAGGCCTTTTTCACAGCAGACATTTTGAGTCGTAATAAAGCACAGGTGTTACTAATAGCATTAACAAAGGCTCGGTGACAGTGTGACAGAGAGGCAGCGCTGTGCAAACCGGAGGAGCTCGGTGGAATTCAGCCAGCCTTCATTTCATTATCTACACCTGTGCTTTTTCCTTCTGTCACATGTCAAAGTGGCTCCTGTGGAAAAAAAAATAAAGGCCTCTAACAATAATAAAGGTGTAATATTTCCCAGGTAGTGAAGGACACGTCAATCAACAGTCTGCACACAGTCCTGAGAGGACATCTAATCAAGCAAAATATGTTAAACCATCTGCGTGGGCGTACCACGGGTGTGTGCAGGGCTTTTCAGATTTTCGGGTTCCAAATTGAAAGTAAAAAAAGATGTGCAAGCGGATAATCACCGAGACAGACACTAATATTAGCAAAATAACTGACTGTAGCCCCATCACATTATTAATTTACGCTTGAACCACACAAGGGAAATGGACATATTCTCTTACTAACTGGGAAGACTGACACCACTCGCACGTCTGTCTGTTAAAAATGAAGCCACAGCCAAGGGCCGGTTAAATTAGCATAAAGGAAGCGAAGGGGAAGCAGCTAGCCTGCCTCTGTCCTAAGGCACACGTTAATAGACCTTTTTCGTGGCAGACATTTTGACTCGTTGAGGCAGGAAAAGCCCATCCAAATGTAATTTCATTAAGGATGGCTCTGTTCCACCAGGTGTCTCATTAAGTTTGACAGTAAGGACCCAGGAACCGGCTCACCTATATGGAACGCGGCCGATTTTAATGTTATCAGGTACACCTTTGCATATCCAGCTGTGACAAGCCAAAATGTCTGCTGTAAAGGGAAAGAAAAGGTCCATTAGTGAGCTTTGCAGGTGCTGGGAGGCAGATTGTCTCGTCTTTTGACAGAGCCAAGCTAGCTGTTTCCTCCTGTGTTCAGTCTTTATGCTAATCTCAACTAAGCGGCTGCGGCTTCATATTTAACCGACTGATATGAGAATGCTATCGATCACCTCATCTAATTCTTGGCAGGGATGCGAATAGGCCAGTTTCCCGAAATGGTGAACTATTCCTTTAAAAGGCCTTTACATCAGTATGGCTCCACTTTCCGTAATGAATTGACACTGTATGAATTCATGTTTGCATCAGAAACGTACCGCACATAGTCCACGCATAAAGATTGACTGCATTTGGCTCTACTTCATCCCTGGCTGTTTTCTCATGAGCAAGAACAACATCAATGGTCATTCTCCTTTCACTTTTTGCCCCATTTATAATTTAGTGGCTCCAAAATGACAAATGGGACATAATTTTTGACAAATGATATCATAACCAGCCATGATGTGAGGGGCTAACAGACTAAGGCTGGTCTGTAGGTAAAAGCTCAGCAGGCCATTAAAATTTCATAATATGAACAAAAAGGCAATTAAGATATCATTAAGGGGGTTAGCACCCAAAGGATATACCTCAAGCCTATTACAGTGCCCTTCGATAGGCCTGTACCCTGCCGCTGCTTAAAAACTGCACTTCAGAGACCGCAATAGAACTGAGTTGTGGCCCAATGACAAACTAGTAAACGGAACGTATAGTCCCTTTCAATATGTCAGCAGAGTCTGTGTTTTGGGGATTTAAGTGCACAATCACTACTCAGGAAAATGAGTCCATGCCCGCATTAAATGTACTCTTGGTGATCAGTACAGAAAGAAAATAACCTTGTTAATTTCTGTGATGTTAAGTCATTGGCTCGCTGAAGCCCCGGGCTCATAAATGCTGGGAAAACTGTAAAAAGAGAAGAGAATAGGTCAATAAACAAACAATGTAAATGCAGACGGTGGAGTCAGCCCCCCTCATTGTCGCAATAATCAAGGCGGAGAAGAAAGCTGATCAATACGCAGAAAATGCAATTTGCTGTTAATAACTGTCCCACTTGTACCTCAGCCGTCTCACAGGGCTGTAAAGGCAAATGTACAAACAGTGGAGAGGCCGTTGTGTATTAAAAGCACAATATATTCACCCTTTGACCCCAAATGAGTGCGATCAGTCTCATTTGTACCATTTTGGGCTCCTGTAATTGCTTTAGCCTAGATAGTACAGTGGGCTGTGAGCTGGACTAGACCATGTACAAAATGGATGGCTGTGCCCTCAGCCCAAAGTGACTGTGTGTGTGATCAGTGTCTGTCCCAGACAGCTGCAGGGTGACTCCCTGCCCTGATGGCCATTACTCAGTCTGATGGATGGAGGGATAGACGAGGGAGTGGTGGGGAGAAAAAGCAGGGGGTGGGAGGAAGAAAGAAGGGAGAGATGGGACTCACAGGAAGGAGTGGACAGTAGATTAGGGCAGGATGAGCGAGAGAGCGTGAGGGAACGGCGGTATGGATGGGGGAACAGGGGCCCCGGGAGGTTGAGGTGTTAAAGTGAGATGAGGGGAGTTGAAGGAAAAAGGGGTGGAGAGATGGCGATCTGGGATCTGGGCATGACAGCAGTGAATGTTGCTGATAAGAAATGGGAGAGGAGGAAGAGGGAAAAAGAGACGAAGATGAAGCTGATGCTACTTTAGGTAATTGGTTTATTTTCAGAGAGAATCCATCACCATTTCTGTAAATACATCAGTAACTGTCAGCAAGATCATTTTCAACTCTTGCATCTTGGCATGATGCTAGAAACTGTTAAAAAAACAGACCATAAAGAAAGCTGGTGTCATTTAAAGAAGACACTTTATACAAGCAAGCATAAAACAGAGCACGTAAGTGCAAATGGCATACAGAATAAAACAAGTACAGGCAATGAATTGCAATGGAAAACAGGACTGTTAGGACAATTAAGACATTAAAAATACAAATAAAAAGTCTCTGAATGAAGCGGTTCGCATAAAACGCAATCATTCAGCTGAATAGCAGCATTTATTTTATTTGCTCCTATCTGTCATTTGGTATAAGATGAAAACAAGCCACATCACACATAGCAACCTACGTGATCACCCTTTTGTTTCCATCTCACAGCAGCCAGAGCTCTTTGATAAAGCCCATAAATACACTCAGCCTCAGCTTGCAGTATCAGTCACTACTCTTAAATGCAGGCCTAGCATCTCCACGGCATGAACAAATGAATGATTCTTAATTCCTTCATGCTCAGAGTTGTGTTTCTCACATCTGGTAAATAAGAAAATCCTCTTTTAGCTACATTTTTGGTCTCTACCAACTGAAAATATCTGTCTCCTCAGCAGCTCAGAGCTCTGTAATATTCATCAGCTAGTTACCAACTTAGTCTGTCTGCTGTTTGTAGAGAGCAGGTGGCTTTACAGTGGGTTTTATCAGAGCTTTTTCAATGGAAATAGCTGCCAGCTGAGGCGGGCCATGAGCAAGTTGAAGCGAACCAAAACATTAAAGTTGCAGGCCGTGAAACGAAAACAACCAGAAAGACCCTGAAACACTCCCAAAAAACCTTGAGGAGAAATTTGGGTGATAAATATCTACAAAAAATGTCCTCTCAACTCAATTTGGTGTTAATGTAAAAACACAGACATGTTGCTTTGGAATAGACATTTCAACACTTTTTTTCTATTTAATTGTGATACTTTTCTTCTTTACTGCATAAACAGAGCTGCTTGTGACTACCAAAGAAGCAAATTACAAGAATAAGCGATGATGATGACGATGAATTAGTAATTGATAACATGGGCAGACAGACAAAACACCTCATGTGCCGCACACTTGTACTAATGATGTCAACGTCTAGGGAGAAGATGGAGGAGCAGAGTAAAGATAATCAAGAATGCAATGAACAAGAAATGTGCAATTACAATATTATTACCATTATATAACTGCAGGGGAATCGGTAGATGTTCACCCCCTCCCTTTGGCACTCCTTCCACAAATTCCATAGACTGTCAGAGCCATAGAGCATGAGCTATTCTGAGAAAAACACTTCTTCTCAGCCATATGCTGTTAATACCGTCACTCTAAAAACAGCTCAATAAGCAATCTGTATCTGTCTCAGCTTGGCCCTTGGCTCTGATGTGCTCCGCTCGGGGTCTGTTTGGTTATGCAGTGATTGCCTCCTTCCCTGCCCTCCTCACTCGCTGCCTCCGAGCCTCGCAGCTTCGGCGTACACAAAACTGCATTTCTGAGTCTCCCCAGACAGTAGACCAATCTATGTGCTCATATTCATCTTAGCTGGAACTGATCTGTTCTCTGTCTAATGCACTGGCCTTTCCCCGGAGGTTAGGTGAGGCCCCCCATCATATTCCTCCCACTCTCTCTGTCTCTCTCTTTCTCGCTCGCTGCGAATATGAAAGATTTAATCCGGTGAGGACGGCTCGGACACTTATACAAATACGACGGTCAATACTCGTGCAGGTAGACTGTACATGCACGTGCCGAACTCGCAGGCTCAAAGTCGCTGCTTGGGATTGATTGACAGCGAGTCAGGGAGGTCCCCCTCATTGTCAGAGTCGGGGGAAAAAGCTTGAAAGATTCAGACGGGGGGGTTGGTTTCTATCAAATCCCTTTTAAAAATGGATGATTCGTCTAAATGACTCAAGAGGCCATCTGCCCCGCCTGAAACCCCCGCCATCAGAAAATAGATGTTTATGTTCAATATCCTTGCTTTTCTT
This sequence comes from Amniataba percoides, assembly GCA_037176925.1. Lineage (NCBI taxonomy): Eukaryota > Metazoa > Chordata > Actinopteri > Centrarchiformes > Terapontidae > Amniataba > Amniataba percoides. The sequence continues at coordinate 5,003,682 of JBAJHX010000051.1, forward strand.
CCCACTCCAACTTCACTCACCTCCCTGCCCCCCCCAACCCAACCCAAGCTTCATTCAATTCTGAAATTGTTTTGTTATGTGATTGGCATAATAAGTTATGATCGATCTCCACTGTGTGTGTGTGTGTGTGTGTGTGTGTGTGTGTGTGTGTGTGTGTGTGTGTTTCTATGAGGCTTGCGTCTCAAGGCTGTCCATATAATATCTGCTAAGCACTCCATCTCAGCTGGAAGACAAGGGGATAGAACAATAAATATACCCTGATACTCTTGTTGCTGTGATAATTGAAGGATTCATGGTCTAATGGACGTGCAAACTACAACAGTGATAGAGCATTTAAGTGGCAGAAGTTTTTTATTTGTTGCGAGTGTGTTTTTCGTATTCAGAGCATCGGGCAAAATACAAATGCCTTCGGCTTCTAAAATGCTATGCCGAATGTTTTGACTTTCCTTTGGGCTTTTTTGAATGTTTGAGCACATCTTTGTTTATTCAAGCAGTGTTGCATTTGAAGTTCGTGACATTGGATTGGTTCTGCAAGAATGTGCTGTATGTAATGCAGTATATCCCCAAACCTTATAATCACCAAGGTACAGCTTGCTTTTTCGCAGTATTAAAGCCTCAAAACTCCTGGCAGTCAATTAGGGGCCGTTGTGTGTGTCAACGAAGCGAGGAGAGTTTGCTTGCTGATATTATGGCTAATTAGCTCAACTTGGCTCCCCCAAGACAGAGAGGGAGACACAGAGGTATTGTTGCGGTTTCACTGGCGTTCCAGGCAGAATCTCTTAAGTCGTCACCGCATAATCCTCTCCTCAACATTTCTTCAAGTGAAAAAGAGAAGATCGTTTGCACAGTCGAGACTTGGATGTCTTTTTGGAGATAGAGGCGAGCCGAGATGATTGGAATTCAATAGTTTCCCTGCGTACTTTATCTGTTCCAGGATTTGTAAGAAACAGAAAATACAGAAGACCAGAATTTTAAACATTGAATTTCTGGGAGCTGTCGTGGGTTTATTGAAAGGTCTGTCAGTTCCCGGGTCTACTTCATAAAGCCTGTTGGTGCATTTAGATTATTGTCTGATCTACAGGAAACTGACATCTCAGATGTGCTGTCAATAAGAAAAGCTGTTTCCTTCCTTCAAAGAAACCCAGTTAAAACTGCTAAATGTCTGCAGGAAAAGCTTGATCTACTGCTCACATATACATTTGCCCAGTTTTGGGTGATTTTGAATATGTGAACATGCAGCCAGCACAGGGAGCGTATCAGTGATTTGGCACTGCGGTCGGATAAAATAAAGATCTCCTATCTCTTTGTATCATCATGTCTCCTATGCATGGAAAAAAATAATCTTAACCCACTATAAATATATCTCAGTATGTTGGTATGTTCGCCAGCTGAGGAAAACAGATACATGTTCACAGTGAGGAAAAACTGTGTGCTCTCTAATGACAGAACCTGTCATCTCTGCGCTGTCAGCCCGAACACTCCCACCAAGAACCTCTGCAGTGTCATATATCATTAAAAGGCTTTTTATTTTAGTTCAACTCTTAATATGTCGAAAATGTGCCAAAAGGTGCTTCAGAAATGTGGTAGCATGCAGTGAAGAGATCTGATGGTGCACCAATTGTATGTAATCTTGGATTTTACCGTAATTGGGTTATTGCAGTACACGTTAACGTCTATTTCAATTCCCTGCTCTAATCTGAATCCCCCACCTGGTTTCTCGAGTGTATGCAAAACATATTCAGAATCAGAATTATGTTTATATTGGACAGCTCTTGATTTACATACCATGCTAACATTCAGTACCACAACAGGAAGCAGTGTGACATTCATATTGTGCAGTGAAGTGAAGATTGATTGGGGTTGTGGACTGACATTTCTGGAGCCAAAGGCTGAGGTTCATCACTGTGTCAGTGTGGTAGTTCAGTGTATAACCACGAACACAGTTTTACATAATCTTAACCAAACAATCTCAGTTGCTTTAATCATACTATAGTTGCCATACTAACTTTGTGGTAATAATAAACAAGACAGTATTAATATTTGCCTGGTATAAAGTTTTCCATCGCAACATTACCATCTTAGTTGAGTTAGCATGCTAACATTTGCTAACTAGCATTAAATACATATTACAGCATAGGTTGGTGGGAATTCCAATAGTTTCGCAGGTATTTGTGCAGAAACTGAAATCTGAAGGAACACCAAAGTGTGAGAATTCATTCAGACAGGGGACATGACATTTCATGGCAATCTGTCCAATCGTAGGAGAGACGTTTCATTTGAAAGAGTAAATGTCAACCTCATGTTGGTGCAGAGAAAAAGTCAAAGGGTTCTTCTTCTGAGAACCATGAATGTCTGCAGTAACTTTATATCTATCCACAAGTTGCTGAGATATTTTGATTTGGATCAAAGTGGGGGATCCACTGACCAACAGACCAACAGACAACCATTGCAATCCACGCAGCCATGCCACTAAAATAACTAATGACAATGTGATTTAATGTAATTTGGAGTTTTGCAAAATCCAAAATACTGATTTTAGCCAAGCAGGTTGCAGTCCTACATCCAATCTAACTTCCTCCTTTTCCTCTTATATACAGGGCAGGTTGCTCCAAGGCCAGGTAGCCCAGGGGATGGTCAGATTATATCACAATTCATCTTGTCCAATGGTAGATTTCAAGTGTCAGACAACAAAAGATGGCTCACTACAATAGTGTGCCTCCTAGTCTCTCAGTTCATGCCCGTTATAGTCAGTAGATTTATAAATACTGGCAACAGCCCTCCTCATAATCTCTCTGTTCACGTCTATATTAGAGACAGTCAATTAGTATAGATTGGTGGCAGTGAATAAACTTTGATTAAGAATAAAGCCAAGAGACGGCTGTTGGATCCCAAGTCATTCTGTTTACTGCCAGCCACTTTCCTTTTGGATCTTGATACGCTCTCCCCTTATCAAAACAACACTGCGGGAGAAATTATGATTGAAGAAAGCTCCAGTCTTCTCTCTTGGTATATCTGATAAAGAGAGCAAGAGAGAAAAGGGGGGAAAATACGGGGAGGGATTCGTGACTTGATATTGAAAATCATTATTTTCACACAAGTAGCTACAGTCGCACAGGATTTTCTGAGGACTAATGCTAAATGTGTCGTCTGCAATATTAATCCAAAGGCTCACATTTTCTGTAGGCTGATATCAGATCAGTGTTTGTGCAAATGGCCTCAGTGTGGCTCAGAGAGGAGAGTGAGGGGAAAAAACAGGATCTTACTTTGAAAGAGTGAACAGAAAATGATGAAACGGGGCTGACACACTGTAGTTTTGGTTGGCTGAGTGGGTTGAAGGGAGGGTAAGGGATAGAGTACAAAGACACAGGTAGACAGTGGTTCTCTTATGTGTGTGTAATGTGTGGGAAGAAAAGGAAGTGGACGCAAAAACACCAATTCTCTGGCTATCGTTAATGACAGTGCTGTAGTAGGGATGGCAATAGGGCCACAAGTGGGCATCTTTTCAATTAAACGCACACTCGCACATAATGCACACAATCCTGCACTGCTGGTGTTACCATTAAGAGATCCCAGCAATCACTTTCTTTTCCCCCTCAGTGCTCCCTGCTCCTTCTCAACATGGTGCAAGTAGATACACCTCAGCGTGCCCGAGCACGTATATGTGTGTGATTACCACAACAGTAACAATCAACAAGAGGGCGATCCATCAGCTGTCAGTCCTGCTGTGAAGTTTTAATTAATTACATGGAGGGAGACAAGGTCAGCGCTGCACAGCACAGTGGACTGCTAGCCTTGCCTCTCTACAGGGGATCAATAGGGCTTTACACGCACCTGTAGACTTCTATACAGAGAGTTATTAAGGAAGTGAGACCAAGGCCTATTGTGTCTCCAGCAGCTTTGTCAGAGTGAACGGGCGTAAAGGATGTCAGCTTGGTTTAAGTTCACAGTAGGGGAGATAGTGAATGGGACTTAATGGAGCTAATGGATCTGGGAAGGTGGGAGTGTTGAAGAGGAGACAGACAGGAGAAGGAGAGGTACAAGAGGTGGGCTAATGTAGTGTGGCGCACGCAGAGAGGCAGTTTGTTTCAGAGGAGCTGCAAGGATTCCACTTCAGTGCCGGGACGCGGGCATGCGGCGGCATGTGCGCTCGCTCGCCTTTTCCCTATACAACGTCCAAGAGGCATTTTAAGAGAGCGTAAAGAATAAATAGTTGTTTGGCATTTGTTCCCAGGCTGTGTATCATTTCAAAGGGCACATCGTTACACAACAAAAGGTCTGGCTGACGTCTCGGGTGCGCGCCCCTGCCGTCCTCATCAGTCAACCTGGGAGGATCGTTAAGCGAAAATGAAGCACTCGCGGAGGGGGATTAAGACCTTCACTTTATTATGAAGTGCAAAGGTATGAAAACACTTGAGACACTGTACGGTGGCGAGCATCGCAAACACAGAGTGAGAGGGGAGAGTTAGAAAGGACTGGAGTGAGGGAAACGGATTGAAGGGCCGATGCATTATTCATAGCCGTAAAGCACACAGCTCATTGATTTAATGGAAATACGATTCTTATCTTTAGATCTCTCAAGACAAAGGCCTTATTTCTCACCATATGTCACTGTCTGATTGGATAATGCTCTGACCGACAAACAGAAACGGTAAATGTCATCCTGGTGAATACGGTCCTGACCTGTAATGGGATAGTTACCTTTTGTTAAGTCTACTTCATGGGCACTTACTCTTGAGGGTTCGAATGTAACTTCATCTCTTTTTCTACAAGCGAATGCAGATATAAAGTTTAAAATTATGCTGAGTGCATACTGATGCCTGTTTTGCCTATAATGCACACCATTTGTTAGTCTGCATTTTAGCCTGTTTTTTCCCTCCAGCGATATCCATGACTTAGAAAAAAAGCTGAATTTCAGGATTCATTGTCTTCTATATAAAGGTATTTGTCACTTTTCAAATGTAGGTGTTACAACATCGTACTGACAGCTAAAATTGGTATAATTTAAACCAGTACCCATTCTGTCTGTTCTGCCTGAGTGCATTTGTGAAAGAAGCCACCTGGGCAGTTTGAGAGGTTTTCAGGCTTTGTCCAGTGTCCACACTGGAGATAATATATATCCTGTATAAATTTAAAGTATATGTCACACTAGATTGAATACTAATTTAAAAAAAACAACTGAAAGCTATTTTCATCTCTGTGTTCAGATTTGTCTGAGTTATGACTCAAACAAGGAGTTGACGCTGATTGTGACAGTCGGAGGCGCTAACAGTTTTTAAGTACTTTAATTGCCTCAATGAGCGGAAGCATACCTCCCAGATTGAAAGAAAGCTGATGTGTGACAGCGCTGTGGCAGAAGTGACTATTGTACTTCCACATTCTTCTGCTGTGTGAGAGAACACCTTGACCTAACAGTTTAGTTGAGTCAAGGGTTTGACTGTTTTGGGAAATAAGAATACATGTCGGTTTAAGCGCTTTATTCCAACATAAAGTTTTTGAACATGAAGGATTATATTCTGTAACGACGGGTATGGAGAAAGTGTGCTTCCTCTGTGCCAATATTGACAGATCCAGTTAGATGTTTGGCTCCGGGGGGCTTAGCTAGTCTGAGATGCACTAAAGCGAGAAGAGCCAGGGGGCCATGCTCAAGTGTCTGTCTATTTATTGCAGACAGCAACACACACACACGCACACAGACACACTTCATCTCTCTCTGACAAAAACACACACACACAAAGCGGCCGCGCACACACTCATCACCAGTCATACACTCACACCAGCTCGCTGAGGCGAATCAAACCTGCATCTCAACCTCGATGGAGTGAATTTTTTAACCCCTTAAGGTCTGCAGCGGAGAAATACCTCAATCCGTCTGCACTTCCCTTCACATCGCCCCGAGGCTTCCACCAAACAGGGCTTAACCCTTCCACAACGAAACACACTTAACTCTGATTCCAATATCTCTTTTTTTTCCGCGGTTACCCAACATGGCCCGAGGCGGTCAATGCAAAAGCACGGGCTTCTTTTGATTCTTCCGTGGGTTCATCCTCAGGTGGGTGTAATTCTCTGGGTGGCAATGGCTTCTGAAAGTGGCGTAAAAGGTGAAGTTGTAGGTGGAGAGTAAATGACACTTGGGGAATGAATGAAGGGCTCGGGATATATCAAGTTGGCGGTTAGATCCAGAGGCACAGGACACACAATTTGTAGCCTGAACACATGGAGGTGAAAACCAAGATCTGAGAGAAGCTGAATGGAAAAGGTGAAGGTTTCAGATTTGGTGAACTACAGGTGAAGAGACTTTGAAACCGTAACACAAGCAGCATATTACAACACTGACACAGGCTCCATCAGATAAGCAATCAGCCCTGAGAAGATGATTAAAAACACCAGCTTCTCCCTCACTGTTTAAAAATGAACCGGCCTCAGCAGAATGTAGCAGTTCTCTCCAATTTCAGTGAAAAGACTGGAATTGGCAAAACGAGAGATCTGTAACACCGCGGTGCTATCATCTGCTGCTCCGAAAGGTTAGATGAGCATGCACGCGGGTCAGAGATACATGTGAGAACCCTGGTGTTATCAGGTATTATACAAAGGTAATTTCAGCCTGGTAATCTCACTAGTTAAAGACACACTTCAATGGTTTTGATAACTCCTGATCTTTTTCTTTCCCACCTACTGGGAGACTGTTAACAGGATTTTTCACTTTCTTCTGTTCTCAGAAGTATTGAAGACAATGAGGCGCCACTCTCGACAAAATGTCAGTTCAGACTGCAGTCTGAAAAAGGCCTGTGCAATGCTGGAGACTGTCTTCACAAGAAAAGCATCGGTGTTTGTTATTTGACCAAATTCCTCACATGACCTTTGTCTATTTTCTGTGTCAAGGATCTCTAGTGGCTGTGTCAATTATGACTCCAAATTAAACAAAAAAATGCACTGTTTGTTTGTAAGTGCACTTTAGAATGACATAATGAGATGGCCCCATCAGCAGGACATCATTTATCTGTGACTTTTACAAATCACTGAATAAATAATGTGACAATGTGCTGGTTAAGGACTGAATGGGTTCTCAAAGGCTGAAACTCTGAGAGGAGGCTGCTGTTTATTTCCATTTTAGACAAACAATGGTTCTTTTTACCATTACCACAATCCTTCCCTAACCTTACCCGCGTAGTTCATTTTCAACCATGACAATGATCATTTACAAATCTCAACAAAAGTAGTTGTTTTTCTTAACCCAAACCACAATCATTCCCTAATCACAGCTTAATTGTTTTGTGCCTCAACTTAACCAAACAAAACCACAGAGGTCACACTCACATTAAAGGATCAGCATCATCGGATCATTCATGCTGCACAATCTCTGACTCATCCCTTCCTGTGTGACCATCAGCTGACTGGTGACAGCCAATCATGTTCATACAGATGAACGAAGCACTGGCCATTATGTTTTGGCACATTTTACTATTACTCTGCAGCTCAGCATTTTCCTTTTGCGCTACAGTTTAAATATATTCGTATTTAACAGGGATTTGATGCACATGTGTTCATTATGGGAGGATTATTTCTCCCAGTAGAATTTGCTATAAATGGTCAGTTCGTTGATGTAAGTGTCTCTGACAGCAGTGAAGGAGCAGAAAACACTCCTGTGCCACTTGTGAAGCAGCCATATGTAACATAACAGACAAATGATGAAGTATTTATTTATTACATGGGAAATTTCATTTGGAGGGAGATGACAAACACAGTATGTTGTCAATAAGTTTGGAGGCAGTGTTTGAGCAGGTTTGACCATCAGTAAGACCTTATGCCTGCTGGGCAATGGAGGAAGTGTCATAGGAAAGCGACAACTTCCACCGCACTTTTTAAAATTCACTTTTTAAAATGGATCATCAAACTGTCTCTGCAGTCAGGAAATTCTGTTTAAGTAGCCTACATCAGCAAACGTTTTACTATTTTCAACAACTGACAAGTAATAGAAAAAATTACACCGCTCTTTGTGCTGGTTCAGTTTATCAGATCCTCTAAACACTTAGAATTTCTCTTTTCTGTATCTCAGTCAACTAAAAGGGCTAATTTGAATCAAAACACTACTGTCAGAAGCAGGATGCTGCGTTTGAAAATGATGAGGGAAATGATGAGTTCACACTGGCCTAAGTACGAGCTGTGGCTACAGCAGTGAAGACACTTTTAACAGACAGGTGATGAGAAGCTGATTATCTCTTTTATGCCCAGCTCTTTGTTCTTTTTAACCTCAATTAATCTGCACCGCTTTGTATCCCCTGCACTGGGCTCCTCGCTAAGTATCAAAAGTTTCACGCTTTCCAAATAAATGAAAAGTGATACAGATAAAATACATCACGCACATGTCTTTGACACAGTGGATCAGACCACTCCGACTGATTGCATTTGATTAGTTTGTTAGGTAGTTGGCGGCGTAGCTTCTGTTGCTGAGAAAAGAGGCACATCAGTCCAAGGCAATGTCGGCAAAGCCAGCGCTGTAAATCAGCATGGCCTGACGCTCCAAAGCTAAAAGGCAGCGCTGAAGTCCAGGAGGACCAAGATAGCACATTCAAAAGAACTGAACGTAGACCATTAGAAATGAATATAAAAACACTCTATCTCAAAGAAACAAAAGAGACCAGCCTAACGAGTGTATTTGTGTAATATACCCACTCGTGTCACTTCCTATCCACACATTGCTTGCATTTGATATGCATTTTATTTGACTACACACATACATTAATTAGAAAGAAACAAGGCTTAAACAATTCCCTGAAATGAGTGGTGTGAAATCACCTCCTTTGAATTTCTTTATCTGAAAACCTCACAAACAGCCACCATGTTGCCGTGTTGCTCCACTGAATTAACCAGCACATTGAGATGAATTAGTGTTGTTGCCACTTCGCACCCCTTCCCTTTCCTTTCTTTCCCATCTCATCTCATCTCTCCTTTCATCAGGAGCAGATGTTGAGGTCCACTTGACAGATAAACAGCATCTCTCATCGAGGCTGTGAAGAGTCTACAACAGCCCCTTCACTGTCATTTTGAATGTTCATTATCACGCTTTATCCCGACTGTCACCAGCACAGCACAGTTGTCTTTTCAGCGCAGCCTATTAAAGACGACAGCCTTGGTTGCTTTTTACATAATGGATAGAAACTAAAACTAAAGAAACTAACTTAGTGTAGACAGGAAACTAGCTACCCACTAATACATGATGCATATGGATTTCAGTTTTTCACCACATTGACCAAACTAAGAATCAAAGTACATGTCAGATACATTTTTCTCAAAGAAGGTTTGATATTGATTTTTAATAAAGTGTTCATTTTTCTTATTAATTTGTTTTTAATTAGTTAATTGATATAGTAAAAAAAAGGGCGCCTGATGTGATGATTGACAGCTGTCAAGTGAAGTAACCACAGATGTATTTCTCCTTTTTGTTAATTGTACATAGAGTGGAATCATGAAGTGGAGCAACTTTATGTTTAACAGGCGATAATTAGCTGTCACTAATTATTGATTATTGTTTGAACTGGGCAGGTGTAGGGGTGAGACCTTTATAACGCAGCTTCTTTCCTCCAATACAATTACACAGACTCTATGTCACTAGTGCATAATGGCTGCGCCAATATTTGAGATGTTTTGGTTTAATTTTTGTATTGTGGGAGGAAGTGGAGAAGTGTTGTTCATTTTTATATGCAGTCAGTGTTTGCAGAGGACCATGGCGATACAGATCATCAAAGTTCTTCAGGATCTGAACCTATTTTTATGATGTGTTTATCTATAAAAGTTGTGAAATAACTGCTTATATTCTGGTAACTATTAAAATATCATAGTGATCTAATGAAGTGTTTTTTGAAAAAAGGCAGTTGTGAGTGTCCTTGACTCTGTATTGGACAAGTAAAAAAATCATGTAAAAAACAAACAAAGAAAAAAGACTATATTAGACTTCTTAAGTCTTAAACATGCACATATTTAGTTCATGAAACTCCTCCTAGGCAGGTCATCCTTTGCACCTCTGTATCTTTAAAGTCATGACCCTTATGAAGACCTTAGCACAACGTGTGATCTCTGTGTAAGCATTGCTTACAAATTGCTTTGTGAAACAGGCCTCAGGGTATTTGGTCAACCAGGAACCAGTAAATCACAAATGGAAGCGGCCTGTTTGACCTAAACGTGCTCACATTTAGGATTTCATTTCTGAATTCCACTGCAAGAAACCACAGACTGAACATAAAGATGGATGACAAAAATGCTCTCCAAAAGTACACATTATTTATATTTTTCCCAAAGATGTTTCCTTTCATTCACATTAATGTTTGTTCAAGTGTAAATTTTTTTATAAGTTTGGTATTAATAAGTTGATGTCATAAGTACGGGAGAAATATCATGATTGATGCCTATAAATCACAACGAAGTAGTTGTCAAGGCACCTGTGGAAATCCTTTCAGGAACTGTTCATAGAGTAGCAACATTGAGTGGAGATGTAACTAGCTTTAGCAGGTGATCATTAGTTAGCAGTTTCTAATTATTGATTACCAATTGAGTCTGGTCGGTGTATGGACAGGACCTCGATACTACAGCGCCTGCCTCCAAATGATATCACAAGTGGAGGATGGAAACACCCATTCAGGGAGTATTTTGGCTTCACTTTTGTTCTGTGAGAAGAAGTGTAGCCCCGTCATCCATCTTTATATACAGTCTATGTAACAGATAGCAAGGTGATGCACAATACTGCTGGGCAACATTTTGTGGCAAGCTGACTTCAACAAAAAACAAACAAACAAACAAAAAAAAAAAACAGTAGTTAATGTCAGCTTCATCACTGACTACTTAGACATCCAATAAATGTAAAGCCAACACATCTGTTTGCCACCAACACCTACTGTATGTGCACTCACATCAAGGATCCTTCAGGGATCCTCGGAGATTATAACACAACAAAAACAGAAGAGCGCTGGTGCTGCCTGGTTTGAAAGCTTGAGGCAGCTCCATTGAGGTAACAGAGGGATTACTGGTATTGATCAGCGAGCCCTGCACTCATAAATGATGGTCAAAGTCTGTTATGAACATGTATAAATTATGCAGACTGTGCAGGGGATAGAGAATAGATAGAGACCGCGCTGTCTGTCCATGCTGGTGATACAGGCTCATTGATCAAATTACTGTAGACCTTTATCTGCAGTTCAACACTGATGGAAACCAGTTATATGTCCTCGACAAAGGGATATAATCCACTTCATTTATTGCACTATTACTATTACTTCTGAATCTGATACACTTCTGTGATATTTCATGGTTCATTCTAAAGAGCACATTTTGTAGGTCCACAAGTAAGTAAGTCTTCATTGTTTGTCAATGATAACTATTTTATTTTCCTACGGTTTTCGTCTTCAGGTTGCAGACTGAGACACAGAACTATAATTGTGGATCCACAGCTGCCTTTTATTTGTAGTTGTTCAATCATGTGACCCAACAAAGTAAACCTTAAGGAAATTGGGACTTTTATGTTTTTATGTTTCTTTTGTCTTTTTAACTTCTCCTGCAGAAACAATATCACGTGTAAATAATTTATTGGTAGGAATAAGCTGAAGATATGTTTTGTCAAATTTACCCTTTATGAATACAGCAGAAGTTTCAACGCCACAGCAGTTGTGTTTGCCTGTTTGAACGCTGCGGGTGCATGCAATTGGCCATTAATGGGACACAGAGGCACCAGTCACAAAGTTTGTATGTTGGTTCTGCGTTGCGTTGCTGTTTGCTTGCTGGGTTTGTTTTCAGTTTGATATCACAGGCTAATACAAGTACCAAAAACACATTGCCTTGGCCTCTGATCTGTGCTCCTGTAAACTAGCAGCAACTGGCTGCCACACACATTGTGGGATTAATTGCTCCCACAGATTTGAGAAATGTGTGATGATACATGTGACCAACAATTGGATCTGCCGATGATATTCAGGCAGGTGACATATGGAAGGAAAAACCGGAATATATGAGTAGAGAAGCATAATGAATGCAGACCCAGTGGGGGGGGGGACTTTGTTGGTGAGGTCCACTTGTCTTCTCAGAGGGAGAGGTCACTGAGGAGACAGCCTTTTAGAAGAAAGGTCTTCATCCCTCCAGTAGACTTGAACGAATCAATGCTTAAGAGCACTGAAGCTGTTGGTGTCCCAACACCTTACTGAGATATTTCGTTGTTTTTTCCTTTAATTTGTTACCTAAAATACAGAGGAGTTCTTTACATTATATAAATTCAAATCCAGTATGTAATTTGACTTATGACTGAAGACTGACTCATTAAAGAATATGCCTTTCTGTATCATATATGCCACTGTCACTCACAAACATTACCGACGTAAACAAACCTGTGGGCACAAAAACACTTCCATTTATTTCTCATCTGTTCTTAGTCTGTGAACCTAAAGATCTGTCAATCAGTCTGACAGTGACAACAGGTCCCACATGCTGTGTTTTGGATTTTGGAGATGCAGCGACCCTTTTGTTTACATTCAGATCACGCTTTGTATCTTTAAAGAAACAAGGCTATTTATGTTTAATGAAAATGAATGTTACAAACAGATGTGGAAGAAAGAGCAATCATGATTAGAGCCAAGCCAGCCATTAACGTGATTGCAATTTAAATCATGCACAGACTCATTCTCGTTTAGTTTTTAGCTCTCTTAAGGGCAAATCTTCTCAATCATCTAGCTCAATTATATACTGATTGTTAGTGGGGCTTATATCCTCATCATGCATTGCTCATGATGTGAAATCACATGACCTAAACTTAATTGCATTGCACTGGCGTGCCAGCTTTGGCTGTGCCTGCCTCTCGCTGAGAGGGGAGTTTGATTCAGATAAACCAGTGGCAACTGCACCATCTCAGCATCAGTTTGCTTGTTTTAATCGTCCAATCAGAGCTGCGGTGAAGGAGGTGTTACTAATTTATATTGCAATATGAGCCCACGTTCACAATTTTGAATCCCGTAAACAAACAAATCAGATATTAACAACAGTTTAAGAGTGACTTTAACAACACGTGAACAAGAGGCACTTACAAAAAGATTGCAGACAGATTCCCCATCAGTCTCATCAGGGATTGTGATGCATTCATCCAACTGCTATAAATCAGATAACATAATCGAGGGCAGTGGTAGCTTGTATCTTGTATTGTCACAGCTAGTTTCATCACAATTAAGATCACATTTCCTGTAAACAGTCCTGCTCTCTGGAACAACAAGGTTAGCTCTGTGTGCTTTCGTTTCCTGAAGGAGATAAACTTTTCAGTTGTTTTACATATTTGATAAATGTGGGGGAAAAGGCACAAGTTCAATAAAAAATAAAATGAACCATGTGATGTGGCTTTTTTTAATGAATTATGTGGAAGTTGTTGAATTTGATCCTGAAAATAAACTGCTGGTCTTGTATCAATGACAAAATTAAATGAACTTCTAAGCTTTATATTACATTCATAGCCAGGATTTTAGAAACACTTGGCTTAAAGTCCTTCAAATACCTACCCCGAGGATTTTTAAAAATCACATTATTATGGATTTTTCACATTTTATCTATTCAGTAACAATTCAATTAAAATCTTAATGGAGGTCTGAATGCAGTTTCAAAGCCTTCGTCTCACTGCAGGGATGCAAAACACTGAATGACAAAAATACTTAGCTTATAAATGACCCAACATGTCCAAGTGTTTTAATTGTGGAATGTAGAAAACTCTTTCACAAGAAAAAAACACATCCCTTTGTTTCCCCTTTCTGCTTTTTAAAGTGAAAAAAATCCAAAACAGAAAATGCAAGTGGTCTGAATCGTATTCCTCTTTGTTTAGAGCCCTTGTTGATGATCAGCAGCTTGATAGAAGCAGGACTTGGTCTCATTGTTCAGAGGCAGGGGCAGAGGAAGCCTCTCTTCCACTGTGCAGTGATCAGACTGCCTTTGTTGCTTCTCAGATGAAATGAAAAACGTTAATCAGCAAAGTTTGTCACACTGTTAAATGAATCTGCACTTTCCCGTGATGTGAGGCTAGCAAGCGGTGAAACACTTTCACATTGTTTGTCCCTCGTCTCCCTGATTTTGCTCACCTTTTTATGCAGCTGTTTCAAGCTCATCTTTGAAGTAAGTGTTGGCAATTTTCCCTCATCACTTTCTGTTGGGTCAAAATCGAAGTCAGATCAAAACAAAATCAACTGATTAGGGGCTGCGTCAGAACTGTCACCTATGCCATCGTTGATCCAATCAGCTTTCACCTTGCTTCCCTGTCTTCCTGTCTCCTCAAAACAGCACTCATTCCCACTGGTATTCTGTATCTGCATATATTCATTTACTTACACCCTCAATCTTTATTTTCTCTGAATAATCTCCTTCATTCTCCCCTTTCTCCTCTACCACCCACTGCATTATCTGCTAATAACCTGAAATTTGTTTGTCACTGTGGCGATACAGAGGAGTGCTGCCCGTCCAACCTTACTTGGTTTTTAATACCACTTATTGAGCCTGATCAAAAGCCAATTGAATCGCAGTCAAATATTTGTATTTCCCCCTCGTCTGTTTGATTTAACTGCCAATGCTGTCAATCCCGCCTTTGCTGCTACCTTCCTGAACCCTGCCACAGCTCACTGCCCCGCAATCTAGTTTCCAGATTTACTGTGTAACAGCTCCTAATGACAAAGAGAGTCCCTGGATCCCCAAGTGGTGCATTCAATGCCAAGGCAGTCAAGGTTATTCAGGAATATAAAGCAGGGATTTGTTGGAACAATAGGGTTTATTGAATAAGTCTAAAACAATGTGCATAGTATACCAAAATATCAAGTGAGGGGTATAACTGCTGAGTGAGATATTGGACATGTGACAGAAATTGCTGTGGAGATGTAGGAAAACATCATAGTAAAGCACATAAAAGTTGGGAGGCATTTGATGTCATCCACTTTGAAATAGGTTTTGTATGAATCATTCTCGGGTTATTCAATTTGCCTGTGAAATACTGATTCAAATGACGAGTAAAGTGGAGCGTATGCAGAGCTTCAGTGTTGAAAGAGCGCACGCTTCCACACAGTTCATACACAAGCCTTTTTGTGTATGTATACTGTATGTGCATCCCCGCTGCTTCTCCAACTGCTGCTCAAGAAAGCAGCACCAGAATCCCACCACTATTTCTCAGGCCAAAATGAGTGCGCCTGAGTTTTGAATGGTCCTCATCTGTTTCCTTTACGAGTGTTGAGGCAGCGGTGTTACCCCCTGGCCAGCCGTATCACTACTCTCTATTACACTCCCAACTGGAAGAGAAGGAGCGGGGTTATAGCTGTTAAAGCTGCTGGTACCTGGTGCTACCTGATTCTATGGCCTGTTGGAGTGGCTGTAGCCATGGTCAAAGACACCTCAGGGAATAACGCGCATTCACACACACACACACGCCCAAGCTCATGTATCACACATAGAGACTGTATATGGCAAGATGTCCTCCTTTTTCATATATGTAATGTATTACCATTTCCATCTTGCTTTTACAATCCAGTATATTTGCTTTCTCCTCTCTCATCTAAGTTACTTGTGTGCTTTCTCACCATGTCCACCTTTTTTTAATATTTCTTTTCTGACTCTTTTTGTGCTTCTCTCGCCCTTGCCACCATGCCAGCCTTAGATGGTATCTGACCCCACCACTGCTGTAGACAGATGCTTTTGGTGTATTGTGCTGGCTGATTATTTGCACTCTGTGGTATTAATCCATCTCCAGTCATCTTGCTGAAGTGTGGAGCTAAGACTCCCATATGCAGGGTGTTTACTTTGGGCCCAGAGCTGCCCAACAGCAGAGATGGTTGCAGAAGGGAGACATCTCACTTGGCAGCTTAAACAAACTTTCACATATAAAAGATGTGATAAAGTGACCAGTTCCAATGGGAACTTCACTGAGGACAGTGACACACTCTTGGCGGTAACTGAAGACAGTGGCATGAAACTGTCTGGTTTCCTCAGATCTTTCTCTAAGATGGAAGGAGTCTGTCCTGGGATTTAAAAAGAAAGACTGACAGGAAGCCAGGCATAACCAGTCACTAGTCATCCTGTCCAAACAGCCTCAGCCATCACGTGTGTCACAGTATTTGAATGGCACATTCTGAACAACTGAGAGGACAAAAGATTTTGGTTCAGCTGGGCACTAGTTCACTTCTATGGAGATTACGGAGCATCAATAGGCCTTCAAGGGGATACTCTTTCAATGCAATTGGCCACTATTCAGCTATTCCTGCTTACCTAACACTTTTCAAAGTGTGTGAAACACCAGGGGATCAGAGTGCTCCTCTATCTGGACAGCCTCATCCATTCTGTCTGATGATGGCAGTGTGTTGGCTACAGATGAGGCTCCTCATAACACGATCCTGTACATGATGACAGCATACACACTGGGCCTGCACAGACCTGTACTTCCAGTGGTATGTACCATCAAGGTTGCTGTGAAACCAGCAGTAATTGTTATAACATGGAATAAATGGATGGGTTATATGTAACAGAGGTGATCAACAATGTGCCACAAAGAGGTTTTATTCCAGCTGATCCCCTCAACAGCGGATCTTCCATGTGTTCTTTCCTTGAGTCCTCATCAGTGGGTGGAGTCCTTGATTGAGATGAAAACCTGCAGGTGGCTGGCTCGATGTGGGACACTTTTGGCTACTGTTGCTTTGATGTATTTGACCCATCCATAAGACCCTATTTAGGCCTTACCTTGGGTATGCATTGTTATTGATACAACAGGAGGTTCAGGTATCAAGTTTCACCCCTAATCCCATAAGGCTACTAGTCTCTGAACTTCAGCGGATAATGCGTTTAGTTATATGGGGCTCAAATTTAGGGGCTTATCATGGGCTGACTGGCTTAGCGTGCATTATTCAAATGCATGAATCTCCAAGCTTGAGAGTTAAAACCCATAAAGCCCTGTAAGAGGGCTTCGCTTGTGTTCATACAAGGAGAATTATAATACCTAATCATTGTTACTTAGCAAGCCAGTACAACGTCAAGGATGAGGATCTTCAGCAATGTCTTACTGGCCATGGAAGTTAACCTGATTGGCAAAAATTACAATATGTTTCCATAAGGCCACCAACACAAGAGTATATTCAGTGGATGGAAAGAACTACGATTAGCAAGCCACAGACTATAAACAGTAAAATGTAAATCACAATCACTCATTTTAGTACATAGGATGTGAAATCAAACCACCATTAGCATACCGACCCAGCAGGTCTACCCCCAAATGCTGAGAAAAAACATTTCTTATGTTTTTGCACCATCCTTGCCACACACACACCAGGATTTCTTTTTCCACTTTGATTTGGCCATAGCCATTAAATTGCAGCTTGTGAACCTCCCAGACGCTCTCCACAGGGTCTCAGGACCCTTCCTACCCTTTTTTTTCAGCATCCCTTATCATTTTAATCCCTCACGTTATAAATACATGGAGAAGGTAATTATCAACCATCAGGGTACATGGGTCAGCACAATTACACCATTAACATGTCGCCCTGGCTGCCTGCATGGAGTTAGCCTCTGCCAATAGCGAGTTGGCACCTGGGCACTAATGAGTAGCTAGGTAATTAAAGGTTGGCTTCACTCTACCTCAATCGCAAGCAAACATACACACATAAACACACACACAGACATACACACACACACACTTCTACAAACGCAACACATAGCAGGGTGTGGGTGTGTGTCGCTCTCACTCCTTCTCTCAGCCTGAATGGGTGGGCTGACCATATGTCACAGCAGTTGTGCCGCGTTAGTGCAGTGGGCAGTGTGCTTTAATGAAGCTGCCTCTGAAGTGGAAAGGGGAGGAGGCGTGCTTCTTACATTTGTTTTAAATGGTAATTAATGTTAAAGTTTCTGGAGGTGTGAAGGTCAGTGGCAGTAAGGGGACATGTGAGGGTAGACTATTAGCCAGTGGTTAACTAGAGTGACTGATTACAGGCATGAATGTGTGAAGCCATGTTGATCTGCTTTAAAAGTCACTAAACACAACTGAAACATAAGGACAAGGAATCTGAGCGCTTTTTTAAACAGGGCCTGGGAATGAGCACAGAGACTTGGAAATACTTTTACAAGTACACCGTGTTTCACTGTAGCACGCACCCTCTTTTAGACCTTATCTTTTCACAGGAAAATTGCCACCCTCACTATATCATAACAGCACGACTGTGATATCACGCACAGTTCCTGGCTCTTGCGTGTCATTAGAGGTGGAAAAAAAGAGCTCCTCTGATTAACGTTACTGTACATGACACATTCTCTTTACTTGTCACTTTATTTTTTATCGTGCTCAGTCCCAGTTTTTCTGACTGTAAAATATGTAATGATACAGTGTAAAATTCATTTGTAATGCCTGTCACTGGCACTCCCCCCCAGTCAGTGAGAGTCAAATGGATGCAAGGACACGCCAGAGGAAAATGTACAAATATCATCAAAACGTCTTGTGCGCAGTGTTTCCCACTGGTAGTGTGACAAAAACCCAGGCAGCCCCCTCTGTAAAGCAGGAGCTTCTATGATACTGTCACACTACACTGAGCCGGATTCATCACTGGAGATCACTCTCTATCAAATGTTGTAAGAATGAACTGATTTGTACCAAATGTTGAAATACAAGGATGCCTGAGCCTGAAAGTGTTCCCAGTGGTGGGGAAGCAAAAGTTGGTGGAGCATACGATGACTAAAATCCAAAGAGATTCTAATCAAATACAGTAAAAAAAAATGTAAGCACTTCTGGCAGATCTCTTTAAAAGCTCGGGCACCACTTACATTTGTGAAGATGTTCTGAGATCTTTAATATAATCAGAATAACCAATTTACAGTAAAAATGCCACTAAGGGAATTTACACAGGTATCTCTTATCTCAATACCAGTAATGGAAAATCAACATATTATATATATGTTTATATGTATGTAACGATGGATGAAACTATGTGTAATGTGAATATGGTGGCAGATAGAGACACTCATACAGAGAATTCTCACCGTATACTCCCATGCCCTTTAGCTAAAGAACATTTTAGTGTCTTACAGATCACTGTCTGCCAAACATTACCACTTTGATTGGGCCTCATCACTCTCATCGATGTCGCTTTTAGCCACAGCAGGCAGCTGTTCTCAGCAGAAAAGTTCTAAAGACTCATTGTACGCTAGCTGCCCAGCACAAAACAACAGCCAGATGAAGTTAGTGACTAACTGCTGGAGCATTTAGCAGTTATAGAGCTGGATAATTCCCGAGCTGATCAAGAGTGAAGTTAAAGGGAGGGTGGATATTGGACACACATTCATCAGGTGGACACAAAAAGGATGCCAAATGAATGCTAATGCTGCTCCATGTCTAAAATGCTCACTCTTTGGAGATTGCTGCATTACCCCAAGTGATAAAAAAGGTTAACATAATAGAAATGCTGAAAAGAAACTATGACCTGAATTCACTGTAAATGAAAGTGCCCATGAAAATGAATGTCTCCTTTAAGAGTGCTCATTATATCTTATATAAAGTCATGTCAGGGCTTTGTTAAATGTTACACATTGAGATGTAAGGTATGTGTTTAGCACGTAGCTGTCACAGAAATGTAATCTAGTAAATACTTTCATTTTCAGCAACATGAGCAGCTATTTCTGTCAGGGAATGACAAGCCTCAACCATTTGTTAGTCTTATGCTTTCTTTCTTTCTTTGCATTGAAATCTCTCTCACTGCCTCCTGTATCATAGAAATCACCACACAGCTCACTCAAGAGCAGCCCAATCAATCACACTGTATTTGAGTAAATACATTTATGAGTCATCTCTGTTGAAATCTGAGGCTCATCCCCTGTGTAAATACCTCCTCCTTTGTAAACGAAGAGATTAATTTGACCGGCTCTCTCCCGTCATATGAGAAAGAAACCTAAGCTGCTGCAAATCACGGTTATTTAAGAACACAGGGCAGAGAGGCTCTTAATGCCACCCTCGCCCATCCTGTCAACTGATGAGATTGCTCATTGCTATGCACACGTGCACAGAAATGAAAAGACATAAACTGACACACACAAATGTGGACACCATTCAAGATGAAAAATTGCGTACGGTAACACATTCTCACACAGACACGCATTTTCACCACCACGTTTAGCTGAAATAGACTGACAGGGCACACAAATGTCAGCGCTGGCATCCTCTATCCTTTTTCTCAGATGTGTGTGCACTTTATGCTCTGCAATGGCTTAGTGTTTGTGTGCAGGCTATGTGTGTGTGTGCGTATATTTATACCACTTTCTTTCTGAGATTATGCATATGTGTGTATTCATACATATGCATGTGCCCGTGTCTATCACCGTCTTTGTCTCCATGCCTGTCTCTAGCTCCTCGCCCTCCGGATTCGCCAGCCGTATTAACATTAGCCTCTCCGTATGCTGTGGGGGTGGGACAGATCTTAGCCAGAGAGGAAATGAGGGATGGGATAAATGAGGGGGAAAGAGGTCATCGTTGTCAGAGGAGGATGAGGGTGTGAATATTGTCATACAGGGAGCACGTGGGAGTGGCACTTCGTAGCCGGAGAAAGGATAAAGACAGGAGTGGATGGGAAGCCAAGCGAGCAATCGTAAAGTAGAGAGAGAGAGAGAGAGAGAGAGGGAGTGGCAGGTCTTAGCTGGAGCGTGGCTAAGTGGAGGGGGCATGTCTCGATGTCACTCACTTTGAGTTGAGTTTAACTAGTCAAGCCCAGTGCGCCATGTGAGTTTAACACTGTCATAAGATATACGCTCCCTTTCAAGATGTCTTCTACATGAATATAACATCATGGCACAAGTTTTTTTGGGAGAAAACTCAGCCAGTGCTGCTGAAAATTGGTGAAGTCCATGGTTTGATTTAAGCCCATTCATTCACAGCCTGCGGGTCGAAGGGTAATGGAGTGTATGTGCATACGCAGCGTTGAGAAATGTGTTAGGGGACAGTTGTTTTTTTACACATTAATGTTCACTTGAAGTTGTGTTTCTGTCCTCAGGATGAATTTGTGTTTTTTGGTCCTCAGTAAAGCGTGAGGGAAATGTCTGGCTCTTTAGCTGCTCCACCATGTTCACCAGTGGTTGTTCTGGTGAAAACATCTGCTTCAGCTGCGGACGAGGCTGATGAGTGCTGCAGATGAGAGAGCACAGTAAAGCCTCTGGACGTAACACAAAAACAATGAGCTGAAAAATGTTGAAAAGCTCTGTATAATCCTCACATTCATATAGTTCTCTCTAATCACCACAGTACAACTGAACACTTATAAGTGTCTCCTCTTGGAAACCTCTGAAAAACGCCACTAAATGGATCTTTGGCGAGAACTAATTAGATTATTGCTACAATTATTATGGTCCAGAATGAGCTCTCACACTCATTTATGCTCATGGTCAGCTATTCACTCATTCATCATTAAGTACCATGTGACTCTGAAACTCTTGACAGGAATAACTACACATTGCTCTTTACCCTTCATTAGTTTATCTTGTACAGTGGCACTAAACATTGTCCTTGAACAAAAAATGTAGAATACATCCATACAGGACAAATATGTTGATAGGTTGCCACTGCACAAAAACAGAGACAGATTTTTGTATAGCCATTAAAAAAAAGGATTTATTGAAAATGTCATGACAGAAAGCAGAGAATGATCTCACATTGAAATCACTCTGTGGAAAGTATGTGTGTTCTTTGGTTGGGTTGTGAGTGCTACATTTTTTCCGCACCTTCTTTGCCCTTTGTTCAAATCCCAACTCATACACGGGCATTTAAAAGAGAAAATAATAAGAAAGATCACACTCCAATTGGAACAATATCCATTCATTAAGGGAAGCCTTTGGTCAGGGACATTTTTGCAATCAATTAATTCAGTTTTCATTCAGTGAGACTTGCTTTTGGTCAGGACCTCTATTCATTCCCATGGTCCTCCTTCAAGGGAACAGGGAAGTCCATGATCAAAAGCTTGTGCATACAATAGCTCCAGCACCTTTACCTCCACCTCATCTGGTGAGCATTGAGTGTATTTTATTGGACTCATACAATAAACAAATTAGACTTTAACAAAATTATTAAAGTTTTTCAGTTAAGTTATTCAGTTTTCCGGCACTACATTGGTTAACTTGTACACGTAAGATACAGGTGAAAACAGTACATTAGAAGAAGAAGAAAAACCCCAGCATAACTGCCAAACAGTAAGTGGATGGAGAAAAATACAAAGGTTTGAGAAGGAGTCTGATTGGAGTCTAGCAGGGTGTGGACCAAAACATCCACACTGAGACCCTTTAGAGGAGCTGGTCCCATTCAAACTCTGGAGCAGTTTATTTGTGGTGGAGAAGTGATCCGACCTCCATCCGACCCATCTATCGGGCATAATCCGCAAGTTTGAGCTAATCAGCTCGTGTAGCCCACTGTGCTTTGCATTCTGGGATGTAGCAGAGCATGCAATCTGTTTCTGGAAGTGGCAGCCAGCTGTTGCTCCAGTTGCACGTCAGTGTTTCTCTCACAGAAATAATCCAAGCACTAATCCAGAACACAGGACCTTCTCCCTGTGTTTACTGTCTTGCTTCCATTCCAGACAGTCTATCTGACAAGTATTCAGAGATTTTTAGTGGTCCACTTTGGTTCATTTGGATTTTTCTCTGTGAAGGGAAACTGAATCAGGGGGGAACCACTCAAAATTCATAAACTCATCAACTGATTCAGGCAAGAGAGAGCAATCAAACTATGGATATAAAAGCGCCCTAAATCACTGACTGTTAAATGTCTTATGGTGCTTTTACACTGTTGGTCCATTTTAATCAAAACTTGGAGCATTTTGTCAGACAGTCCGGTTGATATGGGGCAGTGTGAAAGTGAACTCTGTTCCACCTGAAAACACGGATCTCGCTTTGCTTCCAAGTGCACCATGGTTTATTCACTGTCAGTACTATACAAACCAAAACAAATTATTAATAGTAGATAACTTTCAATTCATCTTTCAAATAACTCATTAAAACCTCGCTCATCATCGTCGTCTTTAGTCTCTCATTAGGGTCCGTCTTTCCCTTCAGGAATGTCTCACTTATCTCATTCGCAACAACAGCTCAGTCTTGGCAGCTGCTCATATTGACTGCCTTTTTGTTGAGTATTTTTACTGATGGAAACACCAAAGCAACACCAGAAAACTGATGGCCACATGAAATTGATGTTGCTCCATTATTTCTGAGATCAGGAAGTGATGGCGAGCTTCACTCTGATATTTTGTTCAGTGGACCAAGTTTGATTCCAGTACTTGGTGAGGGTGAAAAAGCACAGTGTGAATATTTACTTAATCACATGAAAAATGCATCAGTGTTGCAACTTAACCCCCATATTTGACAAAGTCTACTGAACTACAGGTGTGAAAGCAACATTAACTTCACGTTGGCTGCTTGTTTGATCTCGCTGTCTAATTTTCTTGACATCAAAATGTGCTTCAATGTGCAAGTGTCACCTGTTATTGCTAAATTTTATTCTATTTGTGAGCTTATTCTCATTTTGTCTTTTCCCCTGTCATTATTGCTCTAACAGCCTTATTTCCCCACAGAAATCATTAAGGTCCCTTCTTATTGAAAGTTAATGGAGAAAGTCAAATATTAGGAACACATTATAAGTACTTAGCAGGCTTCTGTCATAAGCGGTACAGTGATACAATTTCTAGATTGCCCATAATGTGTCTAACACCAGAGTGGGACAAGACTAAAATAATTTAAAATGCCAGATGAATTTTACCAGGGTCAAAAAGTAAAAAAAATCTCTGAAATATTTATTCCAGATTAGAGAAATGTCCAAAGCTAAAAAATAAATCATGAAGCTTTCTTTG
Organism: Amniataba percoides; assembly: GCA_037176925.1. Taxonomy (NCBI): domain Eukaryota; kingdom Metazoa; phylum Chordata; class Actinopteri; order Centrarchiformes; family Terapontidae; genus Amniataba; species Amniataba percoides. The sequence continues at coordinate 5,027,525 of JBAJHX010000051.1, forward strand.
AATCACTACTGTGATCCTGAAAGATGCAATCAAAGTGTCTTTTCAGTGTGGAAATCCAAGGACAGCGCCAGCTGGGGACAAAGCAGCAAATCTGGCTGGTGTCCTTGGGAAAACATTAAGTTGTCCGAATTCTTAACACATGTCTTAACAGGTTTGTTTTTGAGGAATCTGTCCCAAATCCTTGAATTACAAAAGCCTTTTGCACACTAAGCTCAATCTTTAATCTCAGAGTGTAAGCAGCAATGTAAGTGGCTAATTGTAAAACTTCCTGTTCGCCAGTTTTTTCCCCTGATGAAAGTACGGCCGTATGTAGCATCTGTCGTTGTTGCAAACCTTAAGCAGTCGGTCATCCACCAGTCTTGTTCGTGATTTCTGATTCTCTTCTTTAACTGTGGGAGGTAGACATGGAACTTCCTCTCCTCCGTCTGGTGAAAGAGGTGGAACGCTTCACCTACGCAGGGGTTCAAAGGAAATAAAAAATAAAGCGAGGAAAAAATAGCACATAAACTGAATAATTGGCCACTTACTGTGAAGAGGGAATGATAAAGGCAGGGTTGGACTAGTTGACTGAGTGCATGAGCTGTGGCTTTGAGATGCAGAGAAAATGAGGGCTATGTCAGTGACAGCCGTGGTGTCAGATGGATTTACATAAGAAACACAGCGATCTAAGAGCAGCCAGAACCCGGCTTTAGTGAAGGGGCTCAGCTAGGGCGTGACATGACACAAGCCCTGATTTCAGTGCAGAGGTTTTTAAGAGCTTCTGCTCAAATGTGCTGCCGGTTGTATTTGTATCACCACTCCGGGAAAATGTAGTCCCTATGTTGTAATGTATTAATAATATTTAATTATCCATCAGTGGCAGAAGGTTTATTAAAATAGCCCTCCACTCCATGTTGTCCATGTCTTCCCTGGACCATCCCATGGTGTTCCTCTGCCAGGATGAATATCTGGTCTCTAAAGTGGTTTGGTGTGTGTGAGGATCTTCTGCCAGTTGGACATTTGTGTAAAGACCTGGACACCGTAGCATATAAAGTGGCGAAATATGCTATGTTGACATTTAAGAGCTCGACAGTCCAAAATGGATGGAGCTGTTGCAGCTCATTAGCTGTGTTGCACCACTTTTATTTAACCTCCTCTGTAGGAGTGTATCTCCTCCCATTTCAATGGATTTTCCAGGAAGCCTCAAATAGGAGACATGTAAAAGATGCCCGAACAACCCGAGATGACTCCTTTTAACACGAAGGAGCAGAGGTCCTAAGCTGAACGTCTTATTTCAGGTCACTTGTATCTGTGATCTTGTTCTCTTGGCCTTATGACCATTTAAACTGCTGCTGTGTGGGCCATCCACCCACAAGGGTCATGTGTACTGCCGAGTGCAGAACAGGCAAAGGCGCTAGCCTTGCAATGCTGCAGAAGCTAGTTCTAGGAAAGTAATCACCTCATCTGGCTTCTTTCAATGTGATGTAGCTTAGAGCCTTTTCCAGACTCTGTGTGGACACGTGAGCTGCTTACCTGTGAGCTGAAAAACACTTTGGCCACTTAGTTTCATAGATTCTTTTGATCAGAGCTTACGAACATGTGGGGGCAGGAACAAAGATCAGTCAGCGTAGATCCTTCAGAATCAGCTGAAGGATCAGCACCAGGCAGGACATGCATCAGCCCACCCTTAATCTTAAGGAAACACTCATTTTTGGCATAGAAACATAAACGTAAACACACACACTGTACGTCATCACTTAGAATAAAAAAAAAGGTAAAAAAAACTTCAAATATAAAGTGAAATAGGAAGAAATATTTCTTCTAAAGGTCTGTTCAGGTGTCTCTCACACAGGTGTGAAATGGAATGCAACCATATTCAAACACACACACACACACACACACACACACACTCTCAACTGTCTCAGGACCACACTAAAAACCTTGCCGGGCTTTGTTCCTCACCTGAGTGTGAGAGCCTTGTTGTTCTGTTACGGTGTGTCTCAGTCTGACACGCAAACACAAGGTTGCACAGTTACACGTACCAACACATGACGCAGATTCACCAACACACACACAAACTAATTCGTTCTCTCACACACATGCACACACAAACTCATATACACACACCATGCCGCGCCCCACTTCTGTTTAGGGAAAAAAGTAATTACTTTCTCTCCCTGCCTCAATGCCTTCAAAAGCCTCAGTGGGGCGATTCCCCAGTGAGCCAGTGAAATTCACTTAAACAGCTTTTGAGAGAGTAAGCAGTCTTATTGTTGCGCACTGAAACTTTGATTGGAAAGGGAGAAAAAATGAGAGGAGGAAGAGGAGGGGGCAGGAGAAGATTGGTAAATAAAACTGTTGGCCGGTATTATTTTTCTGTCTTTTTTTCCCCCATTTCTCTTACCTCTGAGTCTTTGTTCTGTTTGACGTGGCTAACAACTGTAGGCAGACAACAACAGTGGGTTAAGCAGAGCCGCACAGTGTCACGCTGTGTCTTTTAAAACACAGGTATGGCACAGGATGTGTGTGTGTGTGTGTCTTCCTGTGTGCGTTGCCGGCGCTCACGCATGCACGTCATCACAATGCCTCCTCCATTAAAAATCCATATCTCCTCAATCTTTCAGAATCAATTTTCATCACAAGTCTTTATGAGCGCACAACT
>JBAJHX010000051.1:5030265-5050372 GCA_037176925.1 Amniataba percoides
CCTCCTCCATTAAAAATCCATATCTCCTCAATCTTTCAGAATCAATTTTCATCACAAGTCTTTATGAGCGCACAACTCTATTTTAAGATTGCTCAACCTTGGCTTTGAGCCGCTCACTTGGTCCACCTGCAGGACTCTTCCTGTTGGGGCTCTTTAAGTGGCATCAAAGTCTGCGCGCAGGACGAATAATATCCCGCCGACTCTCGCTCAGGGCGGCTAACAGGAGAAGCCCAGCAGTGTGCCTCTGGGAGAAAAGGGACTAAATAAATTAACAAAGCTGAGTCTAACGGCTCTGATGATGTGTCCCATGGTGGACTTGCGGAGAACAAGGGGGGGGCTTCTTTTAGCTTTGTGACGCACTGGAGAGATTTGCAGCGTTGTGTTAGAAATTTCATCACGTTGAGCGCTGGAGAGCTAATATTTTTCAGAACTTGTGCAAACAACGTTCCCACACGCAGCCCTTCTGAATTCATTAAATGGACAATCCAAGACGCGCACACAAAGACGCACACACACACTCTCTTCATCATGACTCGCATGTGTGTATCGGGGTGTGTTTGGAGACTCTATACAACACTCTAGGGGAAACGGAAAGCGATGAATGAAGCAGCTTGGAGAACAAAGAAGGTCTAGAGGGACTTTATTAACATATAAAGAGTTTGAGTGCATGTAGGTGTGGGGTGTGTAGCTGTGTGTGCCCTCTCTGCATGTCTGTAAGTATCTCTGCACACGGGTGTAATGCTTATATTGCCATTTTGTTCAGGTGTGTACGCGTGTTGTGTGTTCGTGAAATCAGCTAACGCATCTGCTTTATGGCTGAAAACAAAAACAGAAAAAAATAAGACAAAAAAACAAAGCCTAATAAGGCTGTTGAATTACGAGGAGAACAGAAATGCGTGGCCCTCTCGGCAGCTCCGGGGGCTAAACATCTCCATGTACAGTATGTGGGAGCGAGTCTCTATTTTTTCCTATCATCTCTTTTTTCTTCTTTATTTCATCTCGCAATCTCGTGAATCTTTCAGAGAGAGCTGCTTTATCTCCTGCGCGTTCCTCATGTGTCGGGGTCTGTTTCGAACAATTTCCTGCACTGACGTCAGCTGTAACGACACGTATTCAGATCAGAGGAGAGCCAAACAAGGAGGAAAGGGGGGAAAAAGAGATGCGGTGCAATGTGTGATAAAAAAATAGAAAAAAAAGGCAACACCACAAGTGAGATGACAGGGTGGAAAGTGTAAGAGAAAGAGGATAAGAGGCAGGAAGAGATGGAACGAGTGTGTCGAGGAGATGTTTAGAGGAAGACAGAGTCAGATTTAGCAGCTTTCGAGTGGGAAAGAAAAGAAAGAGTAGGGAAGATGTGCGTGGGGGTGAGCTTTGCCTCTTTCCATCTCCTCCTCCCTTTGATCTCAGTGACTTCTTGCCTGCAAAGAAAGTAGGAGAGAGTGAGAAAGGTAAAGAGAAGGATCGGGAGGCCGAGTCACGAAGGAACAGAGAAAGATGAGAGGGAAGGGAGCAAATGAGAATCTGGGTGAAGGAAGTAAGGAAAAGTGCGGCGACACAGAGGGAAATTCATCAAGAAGCGGAGGAGAGGTGAGAAGGAAGTGAGAAAAATTAGAGAGAGGCAACCTGAGCTGGAGATACAGATAAAGAGAGAGCGAAGCTGAGTCATGGGGAGACATGGACGCAAATGAGACAGCGGGGAGCAACGTGTGAGGAAAAATGGTGACAAAGTTTCACGGCACTAATTACTATTAAGCAAAGCGATCAAAGGGAGTTAGCATTTAAAATCTAATTAGTCAGTGCAGGTGAGGTTAGGTGCTTGTGAAAATGGAGCTGAAAAAAGGCTGAGACCCTTTGGGAAGTGTTAGAGGAGCACAGTGGCATGCCGCACTTTATATACATATATTTACCTCTAATAGGGAGGTGATGGTTGCCTTGGGAGTGCCTTTAGAAAAAGGGGGAATGATGAGCCAGTGAAAGTCAAATCCTGGAAATAGCCGAATTGGAGGAGATATGGAGCAGTGTAGCAGAAGGAGTTATGTTTGTGCCAGCTTTCTGGTAAATGTCATGTTTATTTTCTGCACAGGCAGCTGTAGGTGAGATACAGTTAACATGCAGTGCTCTCTCAAGACATGGATGGACATGAAACTCCCCATCTTGAACCATCTGTGGGATATAGGACAGATAGATAATGTTTAGAGAAAACTTAAAGCTGCACTACTTAAAATGTGAATAAAAAGTAATTCTCAAATGACTATAAATACTGTGAAGAGCTTGTAGTAAAGAACTGACTGAGACATATCGCCCCATTATAAAGTTCCCCCTCAGCTTTACAGAGCATCTAAATGACAAATGTAATGTATTTAGCACCATGCTAATGAGGCAAATATGTTTTTGTGACAAGTCACTGAAGACCAAAGATTGAGCCAGAAGAAGAATGAATATTGGATTGAGTTTCATCAGGTCCCGAGAGGGGCTTAAAAGGAATGGTAATGTTGCTACATGTCTGCTGCATATGTAAATTGGATTGCTAAAACATAAGCCATAACAACCCTTTAAAGCCATGTGTCAAATGTGTGTTCAGCCGAGTGCCCCCATATAAGTGACTGAAAGTGATTAATGCTGATTTAAACTGAGAAGTCAACTATGATTCCAAGATATTTTGTGAAAAACATCCACTGATATCAAATGTCTCAGAGTGTAATGGAAAGCTAAAGCTAACAATAAAAACTGTTTAAATCAATTTTCTTTCTCATTCTGGGATTGCGTTAGATTAATTAAGCAACAATGGTTTAGAGATAGCTGCAAACCAAACACACAAATACAGAAAAACAAATAAACAGACAAATAATAAAAAAAAGATTTGTCACAAACATAGTTGAAATAATTAAAAATGATGGGCGTAATACAAACCTGTAGGACTGTCACATTATCCAGGAGACCTGAGATTCTATGCTAAGGAAGTAATTAAAGACTTCTCACTTTGGGAGTTTTTAATGGTAAAAAATACTCTTCTTCCTAACTCTGTTAGATATGTGTGAGCGGGAAGGCCTTCGAGAAGTGAAGTGAACTTTTGCTGCAGCTTCATTAGCAGTTTGGAAGAAAGACGCTTTAATCATGAAAGTAATTCACCCTGGCCTCCTTCCTTCCCTCATATCTAGACTAGGCTTTCCGTCTCATTCTGCAAATTTTAATATCTAAATAGTTAGTAATTCAACAAGAAAGTGACAGGGACAGGAATTAAACAACTGTGCATGTGCTGGATGATTCCTCTGCACAAATTATCGTGCCCTGCGTGTTTGCCTGCCTGAGACTGTGTCTGAATCTGTGCCTTCATGCACCTCGTGCAACTCGGTGGCTTAAACTCTTGGGCTCAGGTGTGTGTATGACAATTTGCCCTCAGTTTGTTGGCACATCCGACAAACAATTGATCGGCTAATTGAACTTGGGAGCTCTTTCATGTTTCGACATGTGTTCCTGGATAGATGATGGTGATAGGACGTTTGAAGAAGAAAGCTGCCGCCGTAATCAGGACGCCCTGTCAGCTTCAAATGGATTAGCGCTTGATTTGCGTGCCGGCACTTCAGAGTTCAATTGCGAAGGGGTGGAGGGATGAAGGGGGTGGGTTGGAAAACAGAGAAAGGGAAATGCATTTCAGAGAAGGTGGCGCTTGGTGGATTGGAAAACAGGATGCATCCTTTGCTCATTAGCAAGAGGGAAAGCTGTTTGAAGTTGGGATGTTTGGCAGTGTTGGCAGCGAATGCGACAAGAAGGATCTGTAATGAAATTTCAGCTGCTAGCTCTGTGACAAACTTCTAAGAATGATAGGAACAGATCCCTAAATGACAAAAATCCTGTGGCTAACTGTTTGCTTTGGATACAAATATGTAATTTATTTTTATTTTCCCGTCCTTTCAGATGAGTCTGTGCTTGGCTTCACAGCACTATAGGGCTCTATCAGTATGACGGAAGGTATCACTGGAGTTGTAAATTATACACAGTGTGAAATCTCAACTTTGCAGTACTGCGCCATCTGTTTAAGCTGACGTATTTGGTATGCAGCACTGTCTTACACATGCAACATCAACACAGAGGTGTGATTGTTTTTACTGTGTGTGTCTGTACGTTTTCCACCAGCAAGACAAAGTGTTGTTTTTTTTTTTTTTTTTCAAATTGTATTTAGGCCTTATTATGCACATGTTTACAATATTAAGATGTCAGTTTGTTTCCTCTGCAAAATGTATAGGGTCAAATATGTAAATGAGATGGCATTTTGTCAGCTAGAAAAGGCAAAAATACAGTTTTAGGTTGAATGTTGCTACAGATCATACATAACTGTATGTACATAAGTACATAACCACATATAATGGACTCTCACTTGACACATGACGTTAGAGTGCTGTAACTCCTTGTAGAAAATGTGATATACAGTATATAGAACAAGTCATTGATTTCTTCTCTGACCATAATTCAGAGAAACTCACAGCCCATATGGATCATATTAATTAGACACACCTTCGTAATTGATGAGACAGGAAGAAAAAGAAAAGAGTAAATACATGAAATGAAAAACGAGAGAGAGTTATTAGATGCAGCGCTGCAGACTTGACCGATGAGTGTGGCGAAGACCAGAGTGTTAATTAATTTTAATACGAGTCATAATATCAACCAAATTATCTCATGTCATAAAGGAGGGCTGGCATCAGCAGCCAGACCGTTTTGTCAATTACAGGGTTGCAGTCACCTGATGTGAGAGCGGCAGCAGGGTCAGATACTTAGTGACCAGTTAAAATGCAGTGACAGTTGGTGATGGGGCTTGTCAAAGTGAGCATGTGCTAATTAGAAAAAGGAAATACAGGGTTTCACATAAGGTTTAATGAGTTCTTTTGAAAGCTAACACAAATCTTGTTTTGTTCTAACAGTGGTTTGAACAGCGAGCGAATCACAAAAACAACCGGCAGTTATTCATAGAGGAGATAAAACACCTGAACGAGACATCAGGTCTGTTTGGAAACAAACTGCTACATGTCATCCCCATTCACGGCTTGCACCAGTCGTAACTACTGGCTAAATAGTTACAAAGGCTAAATGAATCATCTCAGAAAAGAAAATCTCTCATTTCAAGCTAATTAAAATCACCTCTGCCCCAGTGGCTGCACAATAGTAAGATTTAGTCATTAGCATTATTCTCACATTGCAGTAAAGGACTACATTTACTGTTTGAGTTTCATTCACAAATACATTTATGTGACTTAATGAAACAGGGGACTGAAAATATAAGCTCTTGCAAGGGTGTGCATGTAACAGTGCTGCACTGCGTTGGTTATTTGCACTCTTATTTTTTATATTGTGATGCTGACACTTTTAAAGTAAGATGTCCACACAGATCTCTTTTATGATACGGACATTATCTTTGGTTACATGCACACATTTTTGTCATTCTGATTGACGATTCAGTCTTATGTGTTATCAGTTTAAATGTGATGTGATCTAATACAGTTAATCATAAAAGATTTGTAACGTGCAAAAATGACGACTGCATCATGCATTCGTCTTCCTCAGCAGCTACCTCTCAGCACCGACACATTCATCAGTCGCTCTTCAACACACGTTTAATCAGCTCCCTGATGATGGATATCCATTATCTTTTCACTGCAGTAGTTGCCGTCATTGTGTTGCTCTTGGCCAAGCAACAGTTTATGCTGATACATGATGTTGATTACATTGACATGTCATGTTGATAGCACTCATACATTACATTGATAACACAGATGTGGTGCTTTGATAACACTTATATGGTACTTTGATAAATGGAATTTGTGTGTGTATGTGGAGAAACATACATCCCACAAATGTATGTCATGACAGAGGACGCACACATAAAAGGACACTTGTAGGTAAACGTTTTTACGTTTGATCAGCTCATGAAAAGGTTTAAAGTAATCCTGTGAAACTGATGGAAATTTCAGCCTCTTTAATTGGAACTATTGTATCTCATAAGTGGAATATTAAGCTACTGACTTAAAAAGACACTGAGGTGCAATGATCCAGTTGGTGAGTGATCACTTTCTTGAAGTACTGAAATACCGGAAATATGACATATTGGGATTAGCACATAATTTTTCACAGATTGCACAGTTACCAGAAAATGTATCCTAAAACCTTTTCACCGAGCCTCATCATGAAGTTGACATGGTGGTTTTGAGTAAAGTGTCTTATCGATTATTGGATAGGTTACCATCATATTAGTTTGATTCATGTTTCCCTCAGATTAAGTGTGTTAACTTTAGTGACCCTGTAACTCTTCATACAGTGCTATCATTAGGTCAATGTATCTTGTGTTTTGTGTTAATTAGAAAATGTTATTATTCTTCATTGCTGAACTAAGAGGATGCTCATGGTCAACATAAAGCTTGCTCAGCACATTATAACCATCACTGTATGTTCGCGTGTTGATGTAGCAGTTACCTCACAGCACAAGCAGTGCATGGACACACCCAACACAACCACTAAAATGGCTAAAGACTGTCGTTCGACCTGTGGAGAGAGGCAGACTGATCTGTTGTGACATGTTCAGATGCAAATCATTAGTGAATTCTGTTCATGCCCAAGAAAAAATTCTGAATATGTGAAAATTGTTGTCTGTGACAAGTTTTGAAAAACCATTTGTATATTTCCGATGGATGTTCTGTAATCTCTAAAAATGCATTGGTCCTCCATCACATTATTCAAAAGGAAAGGGAGAAAAAAAGACACAACAAAGAACAGTCTGTGAAACACTAATAGCCCATCTGATGACTTTATTCCCACTTCTTGTTCATTTACATACTGTATCATTATGTTCCCAGAAAGACAAAAGTGCTTCTGAGATGTTGTCTTGTTTTCTTTTCATCCATTGGAGACGGAAAAGAAAGAAGAAAACAAGGTCCTGAATTGCTCTCCCCCACGAGAGCACCGACGTGGTCTTCCCGGGGTGCCACCAGGGACGTCTTCCATCCTCCTTCAGCCCACTTCGGGGAGCGTCATCTGTCCCCAAAGACTCTGCCGCATCCCCGCTCCCCGGAATAACTAGGGCATCTGGGAGAAAACTTCACAGCATAATTAAAGGAGTGTTTGTGGCTCACACCGTCGTCTCACTTTGCGCACACGGGTGTGTGCGTGTTTGTACTGCGGCACAAAGATACTTTTGGGAAGAGAGTTAAGTGATTAGTCGCAACGCATAACCCAAATGTGGATGACAGCCTTCCCGCTACCTGCTTTAACTGCCATCTTTAAACCTTGATAAACAGTGCTTTAAATGATGCAACAGTCTGTGGTTTTTAAAACCTAAGAAGAGCCTGGTATGACTGGTACAAAATGCCCCTGCAGAGATCTGCTGAGGATGATGGAAACTATTTGTTTAAAATCAGGACTACAGTGGCGGTGGCACATTATCTTGTTATCATACTCCTTTCAGTCGCTTCCTTTCTTTTGGCCTCATTACCTTTTGTACACTCCTCTCCATTTGTTTTATTCTCACTTCCTTCATCTCTGCAGCTCTCTCCGTCTTCCTGTGCGTTATTCTCTCTCCTCCTCATAACTTTAATGACCTCCCCTCCACTCTTTTCTTTTGCTGTGGGAGGTGAGCGTGTGTAAGAATGGGGGAGAAAAAAAAAGAGGCAGAAAGACAGAAGAAGTAAGAAACAGAGTAAGACACTGGAAGAGCGAGCCGCCGCAGAGAAGAAGAAACCAGCGGCGTGAAGCTCAGTCATTTTCCCGGCCAGTCACTTGTTAAGTTAGTCAGTCACTCCGAACAGACTGTACCCTCGCAGTGGCTTCTCTTAACTCTCCATTTCATGGATGTAGAGGGAGAGGTAGCACTCGCTTTGCAAAACATGAAAGAACACTTTACATGGCAGAGTCCCCACGGATTCCTTCTCCTCTTCGCGCTCGCAGTCAAAATATTGACACAGGAGGGAAAAGCAAGCAGCATTTTACTCTCATGTATCAGACACTTTGTCCTTTTGAATTATTGATACTCCTAGAAGGGGGTTTGTGCCGGACACAAGGCTGTCCTCAGGTCTTTTTCACACATCTTCAGTTGTAGTACCTGTGGAACCAATCTGCGGGCTCTTTCCTGTTAGAACTGTAGCTCAGGGCTAAAAAGAGACTGAGTGGCTCTTAGTGGAACACCTGGCCTCGGGGCTTGCAGCGACTTTCAGAGTGTTTAGCTAATGGCAAATTGTACAGGTTGTAGGTTCAAGTATGCAGCATGGCTGTGTTGCCAAAGTGCCCTTAGGTGTAGGGACTGACGTATTTATTCAAAATGTGCTGAGAGAAATACACAGAGAGAGCAAGTATGTAAGGTGGCGACAAAGGGTGACCTTCGACTTTTCATGAAATGCTGCGTAATGCTTTGAGCAAACACAGAGTGTGTGCTCAGAGCGGACCAAGCACACAGATAATAGCTGTGCCCGCTCGCAGCTAAATCACTAAATCCTGCGCAAAAAATGGTAACATAGTATGTGGCAGTATTTTGAGGGGATGAAATAATAGTTGTCTGCGTTTGTAGTGCCTTTGCTCATCACGAGTGCTTCAGCTTTCATATCTCACAGACCAGAACTGATTGAACTGCTCTGATGTGCATTTGATGCTTCATTAAATCACAGTTTTGTGCATCCATCATCAACCACACTTAAAATACATGCTTTGATTGAGATTTTCAATAATTCCTTCAAGGTTTCCTTAAAACCTCTGTGATATGCAATGTACCGTGTCGGTATGCAATTACCACAAAGGCCGCAATATAAGACAACTGTTCCAGCTCATGAAAACACCACATCAGTTGTGCCAATTGATAGTTTTGCAGTGAGAATACCATGTGCATCATCCTCATGGGATACAGTGCAGACTGGTCTCATTTATTTAGCATTAGCTGTCATGGCTGAATCAAAATAAAAGAGGTATTGTGGGACAAAAGCGATGTCCAGAGACATTTAGCTACAGTGATTTGATGCCTGTATGCTCCCTAAAAGACATTAGCTTAGCGAGTTTATAATGTAATGTACCTGATAATGACCAGTTTCACCACAACTCATCTTCAACAAGAGGCTCACCCACACTGCCTGCCGCTGTTTGATTATCAGCTGATGTGCATTTAATGTCGTACCTGCAGCCTCGGGGGCCGTCTGAGGCACGCGGGTGGACGGCTCCAACACCTGCTGTGATGTGTGGCGGGACAGCGTCCATTTGTTTTGGGGTTTTGAGAAGCTGTACCTTGGAGGTTGGTTGTTTGTGTCTGATTTTTTTTTTTTTTTTGCTTTGATTTTGATGATATCCTGCTTGTTTTTATTTCCGTCTATCACACACACACATATACTGTGCATTGTGGTTTTTGATCATATATTGAAAAGAACATTTATTATCATGAACATTTATTATTAAATGTGTGTAACTATGTCTTTTTTTTCTGTGCTTGCACCCTTTGCCCCCTCACAAAAACAGCCTCTCCATTTCAAGGCTGAACTTCTGTCCCTGTACCTCGCTGGTATGTGGGTTTCTCCACTCGTGGCATCCTAATATAATATGTGGCATATCAGCACAACTAAATGTAGCAACAGCAAAGACTCACAGTTTTCCAGGAAGCAGACCTTTTCAACAAAGTATTTGTTGTTTTCCAAATCAGTCGCTCTCCACTTAGCACTTGAAGTCATGCTCATCGCTGTGGGGGACAAACTGTATAGTGGGAGAGTAAGCTTATAAATAAGCATGTAAACTTCTGCCATATAGGCAGGAAGCAGTTGCCACCATGGTAACAGGCAAACACCTTTCTCGCTTAACATTTGTGGTATATTATGTGCTGTTAATCTGTAAATCCAAACATTAGAGAAACGCTGGACACATAGTTTAAGATAAATAGACTCTTTATTATTAAATTCACCTTGGTGCTGCCACACAGCCACAATAAAAGACATTATGCTCAATGTGTCCCAAATGCTTATGTGCCTCATCAGAAATGATACTGCCTGTGTATGATGCTTCCTTCTTCTTTCATTTGGAGGTAGTGAAAGTACAGTTTAGCAGTAGAGCTCTGGTGCAGGCTGTCTACTCCTATCTAGCATGTTTTAAATGATGCTTAATATGGCAAACGCTAAATGGGAAATGGACTTGAACTTATAGAGCACTTTTCCAGTCTTCTAAACACTCAAAGCGCTTTACTGTTGTACATGTCATTCACTCACACCTTCACACACTGATGGCAGAGGCGTCCAAGGAAGGTGCCATCCTGCTCATCAGGATCTAATCTAATCATTCACACACAAATATACACCGATGGTTATTGCCCATTTCTTCTTCCTGGAGGATCAAACTGCAGACCTGAGCTGCAGCCGCCCCTCAGAAATATGCACAGACTTGGACGTGGAGGGGAGCGGGTGAGGTGGGGGCTTTGTGGATTTAATGGGGCTGAGCTGCCATTGCAGGGCCTGAATAAGTCACAAGACTTATTGATGATGAGACAATGAGAACTTCAAAGCTAGTTCCAATGATGTAGCCATCATGGCTGTAGGTTAACACCATGAACAATGTTTTCGTGTTTAGATCGGCCGATGTCAGCTGATGCACATTAAGCACAGATAAGTGCTGCAGTTGGGCTGAGAGACATAAAGGAAATTGCTGAGTGCAAGGTGGCAGTAAGTGTGCGTGGATGGTGGATATCTGTTTTAATGTGGTGCAGTGTAATGACACTTAATCTGATGGTTGTTTAACTTTTTAGTTGTAATTGGATGTTGGTGATGTGGGCAATCACACACATCTAGCACCCACTTCCATCTTCCCTCCAACACTAGAAATGTAGACTGACACTACTTTTTGATGAGTGAAGTGGCACTCACTCCACCATCACCATTACACTTTTTTTGTCGATAGGTCTAAATTCATTAAAGTGCTGCAAAGTGCTGGTGCAAAATGTTTTATGCATGCTTGAAAATAACCAGCCAAGTTACGCAACATATTTCTCCTATTAGTCACCTGAGTGACTTAATTCAAACCTGCCTAAAGGATCTCCACAGAGTACACAAACTCCACAGCTGCTCGGGTTCAGAGATGTCAAAGCATCTGAAAACTGCATTCCAAACAGGAGCGTTATGTCGAGTCTGGTCAACTCTGTTTGTGAAGCAGTCCTAAGTAAATAGCTAACATAGCGGAATGCGTCTTTCATAAATTACTATCATTAAAAGAAATTCAAGCTCACTGTTAAAGTTTCTCATGCAAAATGTGCTCTGGGGTGTTGTGCAGCTATCTAGTTAATCAAGTTTTATCAGTCCCTGCACTTTTTCACGGTCTCGCAATCATGGAGTTCAAATCAAAATAAACAAACTGATGCTTTTTTTTTTCTCAAGACAACATAATTTGCTATTTTAATTTCATATTTTATGCTTACCTGCTTGCTGCATGCTTACCTCATGCACATTACATTAAATCATACAATATGCAAAGGTGTCTAAGAGAAAGAGAACTGTTTATTAAAATGTACCCAGATCCTGTTGTATCACTTGTAAAAGTGATGAAACAGCTGAGAAATTGTCCTATTTAAAGCAGTGGTCCTGATAAGTTACATATTGTAAGAATAAAGGTTAGCCCTGAAGTGAAGAGCAGAGTAATGTCACTTGTCTTCACCCTCACCTCGTCCAGATGTGCAGGATTGTACATTTGGCTTTAAACTGACCGAGAGAGTGAGTTTGAACCTTTGGACCTCAGCGGTATCTCTGAGTGCTGCCTGGGGGTATCAGACAGTGTATGATAGGAGCCAGGTGGGGCTCTGACATTTAGCTAACAAAGAGATCGGTAACATAACCCCTGTGGGGTTGTAGGTGAGTCGATCACTAAGCCATGTTGCCGTGTATCAGATGAGCTGCTGACATTTTTTATTTTTTATCATTATCACTCCCACAGTCACTCTCACTGTCGCACTGTGAAAAGTCAACTCCGCATCCATTTACCTCTGAATACATTTACAATGAGTCACAAGACTGAGCAAATGCTGTGAACTGGGGATGGAGGTTGAAAGCTGTTTTCATTATCTTCAGTTTTCTTAATCCTTTTATATGCTTTTATTGGACCACTTTCACTGTACTTTATCCTTTATGTGCCATTGATAGGGCTAATTATGTTTATTTCCTTTTAATGATTTATACAGCAATCCTCGTCTTTGAATTTACAACTTTTATGATTTGAGAACAGAAAACCAACTCAACAAAAAGACGAAATCAACTTCTTTCAGACAATCCATTTCGCATAAAATGATCATGCATAATGAGCCTCCAAGCAACAGTTAGTGCCGCAGGTAGACAGTGACATGACAGCTGCATGCTGTATCGCTACAGTACTTTGATATAAAAGTGGAGAAATCATAAGTGAAATAGTCTTGAATGTATATTTTTTTCTTCAAACAATAAATGCACAGTTGTATTAAATCCATTCAAACCAGTGACCCACTTTTGCATCATGACCTACCTGATGAGGACATACAATATAAACAGTAAAAAAAAATAAAAAAAATTGCTTCATATGTTAAACTATACTAAATGAATCAGTAATTGCCTAATTTACATGGAAGTTGTTGCAGAAATAGATGTATTAACATATGAAAAGTACACCTATATACACACCATATTGCAATATCAAGGAATAAGTGCATCATCCCTCATTGTCCTATTACTTTCCCGTTTCCTCCTAGGCATGTGCTGACACACACAGACTTTGTTCCACAGAGCAGCGGCTGAATAATTTCCGTTGACTTCCTGGTGCATTGGCCACCGGAGGCATATTCATAAAAGCAAAGATCTAAGACATTAATTCACATGATTTCATTAAAGATGTGTGATTGCATTAAGCCCATTCGTTACACAGCAGCGGCGGTGTGTGTACTGTATGTGTGCCGCCCCTGTTGTGTAATTTGATTCAGGGGATTTCCAAGCTTATTTCGTCACTTAATTAACTACAGAGGAGTATCACTGCTGCGTCTTTTCTCCTCTGTTTCAGTTTTTGTTTATCTCTCGGCCACAGAGGTGTGGAGTCATTTGGAGGTCTTTGGCGTCGTGTGAAGATTAACGCCTGTCTGCCACTGTGGAATCTTCCATTCCAGCACTGATTGGAAGATGACAAAATCCTCCTAATGAAGATTTGCCTCTCAAACACCCCCATTTTGTCTTAATGGCATCATGTAACATTCCCATGTGAAAGTGCACATTATGACAGCAATTAAAGGCATTCCAGAGGTTGTCTCCTCTTTTTTTTAAAGCCCACACAATAGAAAATTTGAATATTGTACCCAGTGATTTTTCTCATAATAACATCAACCTTCACAATTACCCCTGCCTTGTACTAATTACAGACAATTAGTTGCGGAGACAGGTAGAGATATCAGACTCTTTCATCAAGTATTAGTTTCAGCTGATTATGAAGAAGCAGCACACTACTCTCCCCATAGGCCTAATTGGGTCTTGGATGATTCCAGCGTTGTTTATTTAGCCCTGATTACACCTGGGATAAAGGCTTCAATTAAAGCCAAAGCCGTAATGATCTTGTCTCAAATGCCAGCCGTGTAACACCGATGGCCTCTCACAGAAAGGTCACCTGCGCTCACAGCAGCACATTGTGCAGTATCATTCTTTTTTTTATTCTTAAGATTTTAACGCTCTGGCATCTGAGAGACGGTGGCCTTGTTGAATGCTAAACATCATAAATACTTAATCACAAACTTTCTTCTCAGAGCCATCAGGGAGGAAGACAACAAAGTTAGTCATTTAAAGGTACTAAAATCAGATATTTATTCTATCTGTGTTTATATCACACAGCGCCTCAGGGCTACAACCATACCAAAGCCTGATTAACATGCTGACAACAACAGCTGAGGAGGGGTTTGTGTGTGTGTGTCCGTGTGTGTGTGTGTGTGTGTGTGTGTGTGTGTGTGTGGTGAAGAGGAAGAGTGCACTTGAATGTTTCTCATTTTTTCCCTTGTTTACCTGTAGGGCATAGCACTACAGCAGAAACATGAATTGCTCGCTATTGACAAATCACCCAAAGCTGATTGCTGCATTAGCCGTGCTTTTAAAATGACTCCTCACTTTGATTGCTTCATCATTGCTTTCTCAAAAAGCTGGCTGTGATGAATTATGAATTTTACATATTTATCCTTATCATTTTGAGGTGTCAAGGACGAGGGATGAGGACCACAATTTGTTTATCTCCTTTCTGTTTCTTTTTTTTTGTTGTTGTTGTTATTGTGTCTGAAATAAATGGGGTTAGAGTGAGCTGTGTCTGTGGCACTGATGGCTACAGACACACAGGAACCTGATTAGGCCACACAGGAAGTGCGCTTTTCATCTCCTATTTCTCCAGGTTGCATCAGTGCAGCTTGTCATTGACACATCCTTCCCAGCTGAAAACACATGGGGTCTAAACCGACATTTCCCACCTGTCAAATTATTTCCTTTGTTTCGAGATAACATCGTTGTCGACGTGACATCATGCATATACCTGCAACTGTCAATTGAAGTAATTCTGACACTGTGCACAGCTGTAAAGCGGGCTCCTTTTCCTTTTCTTCCCCTGTGTCACGGATAGCCTTAGCAAAACCGTGCTCCACTTCTAATTGTCACTGGGAGTGCATGAAACATTTCCCGCAGCATGATTCACCCCACATCCAGCCTCCCCTTGCATCATGGGAGTCCCTTGCATCCATTGTTGCTCCACAGGCAGCTGCACAATTATTTCTCCTACCCCCATCTTGATTACATGTTAACTGTAATAAGGGAAAATGAACCAATTATTTTTTTCACCCTTACATTACCTTTTCACTGTACGATTAAATATGATCGTTCTTACACTGTTAATGCTAATATTCTGGTCTTTTTTCAATCTATTTAAAGGCCCTTAAAGCCAATCTTCTCAATCATATTTTTCTCAGATACTTGGCTCATATATGAAGATAGAATTTTTACACTTGTGAGATTTCTGGATTTTTGTTGTGTCTGTGTTGTAGATTTGAACCAGTTTGCTGATGTCGGCATGCCTCTGTCAATCAAGCTGATCAAACCACACCCACAGAGTTCAGGTTACATTAGTTTTCAACACATTAATTTAGAGTTTTTTTTACCATGAAACTGTCAAATTTGTTGTTACGTTCAGTAAATTCAGTCATTTTCCCACCTCTCTTATGGCCACTTCTGTCAAACCCTACCCCTCCAGTTTGTAACACAGCATATTTGTTAAAAGTCTCAAGTTTAAATCTTTCAAGAGCTCCCGCAGAGCCACATAAGACACTCTACAGTACAGCTGTTTTCACAGGGCTCCTTGTCAAAAACTCGACTTCCTGGGCCTGAAACTTGTCCGTTGACATAACTGAAGTAGATGACATATTATTTGCCAAACTGCCACTCTTCAAGTTAAAACAGACATAGAATGAAAATAATGTATAAATAGTAAAAATAAAAACTTGCCAAGTGCACGTAAACAAGAATTACCTTCAAATTTTACTGTTTATTTGCTGTGACTGTTGCTTCCATTTGGCACGCATTCTTCCGTCCTATGTGGCGAACCCCACCCATCTGTTACTCCGAGCAAGATACGACAAATGCTAAGAATATTTTGCAAACACCACTTAACCCAGCTCTGATTCCCACTTCCACAGCAGTGAAACACAGCTTTATGCGTTGGGGAAGGAACAGCAAGGCATATTCTATCCAGATTGAAATATTTGTCATCACACTCTCACTCGTGAGGCTATCTCGCGCTCTTTCTTGCACTCCCCCTCTCCCTCTCTCTGACAAATGTGTGCCGTACTTAGACTCCACAAGCAGCATTACATGACTCACCAAGTTAAGATTTATTCCTTCCATTACCTCGCGCCCTTAGTGTCTTAATATTAGGACTTTCAAACTTGCACCAGAGCAATGGAAAAAAAGAAAAAAACAACAAAAAAAAAACAGGAATGTTGCCTTATTTTGTTTTTCACTGCATATAATTTCCTATCTTAAAGCAAAAACCTTGAGATAAAAAAAACTGTGTTTTTGTTTTCTCTAGACGCAGTTTCCCATCTCGCGCTCTGCATCCCTTACTGTCAGAGCATGCTTGGGAAATGGGACTGACAGGTTTGTGTTTCTGCTAATGTATTTGCCCTTTGCATATATAAATGTGATTCTCTATGGTGTGCAGGCTGAGGCTTTTAAATGTGACAGGTATCGGTGCTGAGATCGGCTCATCTGAGGGCGCGGCACCGCTCGCGTCTTTCTGCTAATTCTGTTAAAGCCACTGGGACTCCTAATAAGGAACAACAGCGCCTTGATGTTTGGCCCTCTGGCGTGTGAGGTTTATTTGTGGGCGGTGTGGGAAGACACACACGCATATCTATGCGCACATATACACGTATTTAGCAAATGCACATTTCCACTTGCTTTTACACTCCAACAAACGTGCACACGCGCACTAACACAGTCACACACAGCCAAAGGCATAAAAGAGGTGCACAGAGATGCTGGAGCATTCATAACAGGCTCACAACAGAAATAGGGCCTATAATTTACCTGTGCTAAATGCAGCTTTTTAGTAAGTGCCAAAACGACCAGCATCCTCCTACTCCTACTCTGCTCTTACTCCTCCTCCTCCTCCTCGCCCCTCCTGCCCCAGATTGTAATTGTCTCCTGAAAGAGCACACAGTAAATAAAGCTAATGCAATATTTTCTCTGGAGTTCGTTCTGTGATGTAGTGCCGTGTTTGGCTTGCCGGAGAACTAAGTTTTGAAATTGAACTCGGGGGCTGGTTAGATGAAAAATGGCTTTTCTGAAATAGTTTTCAAGGTTAGCATTCACGGAAAAGGACACACTTTCACATCTGAAGTCCATTTCCCTCATGTGGAAAATACACACAACTCCTTGAAATGGGGATTTCATCTTTTTCTTTTTTTTCCTTCACTTTAATGCTACTTTCACTACTCTGTTTATAAAAAAACACACACAGTGACCGTCTACCCGTCTGATTTTGTCTCTCGTTTACTCTGCTTCCCTGGCTGTCTGTCTGTGTTTCTCTGTGTTAGAGCCTCCCTCACCTCCATCGCCTCCTTCCTCTCACCTGCGCTGCCCCTGCACGGCCACCCTGACATCTCCTTCAGCATTTCCTCCTCTCTTTTCTTTGCAGCAACCGTCCTCTCCTCTACCTGCCATCATCTTTCTCTCATCCCTAAGTGCTGCTTTCCCCTCTCCACCCTCCCAGTCAGCTTCCCACTCCTGTCTCCATGGTGTAGTGATGGTCACCATGGCAACTGTCAGGCGAATGGAGGGTGGCTCACAGGACTGCATTTGGGGGGTGGGGGGGGTTGGTGTGAGGTTGCGGAGGTAAAGGGACCACTGTAGTATGTTGAAAGGGTTTTGGCAACTACGCAGCGAGGCAACGCATTATAAAACACCAGTGAAAGCTCTCTCTCTCTCTCTCTTTCTCTCTCTCTCTCTCTCACACACACACACACACACACAGTCAAACACGTGTGCATGTGATGCTCAAAAAATTTGCACACACACATACCACTACTTACAGTCTGAAAGTACATACACCCCCACTCTCTCTCTCTATCTCACACATACACACACAAACTCACACACATACACGCATACACTTAACAGGCACAAAGAAGCTCTCAGTGCAAGAGCATTAGAGTTGAGAGGCTTACCACTGGAAATGGGGTTTTAAGACTACCTGTGGATTCCCATACAAAGAGAGTGAACTAATGTAAAATTGGCTTAGATGGAGAGGAAATGCAACATGCGATTTCACAAACTTAAACTGCGTCAGAGAAGTGAAACTGAGTCACTTGTGCTGGAATAAAGTAAAGAGAGAGGAAAGTGCCCATTACCTGTACCTGAGGAATAACTGCTATTGTTTTATTTACCAATCTCCGTAGCTCCGTCTCCTTCTTATTTTTCCATATGGCGGCTTTAATCTCAGCATGCAGCTGAGCTCCCTGTGAAGCGACGTTATATTACACACGACAGGTTGGTCAGTGAAGGCAGGAGATGAGAAACACAAGCAAGAGATAAAAAGAAACAGTCGCCATGATGGGAAAGTGAGAAAACAAGGGAAGTGAGTGCCAGGCGGAGGTAAGGACCTGCACATATGAAGACAGGAAAACACACAGTACAGCCAGCGATGGACTGGCAAGAGCACAGCCACAGGCAGCTCGGTACATGGCAGCAAATAGGTAAGACTGACAATAAAGCGTGCTGGGAAGCAACCAGGCAGGTGCACAGACAGTCCAAGAATGTGTCAGACATGTTAATAGGTGGTTGTCAGCCAACCAAGCAGTCATAATCCATAATTCCATCCTCCTGCCATCTGAATGAATGTATTTGGGACCTGTTTTCATTAACCTTGTGGACCCTTGTGTTGCGCTGCATATATGCAACACTTGCAAATTCACTCAGGGCCACACGCACGCACACACACACTCAAAATCACTTGCACCATGTAAGCCTAATGAAAGGAGTTTATTTGTGCACGGACACGTAAAATGGTTGTCCAGCCGGTGCATAATTTCTGCAAGCCCCGACTTGTTAGTGCCAGGCCATATTTTAATCGACCAGCGGACTCCGCATGACTGCTGGCTTGGTGATAAGTGATAAGTGTGCATATGGATGCACTCAAAAACTGTCTATATTAAACAAATAAATAACAAATAAAAAATTACCAAACAAAAAAAAATATATTTACTATGTTAATTAAGACTAAAACCCAAGGCTAAACTCATAATGATACTGTTTTATTGTTTGCTTTTATTGCCATTGTTCTTTTATTTGAATATGTCATTCACCAAAACTATTTTCAAGGTGTTCAAGGGTTCATTCACTTATCATTATACAATACAGGATTGCAAGCTGTGGTCCCTTCATGCTACATGAAATAATAACAAAAATAAGGTATTATTTATGGTTGTGTGTGGACTCTGAATTGAGAAGTCTCACAGCCTGAGGAGAAAAAGCTGCTCTGGAGTCTGCTGGTATGGCAGAGGATACTTCTGTATTGCTTGCCAGATGGCAGCAGGGTGAACAGGCTGTTGCTGGGGTGAGTATTGTCTTTTAGTGTCCTTTGGGTTGTGCACGGGCTCCTCACCTCACTGATATCACTGATCCTTGGCGGATAGGAACCAATGATGTTCTGGGCGGTTTTAATCACCAGGAGCAGAGCCCTCCTGTCCCGGGCTGTGCTCAAACCATGCCAATTTGTAAGCTTTCCAATCGGGATGCTTCCTATTGCTCCTTTGTAAATGTTTACAAGAACTTGGCACAAGAATGTTGCCCTCTGAAGTTCCCTTACAATAATTTCTAAGCCTTTTACTTCATAAACACAAAAATCTGAAAATCTTGAGAATGCACTGTGAGAAGACCACTGCCGCTGAAAAGCTAACAGTGCATTAATTACATCTCTGCATTACTTGAAAAGCTGGAAGCTCTTAGTTAGTATAAAGGTAAACTTCAGGGTCAAGTCTAAACTCGATTTTTTAATTTAAACATCTTCTCCCAGCCATAATCTCACTTTTTTATTCTTTTATTCAGAAAATGTAAACATATCCAAGTCCTCCTCAGTAACCTCTCGTTGCTCTCGTCTGTGTGCATGTCTGCTTGGAAACACATGTGTATGACATGACAGACACACACGTCCACGGTACTTTATGTGGACACGAAAAGTTAAAGCAATCGTCACTATATAATTGATATATTTATAATTTAAAAAATCCCAGCAGCTAATAACTTTAATGAAGGCTTCATTCGAGTTAGATGTTAGGCCAACACCACCAGGTTCTTTATTCTTTATTTATTGATCTAACACTGACCAAATGGGAGCACCACGCGTTGGAGAATACAGACTAATACAGTAAGTGATCACTTTGATTATATCCAAGCAAAGAGAGGACGAGCAGGGGATGGACAGACAGACCAACAGCATCAGACAGACACAAAGAAATTGAATTTCAAGAGAAAATGAATCCACCTTGATAACACCAAAGTCAGGTGTGAGACGAGAGAACGAGAAGGAGCGAGGTGTCCGGCTGTGCTCGGAATGCAAGTGGAGCAAATGAAAGACA
>JBAJHX010000051.1:5064557-5078740 GCA_037176925.1 Amniataba percoides
TATATATATATATGTATATATGTATATATGTGTGTGTGTGCGCAATATAGATGAGTCGAGTTTGGTCTCTGGTAGTTGTGAACCCACAGAATATTATCACATTTTAGCATCTTTCAACTCATTGTTTTGGTTTTAAGGTATGCCACGTTAACATTTTGCTTCATTTTCAACACTTTCATCTGTGTTGCTTCCAGACACAGCAGGCAACTGAACACAGTGGAGCGTTTAGCCACTGAAGCTCCACATATTTCTCTCAGAACTTGTTGGAGACTGAAACAGAGTGAAAAGGAGAGCAAATATTGCCCACGTCATATCACAATAAACAACAAAAAGACAAATTAAAAAAAGGCAGCCATTTGTTAACACAATACTTTTTTAAGGTCATGTCATAAGCGACATGCAAACCCAGCTTCATTCTTTAGTACACAGTCAAAGCACCTTTACAGGCTGTGTAACTACAAATGAGCGTCTCTACAGTAGGTCTGGAACATGCCTGCCATGTGGTGCAAAAGTCTTTGTAAATAAGGCCATTAGTATTTTTTTAACCCTAACTCAAACCTTTGTTAATGAAATCATAACATACATAGCCATCGACATAAGCCTGAATACGCTCCAACACAATTACAGAGAAAAGAAATCACACACATAAACACAGTGAAAGAAAGTTAAGAAGACGTACCAAGGCAAAGGCATGCAAAAGCCTGCAGGGACAGTCACATAATGAGCCAAATCTAAAATGTGTGAATCTGACAACAAAATCCATCAGTGCATTCTCAAGGCCCATCTCACCCCGTCCTCCCCTCTCCGACTATCTCTGACTGCGCTCCCTTATCTGCTGCTGCTCACATACACGCATAGTTTATCTAATCACAATACCAAAAATCAACTGAAACTTCAGAAAGTTGTGCCGTCGCAGATACCCCCAGACTGTTGAAGCTACGGGTTTGTGTGTGTACATGTGTGAATATGTGTATGTGAATAAATTTAGTCCCTCAGTCATGGCCTAATTGGAGTATCTGAGGCAGGGGACACAGCGATGTGAAGTGCTAATTTGATTTGTGTTTGTGGCTCTCTGAGAATGGCTTGATGGAACTGATGCAATTAGCGGTAACACAAGTGTGTCTTTGTTTCTTTGTGTGTGTGTGTGTGTGTGTGCGCGTAGTGCAGTCATGTACTGTGCGCTTTGCTGTGTGTCCTCTTACTGCATCTAACATGCTTTCAGAGTTGTGTGTTCTCTGCACGCTCAAGTTTGTCTTTGGTTATTTGAGAAAAACAGAGCAGGGAGGGAGCGTCCCACCACCCAAGAAAAGTTTGCTGTCAAGTGGCAAAGTAAACATGGTTGATATCCTGTCTTAATTGATTTGTTTGTGTTTGTTGATTGAGATGAGAGATGCAGCCATGGAGTGTAAATGTTCAAATTATGAAAAGCAGACTGCATAATTACATCTCTGAATATTTCCCTATGGGAAACTCCCTATGGGGCTGAAGTAAAGAGAGGTAGAAAAACAGAAAGCGAGCGAAGACGGATACTGAGAGTGACAGAAAAAGAATTCTAACAAACTACCGAGTAAATGAGAAAATAAATAAAGTTTGATTAGGGAGATTTCAATCATTACACATCTCATGACTCCGTCTCTTCTTCTGCCCTTGAGAGTAGTGGATTAGATCTAAACACTGGATTAAATTAATCCGCAACCTGGGATTAGGATTATGAGTGTGGGTTTTGAGAGATTTATTGCATGTTGCATAATGGATTTACAAGATTTTTACGGGTTTAAACCAGTATATTGAGCTCCAGGGAACAGAAAAGTACAGTAGACTAAGGAAGGAGAGGCAATACAGAGTGAAGAGTGGATTAATTTTAATTCATCCTTTGAAGGTATGTGCAAAGGCCCCACTCACATGGCAGGCAGAGGAATATTCTGAGAATCTGTGTGCGAAATTGGACTTGTGCATTTCTGAAAATGTATTTTAGTCTTTCCAGTGATTAATGTATCATTTCATATTGAAATGAGAGAATGCCACCAAGGTGCCCAGGAGGGACAGGCAGTGTTTTATTGGTTTCAAGCTGTTTTTTTACCTACAGGAAAACAAGGAAAAGGTAAAAGAGGTGGATAGACACAGGGAGAGACAGGCATACGTACAAACAAATATTAAGGTTATGCATGATTACCCTAGTTCTGTGTGTCAGCCAGAAACACTTGTAATGTAACAGACGCTCTGTTTCTGTGTTGTACACAGTTCAAACACTTCTGATCAATTTCTATAATCTTAATCCACATTGAAGCGATTAGAGATTGGGCAGTGTAACACCTGCAGTGGTTGAGTCATATATAAATATCTCTCATGTATTCTCCAGCTCAGGACTCTCAGCATAAATGCTCCATCTTGCTGACCTTCAATGTTCAAAAGGTCACATGGACTGAGAGTATGAGTATAACAGTGTTTTTGGCCCTGACGTGTAGAACAGATTGGACAGAGGGAAGACCATATTTAACTCATTGAGTCTCCCTCACAGCCCGTCCCTAGACCTCCTCTGTTTCCCGTAGTTTGTGTGCACAGCCGGTGCAGATCACGTGCCGCCTTACCAGTCGATGTATGCCATTGCAGTCTGGCCGTCTGTCCTAATAAGCAACATTCTTTACTTCAAAGAACAGCTAACATTCAAAGGAGTTCCTGCAGGACCAGTCATCTCCAGTCAGCCTATGAGGCAATTCCACTGAGATTCACGCTCTGCATGTGAACCTTGTTGCATAGATTGCCATCATGCACAGACACTGATACGTAAGGAGCCGCTGTTTCGCAAAGTTGTTTCTTGTTGTTGGACATTGGGTTTGCCAGTTGACTGTCCCATTCATGGTTACTGGCTCAATGATTATCAGTGGTTACTGCAGGAAGCAATCCACCTGCAACTACAGTTTGAGTTGCTGTCACGTTGTACAGCATGTGCATGACAGTCACAGCCGCAGGTTAGCAACAGAACGATGTCACATTTTGATTCAGCTTTAATCATCTTTGATTGACAGAGTAAGTTTTAACATAGTTGTTTGCACAGCTGCAGTGGTTACAGGTGTTGTTACAAACACTTGTTAACACACACATATAGAATGTCTTAATGACTACTGAGGACATAATATTAATTCACTCCCTGCAGATTTACAGTAAGCCTAACCACAAGTGCTACTTGTCTCACACACATCCTCTCCTCAGCCTAAAGCTGTCCGTATTCTAATCCTTAAAGCAAGTCTTCTCCCTAAAATGCAATGATTTACATAATGGAGACTTCCATTTTGACCCTTTATGGAAGACGAGTCCCCATAGTGTGACTGTGTTACCAGATTTATGTCCCCACAAGGTGAATAAACATGCCCCCACACACAGTGTCCACGACTCTGCACTGCAGTAATACAACAGACTCTGTAAATCCAGTTGTGATTTCCAAACTCAGCTTGCAGAAAACCTCTTTCTTTCTCTCTCTGTGGTTTCTGTGTGATTTATCCAACATTAGTATCAGCACAGCTATCTGTCCACCTCTGAGCTAAAATATTGTCTGTGCTCTGTGTTTAGTTTGAGCAGAGAAGCTAAAATTTTGGATAAATAAGTGAAATTTCTTTTGCAAGGTTGCATGGTTGCATGGTTGGTCAATTTAATAAGTTGAATCCTGTAACTTACTCATTCCTTCTGACTGCAACATTAAAGATAATGAAAAATTTGAAGCAACTTAAATTTTACATCCTCAACACTCAATAAAGTTACATTAGTTAATCTTTTATAAATGTCAGCGTGCTGCCTGCATGTCTTTGTACTTTGTTCTATTTCCCTCTCTGTTTCTCATTGGATTACATTACATGAATTTAGTCCATTAATCTGTTTCTGATAATGTCAGATTACTAACAGCGACTAGAGGTGGTACACAAAAGTGAAAATATTACACTTCAAGTAAAAGTCCTGTATTATTAAATATGATTAAATTATTATCAGCGTATCAAAAGTAAAAGTACTCATTTTGTAGTGAAGTGGTGCCTGAATGTTGTACTATTATATTTGATGTTTTAGCATTAATGTAACAATGGCTTTTCCGGTTCATTTTAAGGAAGCTCTTAAATCATTTATTTAGCTTAAGAATTATTTAACTGAATTTTCACAACCCATAACGTAACACTTCAGTTAAAAAAAGTTCCCATTCAAAATCTCAAAATTTGGAGAAACATAGTTTTTCCATTCACTTGACAGGAAGAGTATAAAAAATGTGATCTGAAAAGTAACATAAGATGTCAGAATATTACCTAATTTAGCTGAAGGAACTTCTGCACAAGACGTATTTTCAGTAATGGAAGATACAATTTCACTAATCAGGGGCTAAACTGCATCGTTTGTCTTTATAGTTGATATAGTATACTAACTTGGATACTATATTTTACCATAGCTCTTGTTTTCAAAGATTACTTTTAATTTAGCTTTAGTCTCCTTTTTGTTGTCAAAAAAAGGTCGTCAGCAAGTATTTTTCCTCATTGTTTCTGTTGACAAATCAAGACTAATCAGTTGCCCAGCTGGACTTTTCCCCACAGTCCCGCATTTATGTTTTCAAAGTTATCTGCATTCAGTACGAACATTAAGCTTGAGGATGGCCCCCATAACTGGATGATATACTATAATGGGATAATGGGAATTCTACTCCACAGAATGAGTTAAAGTTTGTTAGTTCAGTAGCACCTTATGGTCACATAATAACCAGGATGATCTAATCACAGCTGAGTGTCTGCTCTCACTTGAATTTACTCATTGGAGCTTGTGCCAAATGCCATAAACGTACAGAAAGTGTAAATGGAACCCAGAGGCAGCTGCTAGTTATTGGACCACAGTGTTGTCCTCTCTTAATCCTGGAACGGATGTGCACATACAAAACACACATCCGAACTTAGCCACAGTGACAAACTCAAAGTAGCATATTCATAATTCAATAATTCATACAACCACAAATTATGACAGGAGGTGCAAGGAGCCAATCAGAATCAATTCTGCCTGAAAAAGCACATGTTCATCTATTTCTGCAGCATTTGACAGACCTCCACAGTGCAAAGTCCTTATAAAAATCCTCAGCAGTTTCCTCTGTACCCACCCCCACCTCCTCTCTTCTCAATAGATATTGAAGATTATCCATCTCATTCAGCAGCTCCAGCAAGTTCTCTCTGATTAGCTCTAATTTGGACGAGGATCGCTCCACTGTCACAACTTTGACAGATGTCACTTTGCTTGGCTTGCTTCAGGGTCGTGGTCATCCGTCCCAGGGGAAATTATTCTGCTGTGAATTTCAGGGACCGGAGTCAGTTTGCTACGCTAACTTCAGTCAGCCCACTCTAGTTGAAATTTGTTAAGCACTGGAGTAACCCCTTCAACTGTAATGGCAAACTGCTCACTTGACGAAAGGAATGACTGGGTGCAAGCCTGTGTGGGCCGGTGCATTTATTTTTAGATCTGCTTTGTTTTCTCTTACATGTGTACATGTCTTGGGTACCTTTTAGAAAGAACTTTAGCAGTATCATTTTTGAGGTTTTGTACTGACTGAATGTGAAGTTCATTTAAAGGGTTCAGTAGTATATGAAGTCAATGAAGAGATGAAAATGGATACAAACAAAGCAAATCATGCTACACTCTAATGCACAAAAATCAGTGCAAAAATCTTATCTCTTTGAGGCTGAAAGTTGAAGGCAAATACTGTGCATAGACTACACCTTCATATTGTGTATGTTAGAGTGGACAACTGTGTTCACCTTTCTTCAGCACTGGAGGTATGTAAAAAACTGAGACAGATTCAACAAATTTTCAGCTACCAGGTGCAGAGTGAATACACTCACCTAAAGAGAAGTTGCTCCTTTCCTTTTTCAACTTCAAAACACATCTACACCCACCCACTCACACACACACTCATACACACACACACACAAAGACACAGTATGACAGATGGATGGTGTTTTCATAAACAGTATGAAACGGGTCAAATCGGCCACAGCTTAAGATGCTTCGAGTTCACGACTCTCTCTCACTGCTCCTCCAGTAATCATACCAAAATCCTCCAGCATTCAAAAGATGATAGCTGTTGACAGAGATAAGATCACTGAATTCCACCTAAGAGTAGAACTTTTCAACTGGAGCTGCTCATGCTGTGAGGAGAAAGTAGGCTAAACCAATGACAACAGCTGTGGAGGAACTCATCCAGCGTACACGAGGAGAGGAAGGGCTGAGCCAAAACAAAAAAAAAAGAAAAAGCTATTTCAAATTCACAGTTTCTGTGACATTTCTCTGTGCATTTCTTCAATTTTTTCAAACTGACAAATGCATTCTTTTGGTAAATGAACAAAACACTGCAAAAAACATATATGAAGGTACTGTGAAGTATTAATGTGTAGTAAAGTGTACTATGGGTTTTAAATACAGCTGTTTGCAGGGTTGCTCATGTAAACAGTGAGATAATTTATTATTTTGTCTGCCATGCACAACATTGTAAAGGTTTTATTGGCTAAATATTTCTCTCTGCAAATAAAAAAAAACTCTTTTTTTCTATTATTATTCTTTTATATACTGTACAAATATAATATACTGCTGTGCAAGTCATTACCATGAAATCGTTCTATTATTGTAACAACCGGCACAATTACAGCACTGTGGGCACAAGCTTAAAATTAGCAACTGCAGACCACTGCATCTTTGATGGCTTTCGACAAAAACAGCACGTGTATAACGAAACTCACGTAGAAACATAAGCATTGTCTTTAATTATTCATCTTCACCATACACAAGAACAAACAGGCAATTCTCAATGGTGAGGTTAGATGTTTTACTACATCCTGTGGCGGACAGCTACAGCACTGGAAATGAATAAAAGTTAATACTTTATCTTATAAAAGTGATAACATGGACCCCAAATCTTACATTAAACCATATCTTTTCATGCTACATAACACTGAACGATCACACATAATCGGAAAATGTCACTAAAAGTGATGCTGCAGTGAGAGAATCAACACCAAACTATGATGCTCGAGGTTTTTTTTTTTTTGTCTGTTATCTCATTTTCTTGATTTTTTTTTGACAGAATTTATAGTGAAATACGTCATCAACCCCGCATTTAGTTTCAGCAAGCAGCTATAATCAGCTAACAAGCTTTGAGGAATATGCTGCATGCTGACAAATTTAACAACTCGCTAGTGAAGGAAGGCAAGCAAGCTAATGAAGTGCCCCTATGTGGGTGAAAAAATAATTAAGGTAGTTTTAATTCATATACAATACTGTTAAAGCTGCTACTTTATTTTACCCATGAATCTATGAAAATGGAAAATGTTCTACAGTAAAAGGTATAGTGTATTATATATGTTTTGATTTAGATATAATAACTATTCTGAATGAAATCTTAATATTTTAGATCCTTAATTTTATGGTCGTAAATTAATATCTATATCATCTTCTTATTATAAAAGTATCTCTAAATGTATTTAACACTATAGTAATAAAAGTATAGAATATTAACTTCTGCATGTACACCCTGAGCAGACTAGTCATTTAGACAACATGACTGTCCATTACAGATAATTTTTCTTTTATGAGTCGGACACGTTGTAGTTAAGGGTTGCACTTGCTAAATTTGTGTAAAATTGTTAATTACATTTCATTTGTCTTTGTCGTGATCGTGGATAAATGTGAAATGACTAATACCCAGAAAACTGACACACACAGCTGCCTCCACCTCTCCCTCATATCCCGACTCCGCCGACATACTCCACATCTGTCACAGGGCGAACTTTGTATTCGCTCTGACTTGTCTCCTCATTCTCTAAAATGTATGATCGGAGGTGGCAGCAGATATAAGGACACAGGGAGAGACATGATGTCCGGCAGATGATGTGGTGCCAGAGGGGGAAACAGAATTAGCATTGTGCCAGCAATCTTGTTAAAACTCCCACCCTAGCCCCACCCACAACGCAACTACACGTACACTGGTCCCTGCCAAGCAATCGTATTAAACAATGAGTGTGGCATTTAATCTCTTAACAAGGGGGGAACCTGCAGACAGACAGAGAGACAGACGGGAGTATTCGCTCTTTCTCTACCTCTCTCACTTTCTGTTAAGTCTCCACCCTTCCGCTCTGTCATTTGTGCTGCAGCTCCTCATTACCGGCTTACTTTATTCAAGGTGTGTACCAGCGATAATTCATAACAATGCTTCAGTCAGGTACTGCGCAATAGGCGCTGCACCCTGGCTGTCCCCTTGTGTTATGTAACGGATGAATCTAAAGGGAAAATGTAAATGATATCTGTTAAAAGCCCAAATAATCCAGTAGAAGCAGTATGCAATGTATCTGCATCCAAATAAACAGCCTAGTCAGTGAGTCAGATGCAGCCAACACACACATACACACATACAAAACAACATGCACATGTACACCTACCACCAATCTATCAACCTAATTATCACTGACTTCATATAGTTTGACATACCCTCTTAATCAGCATAATATACACCAAAGTTACCACTCCAGCACTGCGTACATGCAGCATTCTCGTCCACATACTGTGTAGTGTGTGTGGAGGTGCACATGCACATGACAGCAGTCCAGTTTTTGTTGTTCATTAATTGCTGCACAGACAATTTGGATACGACACTTGTCCTCGGTGTTGCATGACACTGGCGCAAATAATTAGATAGCATAATAGGACAGTATGTAAGGATCTCCTCGTAATTGAAACACAAAAGGTCATCATAATGATAACAATTAGAATCACAAAATAGATTTAGGGCTCTGACAAAAATTGTTTTTGCTATCATGTAATCTGTAATTATCTTTGCGATTAATTGTTTGTTCTGTAAAATGCCAGAAAACAGTCTGCAAGAGTCCTGCTAGCAGCTCTGTGAGGCTTTGAGTTAACCGCCAACATGCTAATAAGCTTCCAGTGAAACTGCTGCTCTTTATCATATTCACCATCTTAATTTAGCGTGTTATCGTGCAAACATTTGTTAAAGCTGAGGCTGATAGAAACGTCACTGATTATAAAGTTAAAAGATCATCAAAGTCTTTACAGTTCATGTAGGAGTTATCCTCTGGGAACCACGAATGTGTGTTTGAAAATTCATGGCAAGACATGTCAAAAGTAATGTCATCAAACAGCTAGTGGTGACAGAGATAAAGTTTTTGGTCACGTTAGTGGACTGATCAACAGATTCTCTTTGCCATCTGAAGTGTTGGTTAAAGATAGTAAGTTATCCATCAGAGACTAAGAAAACCAACTAAGAATCAGTGTATTTCTGCTTTGAAAAATTCTAAATTACTGATAATTACTTTTATGTTTCTTAGTGTAGCCATGAGATTATTTAACCAGACTTTCTCTGAGAAAGAATCATATCTCCTTGCATAACACCCCTTAAAGAAATCCCAGTAACTTATTTAAAAATAAAAAACACTGATACGGACTCCATGAAAATAAACCAATTCACAATGTTAATTCATATTTAGTATTCAGTCCATTTCCATGAATCATTATGTACTGTATCTTGCATACAGCTGAAAACTGTGACATAAAGTGGATTTTCCAATAAAATGGGAGAAAACCTTGACAAAACTTGTTCAACATCGTATTCAACCAAACTGAAGATCTCTTATGATGAACTCTGGGTGGTTGTAGAACAAATATGCCAACATGAAGGTCAGCTTTAATATAAAGCCAGTGTACTTTCACCTTCATCCGTACATCTTTAGCTATAGAGCTCGAAGTATATACTAACTTCAACTACATTGGAAGGATGAATCTTTTTTTGTCTGAGCGCCCATAAATTTCCTGTGTTGCACTTTAGCTACCATTATAGAAGTGTGCTCTAATATTTCTCTGTTATAGCCTCTACATTCAAACTTCCACCATCCCTTGTCTTGTGATTCAGGACCATCATCAGAATCGCAAAAACGTCTGAACTTTAAAATATGATTTTATGGCTAAAGTCTGCCAACATCCAATAAAGAAAAGTAGTTCAGATAATACAGCTTACAGGTACATTTTATGGGTTCATTTTTAGAATTCAAATAAGTGTAGAAATCCGGGAAAACCTTTTGAGTTACTGATCCATATAAAAGGCGGCTCATCTACAGTTTCTACTTTGACTGTGTTAACAGGAAAATGCAAAAGATACAAAAAGATGTTTAAAAAAAACCCAAATCAAGAAGAAGATGGAGGTCAACTGGACAAAATGCTTATCTGCTCATACATTGAACAACAGCTGTAACAAACTCTTCAGAGTCAAAACCTCTCAGAGCAGGTCTGTAATGTCTGGTAACTTATGACTAACTAACTGTTCTTACGACTTACTTACTGTGCACCAGCTAACTTGTTGGATGGGCTGGTTGACTTTAAGTAGATGTCTATGGAGCTAGTTAGAAAAGCTAAACCAGGATGTACCTTCTGTGTGTACTGGACTCAAACAGAATTTTTAAAAGTGATTTATTTAAGTCTGAAGTTGATCTGGAAAGCTTGATGAGGCTCACGCTGATGTCCCGAGTATACCCTGTTTCCCAAATTTCTGTAAGAGAGGCGAGAAGTCAGAAGGTAGCCCATAGTCAGGATGAACACAATTACAAAAATGATGCTTCATATAATTACATTTTAACATTACACATAGCCTCATAACTTACCATACTTTGAACAAAATTATAGTTTCTACCATCTGTCTATCATTTCCATGAGGTGCAATAGCAACAGGGCAAGTAGAGGAGCCAAAATATTCTGTCCCCCCTCTAAGTTCTTCCAACTTCTTTTCCTCTTTAGTGACCTCAAGTACACTGAGCTCCACTGGGAGATTTAATCCCTCCAGCATGTCCCAGGTCTATCCTAGGGTCTCTTTCTGGTCAGTCATGCCCAGAAAATCTCCACAGGGAGTGACCAAGGGACATCTATATCATCCACAGCTCCCCCGGCTCTTCTAAGTGCAAAAGAACAATGGCTCAGTGCTGCAATCCTCCTTATTCTCTACTTCATTATGTAAAGTGACAGCTAATAGTGCCTTAACCCCACACCAAAGTCCAGACCTTTAAACAGCTGGAGGAAGTTAGACCTGGCCAAACCTGCATGACTTTGCAAAGATGTCCCCACTTAAAAGGTGCTGAACTCACTTTGGTTCTTGCGAAATACAGGAACAGACTGAAACACAAACTTACACATATTCAGTGGAACAGGAAGTAGTACTTGAAGAGAAAATGATATAGGGAGGAAATAGCTGTGAAAATGTAAAGGAAAACACCTTACCTGCAAAAGGCCTCTGAAATCAATAAAAACTGCTGATGTGTTAACACAAGGTTAGATAGATATACAAGAGGCTTGTGTCTCTCACATTCAATTCTCATCATCTCTCTATCTCATTCTCTTTTGCTCTTTTTTCTCTCTCTGTCTCTCTCTCTCTCTCACACACACACACACACACACACACACACACACACACATTCTGACTCACATCCATTCGAAGGGATGAAGGCCTGTGTTTGACACGGGTGATGTAAGCGTGCTGAAACTGAGCATGAAGGTCAGAGGGATACTGGGAGTACCCAGGCCTGCATTACTGAAGTGACAGGAAAGAAATCTCCCTCTCCTCCTTTCCCTTCTTTCTTCCTAAACATACACACACAGAAATGCAGACAGCACACACACACACACACACACACACACAACTACACCTACACACACACACTGTATGGCTGATGGATGCTGTTTGAGCTGGAGTGGAAGTATCCTGTTGTTTTCAACTAAGCACTTTCTGCTCAGCACTCATTGCCAAGAGTAATGGTCAGTGAAGAGCCCCACTGTGTGTGTGTGTGTGTGTGTGTGTATGTGTATGTGTATGTGGGTGATATAGAGGGGGAGACTTCTTGATTCCAAAACTGTGGCGTATTTTCACACAGGCTTCACAGTCTAACTGGGTTCTTTATGCTTGACCACTCATCTTCGCGGCTCCACACACTGAAAATTTGCGTGTATGTGCTCAGCCAAAAAGGATTTGCCCAGTCAACCGTGTGGCAGCAGGCCCAATGTAAAGACTACATTCCCACCTCATCCATTGAGTCTTGAGTGACTAGTAGGCTGCCATTGGCAAGAGCTGCTTAGACTCACCTGTCTTCACAGAACTACGGTTGTTATGCATAACCATTGTCTATCACTATAAAGAAGTCTACATACACTTGTGTACTTTTGGCTTAAGGCTGTTTTTTGTGGTTCAGGCATTTTAGTTCCACTTATGAAAACTCTAAATGCTTCAGTGAACAATAATATGCTGTTTTTTTTCAGGAAGCTTCTTCCCTATTTCATTCAATGAGTTACACTAAAACAAAGTGTTCTGAGTTTGGTGTCGAAGAACTTCTGTGGCTTTCCCAGAGCCTGGATCTCAAACTCATCTAGCACCTGTGTATAAACTGGGCAGTGCCTCTCATGGTCTTCCAAAATCTTGTCGAGGACCGGAGCCTCTAATTTAGTGGTGCCCATGGAGTCCATGTACTGTTGTGAAGCCATGTCGCGTATGTCATACTTTATAGAGTTATGAAAATTTTTACTTTATTCTAGTTTGGGTTTTGTTTTTACAAGCTAACAAAAAGCAAATGAAGAAAGATACATCATGTATAAAAAATACTCCTGTCACACGCACAGTTGGAGATGGTGGCAGTAGTTAGTTAGCCATGGCACTTTAGTCTCCACCAACTCCGGGCATATAACAAGCTGAAAGATGATGAAATGCTCCAGAGATTTTCCACTCCTGCACCTTAAAGTAGCTCAGTGCAGCAGTGCAGATTTCATTTTGGGTTGATTTTGGTGGTCCCTGTGGACAAAGGTGGGAGTGTTTCACCTAACGTTACACAGTAAAGTTACATATTCAGCTTCAGTCCCCAGAACAGAACAGAAGCAATTTATTCGTTGTTTACATGGGAAATTAAATTATTGTTATCATTAATTAGTTCTTCATTTAGCTTTTTTTCAGTTAGTGCACAGTCCTGATGTTTTTTTCTAAAGTGTGAAAGCATCATACATTTTGGACTACACACTTTTATTTTTCTCCAGTGTGTTACACTACTTTGTCCAGCATGCAGTCTAAGGAATGAGGCTGAAACACAAGCACTTAACGCACCCCGACAAACAGGGAGGTCTGCCACGCCCCACCACACACAATGATGATTACCCACAAGTCAGCAGTTAGCTGCCTCCTCCAGCACAGCAAGTGGTGCAGCGTAGGTACCGTGGGCCTGATAGGTTCAGCAGCATCTTAAGAAACGAGCCAAAGCTTCCCACAGAGAGGCCTAGTCAGCCCTTCACCCAGCCCGCTCTGCTTCACAGTAAACTGACATCAAGCAGCCCCTGCAGTGCTGAACACAGGACAGGAGAGAGACATAAACATGGCACGGGACAGCCTGCCTGACACAAAGCGCCACACCTAACCGTCGCTGAGCAGAAGGCAGAGACAGGCGGGAGCAGCCCCTTGTACGGGCGTGTATGTGTGTGTGCGTGCATTTGCTTGTAAGTATGCGTCTTTGTGTGTGTCTTGTTTACAGAGCTTTTCTGTCATATGTCTTCATCTCCACTTTCTATCCCCTCACTGTTCTTCAGCTCTGTGGCTAAGCCAGCATGAGGCAGAGACACACTGTGCAGGTTTCATCCCTTAGCTTAGAGGTGAGTGTTTATGTTGCTGTGTGTGAGGGAGAGAAAAGTGAGAGAGAGAGAGAGGGAGTGATGTGAGCGTGTGAAACAGAATGTGTCGCCCTCAAAAATGTAACATTTCCTCCCTGAAATTGTGCGCCTGTGCCCCCAAATTCAAGTCTCATTTGCCCTGTAGGTGTGTGTGCGCTCTTATAGGTGTATGTGTGTGTTTACCTCTGCAGTCTGATCCCGAGCTTATACTCTAGTGAGTGGCAGCCACCGCCATTCAGAAGCTCTCTCCTTGGGGCATAATGCATGAAAAAAACAGGCTTAGGGGCACATCAATTCCACAGGCTTAACCGGGCGGGCGGTGTGTGTGTGAGTTTGTTTGTGTGCTTTCTTCAGATGCATTTTCTTAAAGTGCTCCTGTTTCTAGACGGAGAGCAACACTGGCATTGGTGTGTGTGTGTGTGTGTGTGTGTGTGTGTGTGTGTGTGTGTGTGTGTGTGTGTGTGTGTGTGTGTGTGTGT
>JBAJHX010000051.1:5078840-5101573 GCA_037176925.1 Amniataba percoides
TGTGTGTGTGTGTGTGTGTGTGTGTGTGTGTGTGTGTGTGTGTGTGTGTGTGTGTGTGTGTGTGTGTGCGTGCGCGCGCGCGGGGGGGGCAGAAGGGGGGAGAGGGGTCCTTGTCACATGTTAAATGCTGTCATAATGAGCGTATTGAACCAAATGTCAAATAAAAGCAGGGGGATTTAAGGGGATTCAAGCCTTTATTAAACGTTCATATTGTTTCCCAACATCTGACAACTGAGACAAAGTGTTAAATACAAATGGATTTTCATATCCCTAAATAAATATCAGAGAGTCATGAATAAACCTGATAATGATATCAGATGGAATGTGCCTTATTTAACTTGTATTTTGTCTCCTCAGAAGAATCCTTTGACAGCAGTTATTAAAAGATACTTTAGGCTGCTCAAAGATGAGGGATTGTTCTGTCCTTTGTACATCCATTCGCTTCCATTAGCGTAAGCACAACATGAGGGATATAGTATTAATATTTAAGACTTGCTGTTCACATTAGGGAGAAAAATGAAATGACATTTGAGAGGTTTCTGTTTGTTTTCTGATTTTCAAAAAAGCCTGTTTAATGTCTTACAAACAAAAAATGCTGCCTGTGGAGACTGTGCAGAGGAATAAAAACTAGAAAGAGAACAAAATGCCAAAGCATCACAGAGTTATGTTTGAAAAATTTGACCTTTTATGTTCCTTTTCCTCTGTATGCTACTGACTCGCCTATATTACATCTGAGATGTGTATGTTTTCCCGCTATCTTGAAGCCAAATCGCATATCGCATGCAATGAGATTAGTTCACCTAACTCACTCTTACTGAATTTAAATCCCACAAAGCATTCATTTTGAAGAACATCATCATTATTTCATTTTCCCCGGCAAGTGAACAACACAATTTCGTTTGATTACAAGCCGTGCACTCATGCATTATAAACGACTGAATCATTTCATTACATTTTAAGTCATTGCAAAGGAACGGCACATGCTAAATCAGTATTCATAAGTTCATATTTCTTGTTTGATGATAATTTCTCATTTCGCCAGATTAAACAGCATATTTTGGATAAAGGGCTTCATAAAGTATTCAGAGTGAAAGGCAGAGGAGAAGAGGAAGAGGACAGAGTGAGAGATTGTGGGTGGGGAGGGGGGATCATGAAGGCCATTTTACGATATTTGGTTTTGTTGTAACATGAACTCATTCTTTTGGTCCTCAGGAAATTTAATTACACACAGGACAGCGCTTGTGTGTGTTTGTGTGTGTGTGTTTCTGAGAAGCCGAGTGCTTCTTCCCTCAGCATCCACCGAGCAGACACCAGACAGAGCTCCGTCCAGAATGTCGGTTCCATGCAAACGATCAAAGAGCTCCGTGGCTCTGCGCTCCAACCACCGAGGGATTTACTGTCCCCATGATGAGCGGGGAGAGAGAATTAAGAGGACGGGCTGGAGAGAAGAAAGGGGGTGAGATCGAAGAGAAAGAGGGGAAGCAACAGACAAGGGCTATGCAAGAAATGAAAGGAGAAGCGAAGGGAGGAGGAGGAAGAAGGGGAAACTGAAAGCAGAATGGCTAAGCATGGCTGAAAGGAAGCGAGAATGCAAGAATGAGAGATGAGGAACAGATGGAGAAAAAAGGGACTGGGGGAGACAGAGATGAAGAGGAAAAGAGGGTAGGGGGAAAGAGGAGGAAGGCACCATTAGAGCGAAAATGAATGGAGAACTAAGAACCTCAGGGCCGAAAGCTTCTTAGAAGCTGAAGAGCTGAATGCAACTATCGCATTGCCCCTCATCTTCCCTCTCTCCACGCTGCTCCCCTGTTCCAACAATGCACTGAGAGCAGGGTTGGATGACCGTGGGGGAGACAGGAGAGAAGTGGGCCAAACCGGAGAGGTAGCTGAAGACCTGAGGCTTCAAAGAGTTCAGGGATGTTTTAATCCCTTTCTCTTTGTCTACCCATCTCTTCTCTCACTGCTGCTCTTTCCTCTCTAGTCCCTCCTGACCCATCCATCTATTGTTCCTCCTCACTGATTCCCTGCCACCTTTCATCTCTCTGTTCATTTGATTTATAATCAAAAAGCCTAATCAGGAAGCAATAGGGAAAAAAAAGAAAAAGTAGTACGCAGTGCTGGAGTTACATTTTCGTACCGCGCTGAATTGATCTAAGCATAGTGTCAATCCACCGGAAATCTTATTACCAAGATTATTAAGGAATAAAATGATAAAAACAAGTTTGTGTAGCACTGATACCAACCCGTGTGGAGGTTGTGTAGTTTCACTTTATGGCAGCATAAATCTGATTTACAGTCTCAAGGAATTTAATGTGCAGAAATGGAGAAAATGTTAAGTGCCTCTCTGTCATCCACTGCCGTTTTAAGACTTGGCTACTTTACTCGACCCTCGACTGGTTTTCAGATAAGACACAGCCACTTGTCTGCATCTACCCTCCTCCACCATCTGAGGATTCAAA
The DNA here is from genome assembly GCA_037176925.1 of Amniataba percoides. Taxonomy (NCBI): domain Eukaryota; kingdom Metazoa; phylum Chordata; class Actinopteri; order Centrarchiformes; family Terapontidae; genus Amniataba; species Amniataba percoides. The sequence continues at coordinate 5,081,300 of JBAJHX010000051.1, forward strand.
TTCAAAGGGTAGCCACTAAATCTCTCGGGGCTATGGCATGGAATACAGAAGGATGGCACTTGAAAGTTGTCTGAGAGCAAAACTCAGTTGCCAGTGCACTCTAGGATCCTCATGCCAACCTTTGGCAAAGAAAACTAATGTGTTTGGCTTCTTTGTGTCTTTGGGCAACGGGCATCTAAATTGCCATGGTAGCAACCTCCACCAGTATATCTATCTCACTGAGAAGAGTAATAACTCTGTCCTAAAGATGTTAACAGTGTGTTCTCACACGCTGATGAGGACAGTCCCCAGGCACTCAGCAGCTCACATTTGCTCTGTGGAGTTCTTGAGAAGTGGCCAGTCCACCGTTGCAGAAACGCAACCAGCTCTGGCAGTCAAGCATGACTTTGCTAAACAATAGGTTTTACCATTACACCAGAGAACCTGGAATTCAAAGATTTCATCCATCCATTCCCATTTCCATTTTGACAGCTTGTTTGCCATGGATTGATTATTTGCTAAGCCATACAATGGTTTAGGCACTTCTTCACACTCTATTAAGTTCTAGCATCTTGGCTGCATTCCATAAACCCATGGGATGTAAACAATGAAATGTCTTTGCCTTCTTTAGCGCAGACATTTTAGGGTCACTTCTATTCTTCTGTTCTGGCAAGCCAACTGGATGGCCTAAAGAAAATAGCAGGCGTGGAGGAATCCTTAAGTGGTCCACACATATTTTTAAAACATGTTTTCTTTATCATTAATTGTAATAATAATGATTGCAGAAAGTTTTTGCCCCTTTTATTGTGCCTTTAAAAATAGCTGACAGAGACAGGCAGAGGAATGACATGCAACAAAGGTCCTTGGACAGAAATGAATCGTACAGTTAATGGTTGCTGTGTTAACCCGTAGGCCACACTACCAAAATACCATTTTCACTGTAAGAGTGCAATTCTATGTGCACTGGAATATGTCATAATGTTGATAATGTATCATTGTATTGCCATCCATTATTGATACATGCCCATCATGTGCAATCTCACCAGGGGGCCCGAGACCATCCCATCCCACTGGTTGAGAAGCAGGGAACATTAAACAACAGCATTTTTGAGACCTTACATAAAGCTCTCAAACATTTCACAAAAAGCAAAAACAACAGAAAGACAACATTCATACATACAGACAATTTAGACTGTACAGAAATATGGCAGATCTCCACTTCCTCCCACTGTAAAAGGTCTGATATAAAGGCCCGTCCACCTCGTCTGCTGTGCATGTTCATTTTGTCAGTTTAAAACAGAATACCTACTAACTTTAACTAAATAAAACCAATTTTATCAGAAAAAGTAACAGCTGAACAAATGTCAGCATGACAATGACCATTTTCTGTTCTGCGGCCAGCCACTGGGGGGCTTCACTTTTTGGGGAGCTGATGTGTCGTCCATATTTATTTGATGTCTGTGGCATAACCTGCATGTTTTGGTCTGTGGGGTGAAACCAGAGAAGCTACCCAGATACAGGAAGGACATACAAACTTCACAGACATATTGTCCCTCAAAACATCCAGTAGAGTAGTTAGCTGCTCATTTCAATCTAATGTGAGACTCCGCCACTGTAACGTGCTCACTGTCCAGGGCCATTTATGCTCTCTGGCACATCCAGAGGCGACCTGTCACACACATCTTAAGCATAATCAGAAAGCTTAAAGCTGGCATAGATAAAACAAAACACCCACATCTCCACACCCACTGCACCTTCTGGCACTGCTGATGTGTGACATCTACAGTATGTGCAAACTAAAGCATTGCCAACTAGAATATTACACACACGTAGCAGCATAAGCATATGTACATCGGAGTATGTCAACACGACCCTCACACATATCTGTACAAATATAATTTTGAGGATAACGCGACACAGAAGTACCAAATTATATTAAAATTCCCGCTTTATGCACCACTAGTGTCATGCTGTGTGAATATTTACTTAGTATATTAGCATATGCCAGCCCACTGTGTGGGAACCCAGTGAAACATGATGGCTATTTCAACAGAAGAAATAACATTCATTTTCATCCAATTCTGCAACAGAGCGAGATGGGCTTTCATTGGAATGTTTTGACCTTGCGGCGTAGATGCTTAACATCCTAAGAATGAAATTGGCACTCCCAAAATGGATTTGGCCTGATGTGCAGAGGCTTATAACAAGTGCCAGCTCTGTAGTATTTAAGAGGGTACTGGCGGAGGAATGTTGCATGTGTGTGTGCATGTGCAGGCGTATGTTTTACTCCACATACACAAAGCTGCCAGTGTTTCATTTCTGGCTAAATATTTATAACAGAGAACGACACTAAGTAAGTCAAACAAACACACACGCACGCACACACACTCAGAGACAGACATGGGGGAGAGAAAGTGCAAGAGAGAGACAGACAGACAGAGAGAAGAAGGAGGGAGCTTATTATTTAATGTCCTACTTGGCAGAGAGCTGTCAGAAACCAGGAGAGGAGAGGCTTGCCAGGGACTGACAGAACAAAATCACCATTCGTCTTCTTCTCCTCAAGACACGGACAAGCTTAATGAATTAAGATCCGACTCAAGCCCCCTCTCTTACTTGTGTGGTTTGTGATGTGCGGGCTTCATATTTGTAGGTTTTAGACCAGTGAGCAGCGGCAGCGAGATCCAAGCAACGTGGCATTAAATCAACACAAAGGGCGCCATTCATTCTTTTAGAGGCTCATTACATGGACTGATCTCTCTATCAAGACTTGAAACTCGCACGACTTCAGGTGCACACACACACACACACACACATGCACATGTGCACGCACAGCCCATTACCTCCGCTGATAGCTCCACCAGCATTTCCAAACAATAGCTGCAAAAGGCAAATTAGCAAACAATACGCCGTGCTCCCATAGCCTGGGTGATGAAAACAGTACAAGGCGAGCTAATGCATCTCAGGCAGGCAAGATTCCTGCCTCCGCTCTTATCTTCCCCTAACACGCTATCAGACAAATTAGCAATGGGGTCCACTTAAGAGTGTGTGTCCTTGTGAGTGTGAGGGTGCGCGTGTCTGTGCTGGTGTGTGTAATCTTGCGTTAGTGCATTTAGCAGTGAGGTCCACTCATCGTCTGCCTCCTCTCTTGATGTTATTTATGGCTGTTTAAATGATCTCAGACACCTCTCATTTGTTTAGACAGCTCCAATTGGCTTTCTGTCTGAGGAAAGAAGAGAAGAGGAGGGCTCGGGAGCAGTGGGGCAGCAGGGAGAGACGTGGTGAGACAGAGGGGGGAGATAGATGGAGGAGGGAGGGGGGGACGGTGGCCAGGCAAACAAGGGCGGGGTGTGAGGGATGGAGGAGGGCAGTAAAGGGTGAGGAAGGAGGCGACGGGGAGATGGGTGAAAGGGGAAGGAATTTGCAGCAAAGTGAGAGAGGAGGGAGATAGACAAAATCCAGATAAGGAGGGGGGAGGTGGGGCTGAGGAAGGAGAATTTGCAGGAAGACAGAGAGGAGGTGACGGGAAGTAGACCAGGCAGGGCAGCAGGTGAGAGGAGAGAGAGAGAGAAGTTTCTGTCTCTGAGGGATCCATTTTGTTTAGTCCCACTGAAGCAAAAAAGACTTTTACTTTAAAAGCTGCCAGCAGTGGTGGATGGTATAAACATTTTCCACCACAAGAACTTAATAACCCTTAATGTAAAGACTTCACACTAACACTAAACTTAACCCTAAGTTAAGTTAGTGTGTACAATTGCTCTGTGATGTACAATAACTTTATCACACTATCTATTGATTTTAGAGTGTTCAAAGCAAAATTGATTATTTTGATGTTTCCAAAGGAGGTCCAGTGATTTTGTCCACTTTACCCCCCAAAATCTTTTGAAAAGTCTATGACCCATCCTGCAACACTGAAAAGCTACAAGGCCCTGTCATGTTCACCCTGACATATAAAAACAGCAGTCAGCAGTGTTGGCAGTATGCAGTATGGTGCATGAGAGATTGGGAGCCTGTAGTTGCAGAAAAACTACTGCTGCCATTCACGGTGCTCACATAATCTTTTAATTTTATTACTACAAAAATAACTGCTTCAGAATCAGCACAAATAGTTATAGCTATTCACAAAAACAGTAAAACAGTAAAAGCACTCGACTGATATTCAAATTCAGAATAACAAACATGCTTTGCTGCCCTTTTTATGCATTTGTCCACGTACACTGTAGACTGTGTGCACAGTGTTGGGGAATACCTTACAACTCTAATTACCTTTTCCATGAATGTTTGAGTGGAGTAGTTGTTTACATTTTAATTTTTCTTTTTTTTAGCTGTCCAAGTCATTTACCTTTTTACTTGCTATGTTTTGAAATGCTAATTGCTGTCTGTCGATGTTGGTCCACAGTGAAATGCGAAAGGTATTGCAGACGTGTGATCAGCTGCCATAAAATGTCGCTGATGGTGATGGGCTCCAGAGGATGAATCTGCTTGCCTTTGGAGATCTCTTGACATTTCATCAAACGCTACAACAATGCTTCAACAACTATTGGTTCAGTTTCCAAGAAATTACCAGAATGAAGGGCGACATCTCCCACAAACTTTCTTTTCTTTATTTTCTCTCCAGCGCTGACATCAATTTTAATTTGTCCTCTACTTTGGTTTAATGACCAAATGCCTACACTGACATCCCCATCAGCTTCAAGTCTATTTTCTAATTGATTAGCTGATATTAGCACATAAGATGGTGAACATGGTAAATGTGTTACCTACTATACATCAGCACATGCTGTCATGGTGAGTGTGTGGCATGCTGACATTTTCCTTTTGCTCAAAGCACTGCTGTGCCTCAGCGCTGCTTTGCAGAGCTGCTAACATGACTGTAGACTCTAAGTCTTGTTTCCTCTAGTGGGGTAGCGTCCCCAAACGCTACATGACTTTATAGAAGTTTAGTTTGAAGAAAAAAAGCTAAGAGATAACAGCGATCCTGCAGCGTGTTCCCCACTGGATTCCTCACCAGCACGTCTCCGGGTCTTCTGAGTCATTAGAGAATCAAGCAAGCAGGCTGATTCGAGCTGATCTCCATTCTGTAGACCTCCTACTGTGGATGGCACGCTCATATTAGTTTAATGACACTTATGTTTAAAGTCATTTTAATTATCATATTTACATTAAATGTAAATGTGACAAAAGTTCATCTCCAACAACTGTATTCACCTGCCAAAATGATGTATACCATTATTTGTCACCTTTTCAGTTAAGTCAAATCAAAGTATTTAAGTGTGTGAAACACAGCAGTACTCTGAAATCAAATTCTTACTGCAGGCTCCATGTCACAGATTGTCACAGCAGAATGTGGCCTCCGTGTGTATGTGCAGTCACATCGCAGGTTTTGAATGCATGTAAGGACACCTACCTCTGTTTGTTTGTGTGCATATGTGTGTGTTTGTGTTAATTTACATGCGTGTTTGCGGTGCTCATTGAGGAATCAAAGCCTACAGACCAGGACTGAGAAAAACCTTGTTTGTCTGATTAGGCCCCTCCAGGGAATCCGGAGGAGTTGGTGGGAGGGAGAGAGGGCACCCCTGCTCTGGTTGTTAAAACACATCTCACACACACACAACACAAACTTGAAATATTCAGTTGTAGGCACAACTGCAGACACAGTCACACGCTCAATTAAATGTGAATGTTTATGATGTAATTTCCCCTTTATTGTGCCGTGGCAGTGTGGTCTCTGGGCACTTTAATGTTAATTGCCACTGAGGCTTGCAGTGGATGTTGTTGTTGTTTGTTGTTTCTGACAAGTTTGGGTTGTTGAGCTACGCAAATAATGTTGTAAACACATGGTCAGCTCATGGGGCAAGTACAGCCTGGAGCAGTTCAGCAGCACACTGTCACGGAAATGGAAATGAGACGGAGTGTATAGTGCAGTGACGTTTCTTTGAGGAACAGTGCACACGTGCAGCTCACAATTTACTGATGCAGAACATGACAGTTAAGTGGATATGCAGTATATACATGTGGGTATACTACAACATGCAGTCTGAAATCTGCAAGAAGCTCAATGTGGAAAGTCCTTTAAACATTAAATATCTCACTGTTAATATACAACCTCGAGATGCTAACTTCTAAATACCCTACATTACTTATTATAGGATAGAATCTAAGTTACACTTCATTGTGATCGATTTAATGAACTTTAACTACTTTAGCAGTGGAGGGGAGCTGTAGTGCAGCAGGCGTGGTGGAGAAAAAATGCACACACCACCAGACTACTTCCTTTACGATTACACATATAGGGTTATAATAAAGCTTTGTTAGATCTATAAGTGATGAGCCACGCAAAGGCCAAACCCTCCTGTGGTTCACGTTGAGTCTCTCCTCTGTTGTGGATTATTTCTTAGATAGCTCAGGGCGGATAATCCCATGGCCATTTACCAATGATTACAGTTTGGGGTGCCGCATTCTTTGAATCAAATTTCTCCTTTTGTTGTCTTACATTAATCGTATCTTATTTCACTACTCTAACAGGCACAAGAAGGCCTGGTTTTGTAACAAGAACAGCAAAGTGAACAAAGTCCCTGTAGAAGCACATGTAATGAAGATGGGAATGAGACTATGATGCAGTATCATTTGTAATCATGTTTTCATAAAAGCATTTAAGGAAAGACGGTGGCTAAAAAGCAGCTACTTGTATTAACTTATTGTGACCACTCTCAGTGTTATTCATAAGGATCTTCAAGGACGAGGATGCAATATTTATTATTTCTTTCTTTTGTAGTCAACAAATGTCATGGAAAGACAACAGCCAGCAATAAACTGATACCACCAAACATTTTCTGTGTTCAGTAAAAGTGTGATATATCCCATATCTCGATAAAAACTATTTAAAAACACATCATTGAGCTACACCACCGCACTGCGTGACATTTTCTTTTCCTATTATTAAAGTGGCTACTGTAATTTGTTTCAAAGTAGTCCTCAACTGATGTGCTATCACTCCCGTTTGAGTAACATTTCCTAAACATTAGTGCCTGGTGGTTTTAGGAAACAACTTTGTTCAAGAATATATCTTCAGTAGCAACCAATGGACTTTTTTAATATTTTAGGTAGAATTTAAGTATAATTGCAAATACACAAGTACAAGCTTTTCAAATGTCCAAGAGAAATTCCATTTGTATGCAGCATTGAATTTGAATCCACTTTTTTCCAGGTTCATAGTGAACAAGAGGTACAGTTCATGTTAAAATGTCCCGTGACCTGACATTGTAAGTAGTGTATTAAAATGTAACCAGAGAGCAGGAATAACTCTAGTTTTTTGCAGTAGAGCCTCATAAATAAACAACACACAGTGCAGCTCCCCTCTGTTTGTTAAAGAGGGCCACCCGAACCTTTTCATTCGGCAGCTTAATCCTTTCTCAGATTTTGTGCCACAGCCAATGGTGCATCAGAAACACATTTTCTTCCACCTAATTGTAATGTTCTGTGTCATGCTAACACAGTGTTTGTCTCATGGTCCTTTTCGCTGTCTTGTGTGAACTTTTCCACTCAGGGAAACTAAACAATTCATATTTCTTTCGGCAAGTTTTCGATCCTCACCCCAACAACATTCCCTGCAAACAGCAGAGAAGCTAACGTATTATTAATAGTTCAAGTTTGTTTCTTCCATCCAAGGACAGACCGGGGCCACGGTGTTATCCCTTTGGACCACCCAAACACGCCTTGTTTTTCTCCATCTGATAACCACTGTGCCTGCAATTCATCATACCGTATTGGACTAATTTACAGTTTCTTTGACATTGCCTCAGAGACATGAAACAAACACTTCAGTCTCGCGTTGCATGTAATTACAAGTGTAAGATGTTCGGATTTTACTCCAGTGCTACCACACAGTGTTTAATTCAAAGGCATACTTTCTTCTCTCACCTACAGCAGCACCAGCCATATCAAAGAACACACCAGCTAGCAGACTATGCACTAATTATTAATACAATGAGACAGGTTTAAAATTCATGCATATCTAGAGCAGTGACCTCTGCCGACATGTAGATTTGTCTTTGTGATGTATCTGCTGTGACTACAGTACGGGGAAGCAATAAGCGGCACAGTTAAAAAAGTAAGAGGGGATTTATCTGTAGTGGTGGTGAGCAAGTCTATGATAAATGGGTTAAACAGATGCTTTCCTTTGAAGGTAAATGAATTAAAACTAGGGAAATGCATAACTAGGTCAAAGTGGAAGAGGACTTAGCTCCTTGGCAAATATGCTATAAAAAGGAAAAACAGAGTTAATAATAAATGTAGGAAGGTGCAATCAATTATAATTAACCGTAATGATGTGCCAAATGTAGTAAGTGATGGTAACTTAGATATGTCAGACATGCAGCCAGAAATTAGGGCCTTATATCCTATATATATAAATAGGATGTAAAATTAAATAAAAATGAGCCAAATGTTGATTTGTATTTGTGGGTTAATCTCAAAGCCTGTAATGTGCTGTTTAGTGTAGTACACAGCAGCCTGAGCAGTCCACGGGTGATAATCACACACCACATTACATGAGCATATAAAAAGCAGATAGTGATGACTATGCAGAAGGTTAATAAGCAGTTTCAATCACAGGCACGTCACCCTCTGATATGTTAATCCTGCTGTAAAGAGGGTATACAGACAGACGAAGGACAAAAAGTTCAGGACTGCCATCCTGCCCTGACCCGTCCCACTGCCACAGCAATCAATTCAGCTGTAATTACCAACAGCGGCATCTGTCAGAGATGTGTATCTTATCTGAATGGGCGATTTGATAATAGGGTTTATCTGTGAAAATGACTGGTGAGATCTTTACCAAGTCAAGGATATGCAAGGTTATTTGAGGTCAGGGTCCCATAAGAATAGTAGCTTATCAGATCAAGTACTGTTAGATGGAAAGACAACAGTGTTGCTCAAAGCTTTTTAATAACAAGTGCAAAAGCTCGACCTGCTGTATGACAACTATTGTACAGCTAAATACTGCACAATAACTAAAATAACTGAAATAACTAAACTGTTCAGCTGACATTAAGATAAGATGATGGGTACATAAATAAGCATCAAAAAGATGTAGGTGATCTTATGTGCCCATGCCGGCTCTATAGCATGTGGACCAACACAACATTGTCAGAACTGGTAAACACTGTCCACTGGTCAGGCACTTTTGTGAACTCTTATTAGAGGCTCCAGAGAAGCAGCTTTTTATTATTTAATATTTAACTCTCACATCCCTGCATCCCTGGACCTACCGTGATTTTTTTCTTCTTCTTCTTCCTCTTTTGGGATCTATTGTATTTTTTTTTTTTTTGTGTGTTTTTCGTCTTAGAGTTGCCATAACAACCCAAGGAGACAAGAAGAAACTGTTACTGTTGAGGTATAAAGCCATCTTGGACGTCATCCAGCCCACAGGCTTTGTCCAATAACGATGATAAACAAATAAAGAGCATATGTGGCATATCAGTGTCTCAATATCAATATCAGTGTCTGTTCATTCAGTATGTAGCAGCTGGTTAGCTTAAAAGTTAAAAGCAGGAAACAGCTTGCTTAGTTCTGTTCTACTGACTGATTAACCTGTGAAATCTCATTTATTTAAACCATTCAAAAACCAAAGTGTCAGATTACTCCATTTAGGTAAAATGACTCACAGATGTCTCCTGAATATGCGGCGGTCCAAATTCATTTTAAAGGCTACATAAACTTTACATGCTGTGTGGTCCCACTGACATAGACTGAAGACCAGGAGACTTTTCATCTCTTCTTGAATTGCACAATCAGTACTATTTTGCACCTTCAGCATCTTGTAATATTTACACACCAACTGCCAATAGTGTTATATCTTTCTATTATATCTTTCTATTCAGTTATATATTTTATTTGGATAATTAACTTTTTGTTACTTTTATATCTTCACTGTTTTAGTTTTAGATTTTTCAAAAGAATAGGAATTTGTCCATGTCATTGTGTCATTTTGAATCTACACAATCTGAACTGGTACACCATGTAATCTATCCATCCATTCTCTTTACCCGCTTATCATGTAGGCGGGTCGGAGTCTATCCCAGCATGCCCCGGCCTTAAATAGGCTGCCACTGTACAAATAAATACATGCACATCCAGGAGCAATTTGCAGTTCAATCAAATATACGTAGTTTCCTTTTACCTCCTGTAAAATGATAATAATCTCTCCTTTGATCAACTAAATTCTCTATTTCTTCAGTCTCAAATAACGTGTGAACAAATGCACTCATACCACGTATCCTTTCGCCGTGTGCCCTCATACGAGCGTTTTTACTGTGAGGACTCAGTAACAGACAGCACTCTGACGGTCCCAAGCTGTCACCCGCTCAACAGTCTGGCAAAAATGCAAATAGCATATTTTAGGTGTTTGATTCTCATAGATACAAGAGTCCCTTTTTTCCCCACTTTTATGAGACCTTTATGTCACAGTGTTTCAGAGGGAAATATTCTACTTCTACATTAAACCTATCTGACAACGCGAGTTACTTGTATCTGGACAGAATAAGGTTTGACACGCAGGTGTGTGTTTGAAGTTCCACTTCTGAGAAACAGTGAGTTTTTTGCTCTGTCTCGAGTGTTGCTGTGCAGTGTTGTTGTGGTTAGATGTTGGTGGGATGAGTCTGCCAGATAGTTTATTTAGTTCCCTTTTTGGCAAGAGCAGTTGAAACGTTCTCTTTCTTTCAGCACAAGTACTCTTTCTTGAGTTTGCAATACCTGCTCTTATACGCGTTTTCCACTTAACTCCAAACACACATCAAGGATTGGATTTCAATCTAGCAACAATTGTGTGGAGTAGTTAACACCAGCAGCAACAATAAATATACTTCAAGTTAGAGTTTATCACACACAACGCGGCTTTCTCCAACTCAAATGTAAAGTCAGCCAGCAGTCAGAAAGGACAATGTGCACCGTGTGCAAGCACACCCTCCATATCTGTTTTCAGTGCAACTGTTACCTGATGTGAATTTTAGGATTTTAAAATGAATAAAAATGTAAGAATGATAATTGACAAAAGGAAGATACACTATTTCTGTTGGCTTGTTCTTGAATGTGTGGATGTGAAGCTGATTCACACAGAGAATTTGATAGTTAAAGTTCCAGCTGCTCGCTGGGAAAATGAATCCTTCCCTGCAGGTGCAGCGTCGTTCATTTGTCTGTGTGACACTGGCATAACGTGTGACATTAGTAAAGTTGAGGAATTCGGTTTTGAGCATGCAGGGATGCGCCCATGGCCACATCTAAAACGCCCCCTCTCCTCTCTCTGCGCTCCCTCTCTCCTGGTGTGCGTCTGTTTCTCTCTCCTGGTGTCCGGCCTTTTCTCACCCTGGGTGTCTTCATCTTTCCCTGCTGGTGTCCGTCTGTCTTTTTTCTCCTAAATCTGGCAAGATGTGAAAAATATAAAAATAGTTTTCTCTTTCAGCGTTGACCCATCTGAGACTGAAAGGAAAGAAATGAAAGGAACGTGCACATGTGCATACCAAATCGCACATTCTCTCTGTTTTACAAGAAACAAAGTGGACCTTGTTAAACTTTGTACTCCTTTGTACTCCTCGTCCACACACACACCCAATTATATAAAATCAAATGCAAAGGAGAAGTCAACCCAAACCTGTGTTTTCTTTTGCCATCTGCAGGCTTGAAAGGCGGCTCTGAAGGCTTTGTCTCTTGCCCCTTGCAGAGAATACCAAAGACGGTTTAGTTTGTCAGTTTAGGTTCACAATATTTCTAATGGTCTCTTAAAAAACAGGTCTAAAGAAACATCTCAAACAACTCTTGTACTGATACTCACCTCCTCACAATTTTACTGATTTACTTAGTTAAGAATGTAAGAAAATTTAGATTTCAGATTCAAATTATGGCCAAATATACAGGTAGCTTGGCAAGCAGCCTTTTAATTCATTCAATATATCAAGGTCTGAAAATAATAACCAGAGTTGAGCAGTAACCCATTACTGGATATGGTGTTGGAATGATGTGATTACCAAATTTGTTCAGTTTTTTTTCAGCATGATCATCCGGCAGCTCCGTCACACCTCAGTAACACCATTATTTCAGCATTATGAGAGGTCGGCTTGTTGCTGTCGATGAGATTCGTATCAATTTCACTCTCCGTGTTGAGTGGACATACCGGTGTGGGATAGTGGGGTGGGCTCGTCCTCGCTAAAAGCGGGGGAATATGTCTCGGTAACTCCAGAGTTGAGTCTTGTTAGCTGACTTGCTAACGTCAGCCGCTAATAAGACTACATTCGGGAATCAGTGGGTTTTTGTCAGCGCTAGTTATTCCAATGCAGATAGCGAGCCAATTACCTGTTGTAAGTGCACCTCACAAACAAACCCTCATCTTTAGCTAAGCTCCTCCTGATAAAAACGGACTCTTTCTGAGTGCTTAACATTAACACCACACACTCTACTTTCGGAAACGGATGGTGATCAAGAAAATGACAATATGTTCAGTCGCCTGTTTGTTTCTGTTGCGTCTTTCTTCATAAGTTCAGTTTTCAAGTGATATGCCGATGTGACAGATTTGATAGGTCTAGGGAAATGCTGTAGTTTAAGAGTGTGTGAAAACCTGCCACATATGCTCTAAAAAACAAAAGGCCGGGGAAGTGGAGGAGGTTAGAAGCTCTGTGAGCAACAACAGCTGCAGAACAGGTGTTATCTGATGTCTGTGTTCTGCAGGCAATAATTATATAAATAAAACTGTCAATAATTATAAGGCTGGGAAAAACATGGGGGATAAAATGTGAAGGGGAAAAAAAGAGAAAAGCAAAATTTGAGAGAGAAACATCCCCAGAACTACTAAACTACTGAATAATGTTACAGTGTCATTAAAGCCCACAGCTCATTCTTCACAAAAAGTACTTAATTTCTGGCACTTTGGTTGAAATTATGTTATAACGAGTCATGTGGTTTGGCGGATCAGACTGTGTGTGGGAGCTGATGTCACACAGGTGGACAGGTCTGATTCCTTATTTGTGATTATTACTCTGCTGGGAGACGTCAGAGGAGTGACGGATTAACTGATATGTTGTTTGGGACCGTGGAACAATTTTGCTCCCTCGCATCTGTCTCTTTAACCCTGAAATCAAACGCTCCATCAAAGAAAAATCTGGCTGGCCAACACCGGGACGGGCTGCCGGCCAGATCACCACCATCCTGGCAAGAGGGCATCGTGTCGCTTGGGTGACACTGTCTGTTTCCAAAATCGCTCCCCCGTTCATTGACTCCATGATCCTTAAATAATTGACTCTCAGTGATGCCTCATCGTGTACAACAAAAGGGAAAAAAACTTGCAACAGACACACGGCCAACTTCTCAGGCCCAGGTTTGAATTCTCCTGCAGCCTCACACTGTCACTGCTTAACACTTTCCTAAAGCAGAAAACCAGAAAATGGACTTGATTATTGTGTCATTGCGCTTTTGATACAGCAATTTGCATTAGCAAAAGAACAGGGAGAAAATGCTCCCTCTTCAGGTTTTCCTAAAGTGATCAATTCCAAACATCAGTTGTGATGATAACAGCTTTCTAAACCAACATGTTGATTGAAATAAATAATATGAGTTTGAAAGTCAATCAGATGCACAAAACCCAGTCTGCTCTGTGATGCTGAAGGCACCAAATGTATAGCAGATTTATGGAATTAAATAATAAAACAAGTGTGCGCAGCATTAAAGACATGCACAGATTTGATTGATTTATTTTTAAAGACGCCTTTGCATTTAGTGCGCACATTTTTTGATTTTCAGATCTCAGACAAGTCTAAGCTATAATTGGCCACTGATTATTAACCTATTGCCTATTACCTATTGCCTATTGCCTATACTGTGATATTTATATCATTAATATCCAACACTGCCTCAGTATGTTCTGCTTTACAGCCTGAAGGACTGCTGTTCAGGTCCCTCCAACAAAACTTCCTCCAATGTAAATCTGATGAAAAAAAAACAAAACAAACAGCACTTCTCTATTTTTCGATCGTCTGACTTTCCGGAGAACAAACACACTTTTATTTATCCTTCATCAGATCCATCTATGCATCACATCTGTCTCCCTCTATTCGCCCTTCCCTGACCTGATTTGTTTTGGTCCTTCATCATTTCCCCACTCTTCTTGTTCTTACTCCCACTCTTATTCCCCCGCCCCGAACCTTCTGCTTCGTGGAGGGCTTGCAAACAGACATCGCCGCCAATGAGAGCCAATTCACTGTCAAGAAGGTCTGTCTTCTGTGTGTTTATCCATGTGCATGTGTGCGCACGAATGAGTGTTTGTTTCTGTCAAGAGTAATGCAAGGTTAGAGGGAGAAGATATTAGCATATTTGCCATCTAGTTTGATACGATTGCCGGTCATTCAGCAGTCTTTGAAACAGAGAATGACAGACAGAAGGAGCAAGTAGACACTGAGGGAGGACTGAGCGGGGACGGGATTGCTCATTCTGGTTTTTGATGTTGAGGTCAAGTTTATTTACAAGGAAAATCAGTGAAGATAAAGACACCTGAATTTCAGGATAGATTAAAGGCCTGTGCAAACAGACTATGCATAAAAGATGATTGCTTCAAGACGCCCACATGCTCACACACAAACATCATTTTAATCAGCCAAATACCAAGGTCTTCAAACTCTATTCCATGGTTACTACCCTGCGCCACCAGCTATGGAGTGAATTAATGTGCACCTTGAGTTTCTGAACAGTAAAGATAATCACTGTCTTCATTATGTTAGAATCCAAAAACATTATTGTAATTATTATTATTTGATTCATCTATGAATGTCTTACTGAAGAAAAATGAACATGAAGATATTGCTTTTTGCCCGTAGCAGTTTTGAATGAACTAGGTTTAACACATTTATTCTCACAGTTTCTATTCAACAAGTTTCTTGGTGTTGCCTTGTATGTTCTCTTGAGAGGTGCAGAGAGACACGAGTGTTGCAGTGGGATTAATCATTCTGCTTTCATTTTCAAATGTTTCAATTGGTTTAACCTTCACCATTAATTTCTTGGTCAACAGTGTCTCCTAAGGAAACGTATGTGAGTCTAATATCATTATTGATTTAATGTCTAATCAGAAAGGTTGATTTCCTTTCAATTTCTTTTTTTTTTAGTTTTAGTACCATTTTGGTTGTTTTAGTTTTGGTAATTTCCTTGCTTTTGGTAGTAAATATTGTTTGAGAGCATAAGCTAAAATGCTGGGTACTGGAGTGAAGATTTAGATGGTCCACTGCCAGAATGACTCCAGTAACTTGCTGATTCCTTCTGTAAGATAGCTGACTGAAAGTAATGTTAATGTTGCATTAAAAATCCACTGCACTTTATAATGTTACGAGGGAGGAAGCTGTTTTTGTGGCAGCAGCAGTTACACTAACTGTTTTTGTGATGTTTGTGGTTAATAAAATTAACACAACCAGTGAACAACCAGTTCAGTATCAACCACCAGATAGCTCTTATTCCAACACAGTAGATTGATTTACACATTAAAATTTACATTTTAATATCTTAATCTTAATACTATTTAGTACAATTGGAAAAAAAAAAATTCACTTCTAACCACTCATTTCATTGCTTTAAAACCTGGTGTGTCTTGGTGTTTACACTGTGATTGTGGTCTAGAGAATTTCCATTTGGCAAGAAAGGGGTAAATCTAACATGCTGGCATCCATAAAATAACTTTGAAACAGTGGGAATGAAGTGGTTAGCAAACAGTTAGAGAGACTGTGTCAGTAGATCTGCTCACTGGTTTTACCTTTCGGCTTCGGTTTTGTGAAAATTCACTTTCGTTTTGCTCTGCTACAAGTTTCTCCACAGACTTGCTGCCTCTCCCAGATAAACATTTGGGAAGAAAAGTGAGATCATTCTTTAGCCTCATGTGGCTCTAACCACAGAGAGCCATTTACTCTGGAAATGAACACTAATTTCAAATGCTTGGACAAGACAAACACACTTTGGGTGACACCACGAGACAGAAAAAGAGGCATTATCATTCAGCAGTGGCCTTATAAATCCTCGGCCAGTTGTTTTAGTGCTGCTGACTGGGAAGGAGGAATGTAAGCATTACCACCACAGACATGCTTTATGTTCCCTATTACACTGACTAATTGAATGTTTGCCTATATCTAATGAGGTGGGTTGCCCCTGGAGTATTTGTATATCAGTGTGAGTGTGGTGTGTGTGTGTGTGTGTGTGAGTGAGTGTATGAGGTATCTGTTGTCAGCAGATCCCTTAGTGTAGTGCAATTTTGGTCACTTCAGCCCAATAAAGCCAGAAACCACAACTGCAATGTAGCTGATGTAAACACCCTAACTGATATGTGTTTAAATACACTTTGAAATGTACATTTAGAAATAGTTTAAGAATAATTACTTAGAGCAGTTCTGTGGACTCTGCAAAGTAACTGCTGAACTACCAGTGTCTGTCTTATATGTTGTATTGTATATCTGGCCTTCAGTCCCTGAGATTTTGATGGTATAGTGGAAAAGTCAGCCACTCATATGACCCTTCAAACTTGTTACCAATCTGTCAATCATCCGTCACTCATCATTAAATAGTTCAGGGCAATCAAAAAGGTAGCGGTTCAATCCAGCTACCTGTCACGTGCCAGGAAGAGGGAAGACGGAGAGAGTGTCACCACGCCAGAGAAGTACACACTCTGACAGTAAAAGTCTTAAACACATGTCCACTGTCAGTGCTTCACCTCCTATTGCGTCACCCCTGTTTCTCTAACAAGCAAATTCAAACACAGATCATCTCTTTTGGCAGCTAAAACAGCTGTTCAGTAAAGACAACCTGCTCCTAATTATGACTAATTTTGTGATAATGTGGAGGAAATGTTCCATTTGCCCGTTTATAAATGTTCAGTGCTTTAGAGACGCGATTGAACGCAGCTACTGCCAGTTTTCTTTCGATGGGCGTTTACACTCCCATGGCCTTTGTTGGAACGATTTTGCTGTTAGTCATTCATTCGTGCCAAATCTTTTTATCGTACAGTTTTCTTTCATGTTGGACTTTGTCTAATTTGGTAATGTTTAAAGCTACATTAATCAACATTTTCAGATTAGAGATAAATCCTAAAGTAAGAAATTACTGCCCTGCATCCACCAACCAGTCATCTTGCTATTTAAAGCTATATCTGTTCAGACTTGACTACAAAGAATTTAATTAAAGGTATTAAATGTAATTTTTGACAAAAAGGAGACTATCACCCTGTTGACGTGTGATTCCAGTGAATAATTTCCAGTGAGAAACATTCTGTCTTCACGTAGAGTCTATTTTTACAGAGGAGTACAAAGGATGGAGGGAGCTTTGTCACATGGTGCAAAGACGATCTCCTGAAGCTCAATATCAGCAAAACCAATGAGCTTGTGCTGGACGACGAGAGGAACAGGAGGCCCCCTTGTCCTTATTGTCATCCAGGGAGAGGAAGTGAGGATGGTGCCTTGGGGTCCGAATCAAGGAAAAAAATGGACTTGACTCGCAGCACTGTTCCCTCTTCAGGAAGGGACAGAGCAGACTGTTCTTCCTGAAGAGATCAGATCCTTCAGTGTGTGCAACCTGCTCCTGCAGATCTTCTATCAGGCTACAGTGCTCTGTTGTTTGTGGCGGTGCGTTTGGGGTGGCGGCCTCAAGGCCTGGAGGTCAGCAGTCTCTACAGGGCCAACGAGTTGATCAGGTTGGAAATAGACAGCGTGGCGGCAGAGAGGAAAACGAGGGACAAAATCAAAGCCATCTTGGATAACCTCTCTCGCCCTCACTCCAACAAGCTGTGTTGGATTGGCAGCTCGTCGTGGAGAGGAGGATGAAGGACAAGCTCACAGCCATCTTGGATAACCCCCTCTCACCCTTTCTATAACAAGTTGTACCAGATTTAATGAAATTTCCTCCAGGCATTGCTGAGATATCACATTGAAGAGAATTGGACGGACGGTTTAAGGTTTCAAGCTATTATGCTCAGGTGCTGATATTAATAAGTGTGCTACTAAAGCACAATATAGAGTTTGATTAAAATAAATCAAAAGTGTTTTTAGTTTTGTTTCATTTTTCTTTGTAACAAAATTGTCAAAGGACGTTGAGGGACGCTGTGAAGTGGTTCTGGGTTAGTTGTGGAATAATTCAATAAATTTGTCTCTGCTGTCACTGTTTTATTTATCAGTGGCTCTCAGTCTTGTCTACTGACACAAACCAATTTAAAAGTAGTGGTGCCACTTCATTACTATCCATATAATTAAGCTCTCAATACAAGTCCAAACAGGGACCCCCTTTACTTGTCCACTCTGGATCCGGCTCACAATCATTGCTACCCACTGAGCACCCTGGTCGTCTGCTCTGGTTTGGTTGCGCTGCTGCTCTGTGGACAGTTTGCATTAACAAGCTGATATATCTCATTACTGTCAATTCAGCATAGGAGCTCACTTCAGCAAATTCTAAATAAAAAGGTCATAAAAATATCAGTAGTACGGTTGTAGTTATTTCTTTTAAACCGAGGTTATGGAACAAATCCACCACAGCGTCGTCCAAATTCTCGCTGTCACTGCAATAAACAGCTCCACACAAGTGTGATTCACACTGAGCATCTCTTCAAGGAAAACCCCGGGTGCGCAGTCCACAGTGGGACTGAGCCATCTGATCTGCTTGAGTGAGATTTAGATGCAGTGTCATTTTTTGGTCGCCTCACTTGTTAGGACTCAAACACAACTCTCGGGTTATGTTTGGTTCCACCAGGCGGTTCAGTTTGGATGAGCCGTACGTTTGACTCATTCACAAACTCCCCCTGATGCACTGCATATTCAGACACACAATCAAACAATCACACATACACACACATCCCCTTTTTTCCCTCCAATGATATTGATTTACTTGTCTAGCCAACCCGGCGCTCGCTCTTGGAGGACATTAGGGCAGAAAATGCTGTAGAGCTATTGATCAGATGTGAGGCATGACATCATAGAGAGCAGCACTGTATGGAAAGCATGTGTCTTCTTTAAAGTCAAGACTTTTTGTTGGTATTTTCTCATTTTAACATGTACCGATTTATGGCTGCACACAGCTGCATGGGACTGCATGTAGCCACATATGGAATATCTGACTACATACTGTGGATATGTGTGTGTGTGCATATGAATCTCTGGCTGGGGACTGTGTGAGAACCCAGGTCATCTGAGGCCGCAGTCCTTAATACGCAGGAAGTGGAAGAAAGCGCTGATGTCAGCAGGGTGTGAGGGAGCTGCAGCGCACACAGTCTGGCCCGATGCGTATTTACAGCAGCACAATCTATCTACCCCATATCTATGGTCCTGAGCCTGCATAATCATATCAGCACTGATCTAAAAAGCCACACATGTTGCAGTGCTATCTATTTAGAGGCTGGATTTATTGCATCTAACGTATCCCTTAGGGAGCTGTGCATATCTCTATGTTTGTTTGTGCCTGTGCATCTCTCCCCGTGTATGTGTGTGCCAATACTTATCTAAAATCCTGTGTTTTCCAGGCCGAGTTGGTGTAATTCAAGTTGATCTTAATCTATTTTCTTCAGTCTCTTCTCCCAGTGAAGAAGAAAGTACAATGATAGGGTCAGGGTCATTTCCTCCTGCTAATGGCTACTAATAGGTTTCGTTACAGATAATCTGGGTCTAATGATGTGGTTAGCGGCCTCTCACACTTGCTCTGGGTCAGACCCACTATTGGAGATTCAATTCAATATGTATTCAAGTCAAGGGCTTCCTGCCTTGTGAAAGTTGGCCTGGAATGTTCAAATAGCTCGCTTGCTAGTTGACTAGACAGACAGAATGACGAGAGTCTTGCAGGGTTTGGTTTAAGCTTCATTACTACGCCGCCAGTGACGCGCTGCTGATGCCAGGCAGTGCCTCACCTGTTAAGATATAATTTAAGAAACTTGCTGTGGTTTACTCATTCATAAAGAGGAGGAAATTCAGGCATAATGGCACATGCTCGTTGCTGTCTCTCTTTATATCACCATTATACGCATTTGATTACACATGTACTACACATGCTGACGTAAATGCGCAGTGTTAATGTGCAGGGTGAGGCAGAAAGTACTGTGCTGCACAGATAGTGGGCAGTGCAGAGCTCCATTCGCACACATAAGCTTCTGTATTGGGTTCAATACACTCAATACACAATACACAAAATACTCAAATATTTGGGTTCATATAATTTTATATCCGACTCCAGGTAGTGCCTCACAAGTCATGAACCTCACCTCGTGTCACTGTACGCCGCTGACCTAAGAAATGAAAGAATTCCCTCTAT